>JAVSCE010021407.1:0-154062 GCA_032199065.1 Smutsia gigantea | reverse complement strand
AAAAAGAATGAAATATTGCCATTCATGACAACATGGATGGACCTACAGGGTATTATGCTAAGTGAAGTAAGACACAGAAAGACAAATACCGTATGATTCCACTTATATGTAGAATCTAAAAAAATAAAACAAACAAACCAGAAATAGACTCATAAACACAGAGAACAAACTGATGGTTGCCAGAGGAGAGAGGTTTGGCGAGACGGGGGAAATAGGTGAAGGAGATAAAGAGGTACAAACTTACAATTATAAAATAATTAAGTCATGGGGGCAAAAAGTACAGCATAGAGAATAAAAAATAAAATAAAACCATGCACTGAGAAAAACAATGAGAAACTCAGGCCACAGGTTCACCCAAAAAGTGTATCTTCAGCTAAAACAGGAAAATGTTAAGATTTGAAATAGGGAGTACAGAGACTTTAATATTACCTATTAAGACTTTTATGTGTGCTTATTAACATTTTTAAAAACAAGAATGAAACAAAGCACTTATACCAGATATCAAAACATACTATCATAAAACTATGAAATTAGTGTAGTGCTTTTTGGAAATAAGCAGAAAGATTACAAGGGATCTTAAACCCATACAGGATTAAAAAAAAAAAGAACTCTGTACGTCTTGGGATATATTATTATTTATTTAATCTCCTATTGACAGACATTTGGATCATCTATATGTCATACTATAGTTACAGGGGACATTCTTAAACATTTCTTTGTACACTGACGTGCAGATTTTCCAAGGATAATTCCTAGAAGAATTGCGGAATAGAATATGCACCTAATTAAATTAGTTATTATGAAACTATTCTTCACAAAATTTCTACTCATTTAGACTTACACCAACAGTGTAAGCGTTGGAGGAGCCAGCTGCTCAGTGTTCACTGCACCCTAGGCATTACCTATTTTTTTAAATAATGGGAAAAATATTTAGGTCATGAAAAGGTAAACGTTTATTAATGTCATCACAAATTAACAAATAACTCACATTCATCAAACAGAATAAACTTTATATTGAAGAGGTCAAGTATGCACAAATAGCTTTATAAATAAACTTACAAATATAACCATATATAGCTATATATAGATGGTTTTAGGTACACGCATACAACTATGCTAGATCTCAATTTAGCACAATGATTATATTTTTTTCAGACGCCTAGTTCCTGATTGAAAAAACATTGCAACTTACTTCCAGATAACCCCATCTATATACCAAGAATGCATAAATTAAAAACAAAAATGGACATTAGTAAAAAACAAAAAGGAGGAAAAATAAGGCAATTACTTATTTGAACTTTTAAAAATGCCAATGATTTAAATGCGTGTACCAGAGCCTCACCTAGATGAAAAGGTGTCTCTAAGAACCCTAGAATCTGACTCCCAAAGATAAAAATATATGCTTTAAGAATGATGCTTGAGATTTGAATCTAGACTTAAATTTTTCACTAGTGTCTGAGTCAAAATTAATTTTCTAAAATATGCTCCAATAATCCCCAATAGTTAGTATAATGCTTGGCACATAATACTCAAAAACACTGCTGAATATATGAATGTGACCAACAGGAAATCAGTCTTTAACCAAGGAAAATTTTGCACCAGTTGTAAATAAGAACCTTCACAGGATCTGAGGCCGGAATTACTCAAGAACTATTGTTTTCCATAGACTCTATCCTAAAGTCTTGGGTAACACATTAAGAGATGTAATTGTTAACTGGGCTCAAAGATGACACCTGCAAATACTTTTGTAAATATACCTATTGCCTTCAAGCTGACACAGAGAATGTTCAATAAATTATACTTTTAAACTTAAGAGAAACAATAATGTATAAAACAGCATTTCATTCATTTACATTTTTTAAGTTAGTACAGATTTCATTATATAAAAACCATATAAATTATATAAATTATAATCATTTATAAAATGATTTTTTAAAACTTTTTATATGTAAAAATGACACTGCTAATCCCTATTTAGAATACATTTTACTTTCACAATATTTGTGATATCTTGAACTAAATGGCTGCACATTCTTCATTTCGGTTCCCCATTTTATAAAATTACTAGTATTTCATATATGAGCTGGAAGGAATCTTTAAAGATTCAGTCACTTCCGTCATTTCATTAAAATGGCACAAAGTTAAATAGCTTATCTAAATACACTTGTCCAACAAGTACAGGACAAGGCTGAATCTAGAGCCCCTATCTCTGATCACTGAGCCCAATGTTCTTTTAAATATACAATGATGCCTTCCTTCTGGACTACAGAAAATCCCAAGATCATTGGAATGAATGTGCTTTGAAGATTTTTCTTCATAATAAATCCTAAAACACAATCCGTAGTACATCTCCAGTGCATTCTTTATTACAGCCATGTTCTAAAAGGAAAAAGTTCCAGCAAAAATTGAATGGCAATCAAAATAAAACCTTCCTGATGGAATTTGCAGTTATGGAAAAGGAAAATTATTTTCCTAGCCAATGAACATGTAGAGTCAGCACAAGCCATAACTTAAATATTTTTATAATTTTCAAACAATAGTAAATATAACATTTTTCCAGTTAATCAATTTAATTAATGTTTACTATGTACTACTGATTTCAAATACAGTAGTCACCCCTTATCTGCAAGGGTTACATTCCAAGACTCCCTAGTGTATACCTGAAACCACAGATAATACCAAGCCCTACATGTACTGTTTTTTCCTATAAGTACATACCTATGATGAAGTTTAATTTATACATTAAGCATAGCAAGAGATTAATAACTGATAATAAAATTGAATGATATACAATATTCTGCAATAAAAGTCATATGAATGTGGTCTCTTTCTTTCAAAATATCTTAATGGATGGTACTCACCCTTCTTGTGATGAGTGAGAATATAAAACGCCTACATGATGAGATTAAGTGAGATGAAGGATGTAAGCACTGTGACAGTGCTAGTTACTACTAGTTAGCATCATCTTCTGGACCTCAGTTGACTGTGGGTAACTGAAACCATGAAAAGTGAAACTGCAGATAAGTAGGGACTACTGTAGATGTTTAGCTTCTATGGTGCCAACTTTCAGCACGATTTAAATTTTATAGTCTCTGTACTTGTAAAAACAAAATTAGTAATACCTAACTTACAGATAGGATGCAAAGACCAAAAATTAAATGTGTGAAAACATTCATCCCATACTCTCTATAAAAACAATAGTTTCTTCATTTTTTTCCCAAAGAAAGACAAATTCAATGTGAGGACATGCAAAATACCTTAGATACATTTATAGGAGTAAGTATGTTCTAGATAGGGACCATACAAATCATTCCTTCATTTTTTTAAATTATTTTTTAAAAGGGCTTTTATTAAAGACTATCCTGCTCACTTTAAGAAATCATTCCTCCTACTGTTTTGCATCTTACCTCTCAATTCTTCCTTGTGTTTTGTTTATGCCTTCTCCTGTGGAATCTGTAACCATGTCGTGGACATCATTTATTCAACAGGTATATACTTTTATTAAAGACCGAATATACTTCAAGCATTGAAGATACAAAGATAGATTAAAACAGTCTGTCCTCAAGGAGCCCATGTTCTAGTGGGAAAGACAGATAAGTAAGCAAATGACTGTAAATATGCAATTACAGACGATAAATCGGAAAGATAAAAGTACATGGGGAAAAGACTACCTAAGAGCATGGGAGGTCAGGGAATAAATCTTTATATCTTTATGTGGATTTGAGCCATCCCAGCTATTAATGGGTAAATTAATATTAACAAGAACCCTGTAGATCACAGAACACTATTAAGAAACAAGATTAAATATAAATCGCTCAAAGTAATTTCAAACAGATTTATAATAATGCTTAAAAAATAAAATGTAATCTTAGGCTATATGTTATAGAGGCCACATAATCTACATAAGTCTATGTTAATAGTTTGAAAGGAATATTCTGAGATCATACATTTGATTCTTTAATAAGAAAATCCAAAAAAATATTAATAAATCAAAGCAAATATATTTCATAGCCCTAGAACACTTATAAAATTCAAGAGAGATTTTGGAAAGGCTATTATAGACTTTAAAGCAAATAAACTAATGCTGGGACAAATTTTATTTCCTTGAAACATTTAAATTCATCCAATAAATACTGTTCACCTCTTAACATTCAACTTCTAGGGCATTATACTGTATGTAATTCCATGGAATTTCCAGTGCTTACTGACCAAAATGAAAATCAGATGTATACCTTGGTATCCTGCATTTTAACCATACCATACTAATACTTTTTCATTTCTGAGAAAAATGAAAAACATATGGACATACTCAGCGATTTTTTTAATGCTTAACTAATAAAAGCAAAATCACTGTCACTTTGCTTAGAATCAAAACTATACTTGAAGAGTATACAAAACATCATCTGGTGAAAAGCCCCAAAATACAGCCTCTTTCAAATCAAAATTAATACTTATGAAAGTTGCAGAAAATGCTAAAATTGAAGACTATCAAAAAAATGAGAGCCATCATGTCAGAATCTGGAAGAACTCTCTACTAACTTAGAACCATACTTAGATTACACAGAACTAAGTCTTAAGTCATGAAACAAAAACTGCCAAAATTACTGCCCTACCCCAATTTTAATTTATCTCAGAGACCAAGGGTCTGTCCTGATAAGAAAATGCAACAGAGAGCTCCATGCAGTCAGAGCACCATTCAACTTGCCTTTCCCCGCAGCTTTTCCCAATCCTTACCTTTTTATCTAACTAGCTAGCTTCTGTCAGAAAGCAACTTTTAAGGCTGTGGTTAGAGTAAGTACATGGCAAGTAGAATGAAAACCTGAATTCCAGGTGGTAAGAGATAAGACAAAAAGAATTTCAGCTGCTGTCCAGGCTGCCAACTATACTCTGCATTTGGGAATTACATAAAAATCTACTCCAGCACCAAAACAACTGAGAGGACTAGCTACTCTCATAAAACAGAGGAAAATAGAGATCTGTACAGGTCAGCTTGTTCTCCAACTACAGAGCAGAACAGGATATTCACTAAACATTTAACCAAAAAAAAGGGGGGGGGGGGCAAGAAAAGCATCTACATCACAGACTTTGATAAATACCAAGTATAAAAAGACTTTATCTTATTCCTATCACAGTAAAGGTAAGCAGGAAAAATAACCATGACCCAGTAAAAATCCAGCAAACTTAGAGGACAAAATGATGTGACTTCTCCACAACAGGAACAGAAAGACATAAGTAAAGAACAGGATGAGGGGAGAAGGCATGCAACAAGGATGAGAGAAGGAAAGATAGTAAGAAAATTAAAATCATGATAGTGAGATTTCAAATCTCTACTCTTAAAATAAGAAGCAAAACCAAATCAAGCAAAAAATATAAATCGGGACATGAAAAACTTGAGAAACTCTAAAGCACACTGCAATCTCAATTAGCCCCATTCCAAGTTCAATAGCCACGTGTTACTAGTAACTACCACACTGGCCAGCACAGGTTTTAGAGTGGTTATGTCTAGTTCAATGTCACACAGCCAGTTAATAAAACCAAGATGCAATGTTAGGTCCTTCTAACTCCAAAGCCTATATTCTTTCTGTTTGAGGAAACTATCAGAAGTTAACATACACCTGACCCTCAAGTTTTCAATTCAGACTAAAAAAATCCTGACTGAAGGATGAAATTTATTAGCAGTTCAAATACATATGTAAAAAACAAACAAAAAAGCCACAAAGCCCATTTATATAATGCCATCATATAAAACAAATGTCAGTTTAAAAATGAAAATTACTAAAAATTTAGATCTATAATGTACACAAACTATGAACATGCTACTTCATGTCTATCAATGTATATTTTATAACAACACTCATGTGTATTATAATACCTGGTTTGGTTACTTTAAAATCACAGATACTAAAAATGACTATCATCAACATCAAACTACACATTTTATGTTATCATCTGGAAGGTATATTTTGTCTGAAAACCCTGGATTATTTATAAACCACTTAATAGAAGGGAACATATACACTTTTGTATGAAAATACCTTAAATTCATGTAATATCAGTTATACAAATTAAAGTATTAAACAGAATGTGTATTTCTTAGTAATCCATAGCCATGTCAGCCAGCAACTGGGAGTTACACTACTGGACACCCTCCTCCTTCTATCTTAGTTGCCATATTCTATCAGTTAGCAACTTCTGTAAAACTTAACAGTTTAACATCTCTTGAGTCAAACAGTTTTCTACACTAATTTCTCTCCTCCACCATCACTACTGTGGTCCAAGCCAATATCCTCCGTGACCTAGACCCTCCTTTCACTACATTTCCTCCTACTCCTCTCCAATCCAGCCTTTATACTGCAAAGTGATTTTTTTTAATGATTATGTCATTCCCCTGCTTAATGAAAACCCTTTAATGACTTCCCGTAGCACTTAGATAAAGATCAAAATACTTAACTACAAACTCTCCAGGACCCTTCTTAAGGATTCGAAACTCAACCACCAGGTTAAATACTGATTCTGTAGATTTACTTATCTGGCAACTTAACTGAGTGGCATAAAGGTTTATGAAGAGCACATGCTCCTTAGAGAGCACAGCTGCTGACCAGATCCAGCTGAGTGTCGCCATCTGAAAATTGACTTTAGGTGTTGCCATAGCCTCTAATTTTTCAAGAGAAACCAGAAATCCAGACTTTCAAGTGAAATGCTGGCAACCAATTCAAACTTTTCAAACAACAATTAAAGAGGCCCAATCTGACTTCTAATCTAGTCTCTTCCCCTAACCCCACACCAATAATCTCTATGCCAGCTATATTGATCATTTCTCATATCCTCAATGATGCCAAGCTTTTTTACCTTAGGCTCTCACACATGTTGTGTCTTCAGCTTTGACCATTTTTTCCCCACATCTCTGCCTTACTTAGCTATCTCCAACTTAATTCTAAGTATCTGAGCTATTGTTTCTTCAAGGAAGCTTTCCCTGTTCCCACTACACCCCCCACACACAAACCCCACAAGACCATTATATGTTCTCATATCACACCAGTATATGGTCTCATAGCACTAAATATAGCCTCGTAACACTCACCACACCTCTGTAATGCCCATAATCCTCACCTACATGGGAAAAAGCAGGGCCTGACACACAGTAGAAACATAATACACATTTGTTGCTAGCTAATTTGGTTATTAATGTTCCTTTAGACAATAACATTCTGGTGTATTTTTTTAAATACTAATTAATCTATACTCGACTTTTTAGAAACATGTACAGCATTTAAAGGTTAAGTAGACTCAGAATTTAAAAATTCAACTGAAACTAATTACTGATAATAATAAAAGTTAACATTTATCGAGCATTTACTAAATGCTAGGAACGAAGTTGAATACTTTGCATGTGCTATCATTCAATACAACAATCTGTAACATAGATACCCCTATCCTGTAGAGGAACCAACTTAGGCATAGAATTCAATATTTACTCAAGCAACTAAAAGCTACACTAATTCATTAATAAAGAAAAGCTGATTCAACAAGTACCCTTGATTACTGTGAATAAGAAATAATGGCTATGCAAAGCAACCTGAGAAGGAAGAATAAAGCCTGGGGGATTATGCTCCCCAACTTCAAGCTCTACTACAAAGCCACAGTAATCAAGATAATTTGGTACTGGCACAAGAACAGACCCATAGATCAATGGAACAGACTAGAAAGCCGAGATATAAACCCAAGCATATACAGCCAGTTAATATACAATAAAGGAGCCATGGATATTCAATGGGAAAATGACTGCCTCTTCAACAACTGGTGTTGGCAAAACTGGACAGCTACATGTAAGAGAATGAAACTGGACTACTGTCTAACTCCATACACAAAGTAAACTCAATATTGATCAAAGACCTGAATGTAAGTCATGAAACCATAAAACTCTTAGAAGAAAACATAGGCAAAAATCTCTTGAATATAAACATGAGCAACTTTTTCCTGAACACATCCTCTCGGGCAAGGGAAACAAAAGCAAAAATGAACAAATGGCAATACATAAAACTAAAAAGCTTCTGTACAGCAAAAGACACCATCAGTAGAACAAAAAGGCATTCTACAGTATGGGTGAATATATTCATAAATGACATATCCAACAAGGGGTTAACATCCAAAATACATTAAGAACTCACATGCCTCAACACCCAAAAAGCAAATAACCCTATTAAAAAATGGACAGAGGATATGAACAGACACTTCTCCAAAGAAAAATTCAGATGGCCAACAGGCACATGAAAAGATGCTCCACATTGCTAATCATCAAAGAAATGCAAATTAAAACCACAATGAGATATCAGCTCACACCAGTTAAGATGGCCAACATCCAAAAAACAAGAAACAACAAATGCCAGCAAGGATGTGGAGAAAGGGGAACCCTCCTACACTGTAGGTGAGAATGTAAATTAGTTCAACCATTGTGGAAAGCAATATGGAGGTTCCTCAAAAAACTCAAAATAGAAATACCATTTGAAATACCAAAGAAATACCAAAGAAAACAAGATTCCAGATTCAAAAAGACATATGCACCCCTATGTTTATCGCAGCACTACTTACAATAGCCAAGATATGGAGGCAACCTAAGTGTCCATCAGTAGATGAATGGATAAAGAAGATGTGGTACATATACACAATGGAATATTATTCAGCCATAAGAAGAAAACAAATCCTACCATTTGCTACAACATGGATGAAGCTAGAAGGTATTATGCTCAGTGAAATAAGCCAGGTGGAGAAAGACAAATACCAAATGATTTCACTCATCTGTGGCATATAATAATGAAATAAAACTGAAGGAACAAAACAGCAGAAGACTCACAGACTCCAAGAAAGGACTAGCAGTTACAAAAGGTGAGGGGTTGGCGGGGAGGTGAGGAGGGATGGAGAAGGGGATTGAGGGCATTATGATTGGCACACATGGTGTGTGAGGGGTCCCAAGGAAGACAGTGCAGCACAGAGAAGACAAGTAGTGACTCTGTGGCATCTTACTACACTGATGGACAGTGACTGCAATGGGAGGTGTGGGGGACTTGATAATATGGGTGACTATAGTAACCACAATGTTTTTAATGCGAAACCTTCATAAGAGTGTATATCAATGATACCTTAATTAAAAAAAAGAACAGAAATAATGGCTATGATTTATTTGCCATTACTTATCCATTAAAGTTCTTCATCCCTCTGACTTGCCCTCACCACACACACAAAATTAAGATAAATTATCAATTTGTTTTCCAAATTAAGATTTTTTTGTACTATACCCAAAATAGGTATGATCTCAGTACCAACTGTTAAAATGCTATCTTTCTGCATTATTTTTAAATAAGTTGTTTATACATTAGTTGTATGTTTTATGTCTCACATTTTAAACTTATTATTTGAATGATGTCTAATTTGAAACATACCTCATTGCTCAAATTAGAAGAATTCTTATCACTACAGACTGTGTTTTCAGATATGGTAAGAGCCAACCAATAGCATACTAAAGGTATGTTTTAAGCAAATATAAAATAAACTGATAAAACCACAGAAATAATACAGGGATCCCTTACTACCTGAACTCTATTTGAATTACTGCTATCCAAAACTAAGGAACTAAACAGATTTTAATAAATTCTCACATATATCACTTGATATCCTGACTCTTAATTTCCAAAAGTCAGGATTTGGCTTACCCACTTTCCCTTGCTATCAGAACTCAGTAACAAATCTCTCACTCTAAACTCAGCTACCCAATAGTTTTGGAGAGCAATACTTTACATATTCATGGGCTATATAAATTTAGAAACTATTGTTTAAGAAATATACATAGGCTTTTTAAAATGTGAATCAAATGCATAATCTGTATTTTCATCCAAATTTTCAATTTTACCTCCACTTACCTGAGACTTTTTCTATGTGAATGTTTTTAAACTAGAATGTTGCCATACATATTTTTAACTTCTAGGCCACATTTAAATGTAAAGGAAACTATCCAGTATATGACAAATCACTATAACAACCAAGGTAAATAAAGTTAATGAGTGGCTGTCAAAGAGCTCTAACGCCAAAACCTTTTTTTTATCAAATATTTATGATAGCTTATATAAATAGCATGGGAAATAAGGTTTTCAAGGAAAGCAGTACTTTCAATGTTAATTTTTCAGCATCATAGTTCACAGATCACATCAGATTTTCCTTGAAGTCACAAAGAACAAAGAACAAAACAGTTGAAAAGGATACAGAAGTTGAAAATGATGGCAAAAATTTGAAGTTAATTTAGTTACAGAAGAAACATTAAACAATTTCAAAAGTAGCTAATCTGTAAGGTTCGGACAAAAGTCAAAGAATCAGTAAGCAAATGGTGAATTGACTAGATTGAAAAAAGGAAAAACCTGCTCTCATTACAACAGTGCATTTTCCCAAGTATTTAACATAGTTTAATCTCTTTGAACCTAAGATTTCTCAAAACCTAATGCTTGATAAAAAGTTTAAACTAATGTCAGTTGAAAACAGAATTCAAGCTTATGGGTTTTTTCACATACACAAAAATTATTTTAGGAAATAGAGAAATGACAGGAAAGATTAAACAGGTAAAAAAAAAACTGTAGGTTTGAGAAAACTACCGTACTTTCCCAAACTCTTCTTTTGATATAAACTATTTGATTTAAAGGCATTGTAACTGGAGCTCTCATTTCATACTAATTTGGCTATACTCAGGATCCCAAGAGCTCACTTCAGATTTAATGCTTTGAAAGAATGTGAACTCTTCAATCAACCAAATTCTAATAGTTACTTAACACACTCCATTTCTCACTTAAGAAATTTAAAATAACCAAATCTTATCTACAAGACTCACAAAGCGAAATGACTTGAGATTCAATATCTTTAACTTAAACTGATTTCATATAGAATGCCAAAAACACATCTCCTGAAAATAAAAACAGAATTTTTTACATGTTAAGAAATTACAGGTTCTATTCTGTTCATGTCTGTCTTTCTAAAAAACTAGGACTCACTACTAAGTTTTAATTACAAGCCAGAGAGAGTCCTTTGGGAAAGAACGAACCCATAGGAGCTGTCAGGATTCAATGGATCTATTTCACAGGGTGGTACAATGACTGAATGCAACACATTCTTAATAAATGAGGGAGCAGCATGTCACTATTTAAGTTTTCATACCTCCATTATTCCCAACTGTTCACATGAGACACATCTCTAAGCACAGATGTTTCTCCTACATAAAAGGAGCTGGACTTTAGATGGAGTTCTAGGAGCCCTTCCAGTCTATGGTCCTATTCAACCAGTTTTGAAATAACAACACAATTCTTACATGTATCAGGGAAAATTACATTTTACAGAAAGAAAAAAAGAAAGAAGAGAGATTTGGTGCAATAAACCATACCTTGCTCTAACCAATGTTAATACCAGAACTTCTGAAATAAACAAACCTGTGTCTATGTTCATCAGGTCCATGGATCAGGAAGCCTCCAGGGTTTTTAGCCGCTCTGCTGGCATCCACATGAGGAATTAACACATCTTCCAAACCCAGATCAAAGCGTTTGTGTTTGGAAGAGTCTGGAAGGAAGAAGAATGCCCCAAAACACAGGGTGATGAAGGCACTTAGAATAAGGAGTAGGATAAACTTCTCAGAAAGTCTCAAGGTAGCCCTGTGATGTGGGAAGGAAGGCGGCCCCAAGTTCAGAGGTGGTATCCTTCGTCCAGACAGGGGCAGCAGGGCTGGGGTAGTCATCGTTTTCACTCTTGGACAAAATATTTTATGAAGTTCTCATCTTACATCGTGTGTACAATGCATGGAACAGTCTTCAAAATCTTGGCAAAAACGGGGAACCTCAAAATTTCTCCTCTTGAATGACTGTTGTGCTTTATAATAGGGCACCTCTTTCACGCTCATCCAATTACATTCAGAAACGTGTGTGGCCCCGAAACGATCACTAGTTTATGTCCTGTATGGCTTTCAGTACCTCATCGGGGTATTACAAGTCTCCTTTTCATCCCTAAGGGTAGATCAGTCAAGCAACACTGCGGAAGGCATGCAAGGTGGGTTCTTCCATTCCTACACCCCAGTGAGATGCTTCAACGTGGCCTCCTACCCCAAAAGGGAGTCAGGCCAATCCGAGTTATAGAAGATTCACTTAACAACCTCTGATGCTTCGATTCCAGAATCTTGAAACCTCAGTGGTGGAAAAATAGGGGTATCCTCCTAAGTCAGAAGTGTCCCACCTCTCCAGGAAGCCGAAGCAGCGGCGCTGGGCGAAGAAGCAAGAGGAAGGTCTCGGACGCCCGCGCCTCCAGACGCTGCCCCCGAATCCGGGCGCCGGGGAGAGGAGCTCCGATGCTGCCACTGGACGGCCGGGACGGAGAGTATTCGCAGCCAGAAGACTTGCGCCCTCCGGCCGCCGCCGCCGTTGCTACCGCACGGGTCTGCCAGCGAGCGGAACTTCCTCCTCGGCGGCCACTGAGAAGCCCCGGCGTGTGCGGGGGGAAGGGAGGCGCGGCAGCCGCCCCCGCCCGGCTCCTCCTCCTCCTCTCCGCGGCCGGTTAAGTTAACCCCGGCGCCTGCTCCCCGAGCGAGGTCGCCGCTGACGCCGCCGCTCTCGGCCGCGGTGACCGAGCCCCCGCGGCTCCGCGGCGTGGGATGAAACCGAGCCGCGGCCCCTTGGCCCAAAAGCCCCGGGCAAGCGCCTGCTCATTCCTCGCTCAGCCCTGGGGAGGCGGCGGCCCCGGGCGCGCGGGAGCAGCAGAGCCTCGGGCGGGCAGAGGTCGGCTCTGTCTCCTTCCTGCCCCGCCGCCGCCGGCCGCCGCGGGGGCCTCCTCCGCGCAGCCTCGGGTCGCTCGCAATTGCTCGCTCTGGCGGCGGCGGCGGCGGCGGCGGCGGCGGCTGCAGGCGAGGCAGCGCGTCCACGCGGCGCGGGACTGCGGCCCGGTCCTCGTCCTCGCCCCCCTTGGCCGGGAGAGCTCAGGACAGCCGGAGAACGACCCCCGTTAGGCACACGCCTGAGAGGGACCCGGGGCACGGGGACGCAGGATGGCCTCCGGGCCCCGACTCGCGAGTGGGCGTCCCCGGGCGCCGGGTGTGAGTGCGCGCGCACGCTCCCGGCCCCGCCCCGCCCCGGCCCGCGCCCGCCCGCCGCCCGCCGCCCGCGCGCCCCCCGGAAGCGTCCTCCCGCCGCTGTCTGGGCGCGCGGTGGGAGAAGAGCGGCGGTCTGCGCTTCGCTGGTAACTTCACCCGTGCCAGGCGCTTGCCATCGCCAGTTGGTGGGATTGACCCGGCGTTTGGGAGAGAGGAGGGCTCGGGCCGCGAGTGTGTCACTGCAATTAAGGGTTGTTGGAATTAATGGGTTTTGACCGTCAAAGCTAATATATAATCTTTCTCTGGGGAAGCCCTGTCTTCAATTAGAGAGTATTGGTACTTAGGACTCAAAGACAGGGTCTCAAACTTCTTCCAGGCAGCCCTTGTGCACGTGGTTGAGCCCCAACCGCGTGCCAAACTCTGTGTTAAAATGGCGACCCTGCCCTTTCAGTAGGTTCCCTAGCCGAGGGATCTGTGACAGCAGCTTGTGTGATCACAGCCTCCTCGTGGTTCAGTTTGGGGAAGACGTTCGCCCATCATCCGCACACTCCTCACCAGCCCCCCTCCAGTAAAAGAGAGTAAATGTGAATGTGGAAATGCTAAAATAAAAAAAGACAACAACATGGTTTAAGTTCAGGCTTAAGAGTAATCTGAGTCTATTCTGTTATCCCTAATATTGAAAAGAACCGTCTTGTGAGTGTGTGAAAAAATTTCTTGGTTTATATATATATATATGTTCTCGCTTCCAATTTACTTTAGATGGTTTTTAATTCTAATAATAAGTTGTCATTCCACCTACACATCCTTATGACTGGGAATTGGAGAGGAGGCCCTTAAATGGCAGGGGAAGAAAGGTTAAAAATCGAGCAAAAATTCCTTAACGTTTATTGGCACAATTCAAAGTACATTCCAGTCTGTCCTATTTCCAGAAACTCTGCCTATCTACCTACCTACCAGATGACAAAAGAAGTCATTGTCTTCACCAAATAAAGAGGTAAAAATGTTGAGGACCACCTCTCAAGTTCACCCAGTCTGGCTGACAGTGAAGAGTGTCCAATCCAAAGTGAGGTTTTTGTTGGATGCTTGTGAAGAGTGAATGTAAGAATTTCCCTGCCTTCCCAGTGTGTCTTCATAAAATGTGCCAATTTTATGAATAAGGTTACAATGCTGAGCCTCTCTGTAAGCTAAAGGAAAAGAAACACTTTGTTGAAGTCATTATTTTCCGTGAAAAGATAAGCAGAAACAAATATTGAATGAAATAGCAAGTTACATAAATCTTGAAAAGTAAACATTATCTAGGTTGACACTAAATTGATAACCACGGAGATGTCGATCACATGAAACCTGCCATAACCTAGTTGACAAGTGTGACTTAAGCAGGCTCAACCTCACAGCTGGTGGACATGGGTTACATATGCCTCTTCCTCTTTCTTGCCGTTGCGTGTTTTGCAAAATTCATTCTTCATTCAGGAGAGTAAAAACATCATTATTTAAATTAGGGGTTATGGCAGATGTCCAAATATAGTGTTCAGTTCTAAGGCCCTTGATGGTGCTATGATTTATTTCATTTTAATCCTATACCAGCATCAAAAGTATTGTGTGCGTGTGTGTGTGTTCTCTTCTACAGTTCCTCTCAAATGAGTTTTGAGAGAATCGGTACTGTTTTGTTGGTTTTTTAAAGCAAGTTGCAAATTTACTCAGATTATAAGTATATAAAATATGCATATAAAGATTAAAAAGGAATATTTGAAAAAGATTGCTGTTGTGTTAAGTTGTTAGTAGTAGATATGATTTGTCCCCATGTGATCTGTTTGTGTTAATTTTATAATTACATAATGATAAATTGGTACTTGAGAAAGTTAAGGTCAGATTTCAAATAGAGGGACTCAGTTGTATCAAGGTAAACACACATCTGAGGGCAACGAACAGAAAGCAGACAGTACATGAAATAAATACATGTATATGCAACAGACAGGATCTCATTCTAGAGAGTGTAAAGAGTATTTCATTTTCAAAGAGTAGTTATGCTTTGATCAAAGATAGACAATATTCCAAAGTGTCATATAAAGAGGTGATTTTCCTTTAACAAATCCATGTAAATTAATATTTTAGGAAATTAGAATTATTAAATTCCTAATGGAACAAAATTTACCCCTGCACCTACATATTTCAGGTTTATAGGACCATTACTGAGATCCACTTATGTATTCCCATGTAAAAGTTGTTTGTATTTGTACAATCACATGTTAACTTTCCCATTACTGGAACAATTTTAACGCCTTCTACACACACACATACCATCTAGCTCTGTTTTAAGTGAAACTGAAATCATATGCTAGGGAAAAAAATCTGCAGCTGGCTTGCAAAAAGAGGAGGTTGTTCTACTTACATAACCTCTTCCTTCTTAGTTTCAACTGTTTCCCAAAGTATCCAAGGAAGACATCAGAGGAGAATTACCAGGCATGACCACAAAATGTGTAGAGAAATAACCAGGCTTTGGTTCTGCTCTTTCTGCTCTGGTATTCTTCTACAAAGTGTCTTTCCTCAGAGGTCAGGCATAAGCTGAAGTTCAATGTTATGAAGCTCTCTAGTGAGCTCTATGACAGTTAGCAAAGCCAAAAAAGCTACAGTTGTCTCTCTGAGTCAAAGTATTTGAGGCTCACGTGCTTGTAAAAGCTACATCTGTTGAAAGACTACTGTGTGACATACCCTCTCCTAGGTGCTAGAGATCTGGAGAAGTCAGAATCCCTATCTCCATGATCTTGCAGGCTGGTGTGGAGAGATAGATAAGCACTGACAATTAGAAGGAGAGGGAGAATGTTGTTAGAATAAAGCCCCAGGTGCTCATGGGAACACTGAAGGGGCACCAGAGGGAGGGAAGGGAGATAGGGAGTGTGTCAGGGAAGGTTCCTGGATCTAGTGTCACCTGAGCTGAGCCTTTAAATAACCAGGAGAAGAGAAGGGTGGTGTTCCAACCTCAGGAGCAAAATATGTACAGAGCTCATAGCAGCTTTTTCCTGTCCCTTATTCAGAACCCTTCCCTTCTTTACTCTTCCAATAAATAGCCTGCCTGGCCCTGATCCCCCAATACTCAAACCAGAAAACTTAAATTTTCAAATTTTAGAGAAACATATGACTATGTCAACTCTCTGAGTGCCTAAGACAGGGCCAAGCAAGGAATAACCCAGAAACTGAAGCTTCGTTTACCTCATCATAAATCTACTGCTCTGAATCCAGCCATATCTAAGGCTAGGTCATTCTTTGAACTTAAGTTGCACACATCTATAAATTCCTTTTTCAATTAAAATGAGTTTCTCTGGCTGACAATGTAAAGAGTCTTGACTGATATACAGTGTGTCCTTGCATGGAGGTGCTGCGGCTGCCAGTAATATGTGAAGCATCAGTAGTCTTGCAAGTGTAAAGGATCAAGGACCAGAGGAACCTGCTCTTTTAAGTAGCCAATTGGCTTGGGCCAGGAGCAAGTGAGGGAGAACCAAGAGAGAGCAGTGTTTTCTTAGGCAGCCATGGGGAGAGGACCTAAAATTGAAAGGATTTGACGGAAGTGACAGCAGAGGGCTATCACACCTAGCAGCCCCTGCAGAAACCTTCAGATTGGATACTCATATCCACCTCCGTAAAGAGCAGTCTGATGCCAAGGGAAGTTAAGCATTCTTTATAAATCTTCATATTAAAGTTGTTTTTAATACATTCAAGGTGGTTAGCTTGGGATATGTTTCATCGATTTATATATTCACTCATTAAATATTATTGAGTACCTACTCGCTACTGATATTGTGCTGTGTTCTAGATAACCAAAGATGAATAAAATATGGGAGGCAGTTACAAATGATGAAAAGAATGTAGGCTCTGGAACTGGAGAATCCTGGGCCTCATCCTGCCTCTGCCATTTACCTGTGTGATATCGGAAACATTGGAAACCTTTACGCTTGGTTTCTTCATCCATAAAATTAAAATCAAAATATATACCTCATAGGGTTGTTATGAAGATTAGATGAGATAATGATATGCTAGTGTTTCCCTTATAGTTGGGGTGCACTAAATACTAACTTTTGTTCTTATTATAGGCATCAGGGTAAGTAGGAATTGGCAGGCGAACAAGGTGGGAAGAACCTGTGAAAAGGCTTGGGGAGACATGGCATGTGTCAGGAGACCCTCTTTTCCCTTGGCCCCATTTTTTCTTGGTCAGCGGGTAGAGGGTGTTCCATCAGAACATGACTTTTGACTCCTTACAGCACTATCCTTCACACTCAGGTGTGTTACTTGACTGGGTAGTACATTAGATTCATTGGCTCATTGCTCTTGACTGGATGGAGCTAATCTTTTAAAAGGCCTCAATTACAGAAGATGATTCTCCTCTGCCCTTCCTACCCCAGACCAACACAGACAATGATCTCACTTAGATGTTTCTACTGAGCAGAACCAACCTCCCCCTTTGGTGGACTGGTCTGAGGTGAAATTCTGTTGGGGTTGGGAGTTGGCAGAGAGCGTTAGCGAGCCCTTTTGGGTTACAAATCTAGAAACTTGTTCTTTATTAGCTTATCTGTAATAAAGCTGACATTTAAAAAATCTCCACTTGCTTACCATCTATGTCTTCTTTCATGCAAACTCAGTGGAGGGGTGGGAGGTGGGGCATGCAATTTATTAATACTCTAAAGTAATTAATTATGGCTAGAACATAAGTTGTAGAGGGAGGGATGGTGAGAGATAAATCCAGAGAGGTAAACACAGAAAGATATCTGCACAAGCTGGAACGGTAAGGTCATGCTTTGATTCACTCCTTTTACTCCACACAAATAGTAATGATAGTTAAAATATAAAAAGAGAAAACCAGAAAGACATAACCAAGCTCAAAAACAAAATAACCCTTTTCCTAGACCAGAAAGGGTACCAAAACAGGAAGCACTGAACAAAAGCCACAAAGCCACTGGGGTCTCAGATTCAAAGCCAAGGTTTTGTCTACTACAAAGTTACAGGAACTAAAATGCTCCACACAAAGTGGAAGATGGGGTCCATGTTAGTTCTTGAACTCAGAAGCTTGTGAAAACAGGCTGTAACTAAACTGCTATGAACCCACTGCATGGGGAAGTATAAGATCAAAGAGAGAACCTTGGAATCAGGAACCAAGCCAAGCAGTGACCAAGTGACTGGGTCTGTGATATCCCCAACATCACTGTTGGGCAGAAGCATCAAAATGCCAACATTAAACCTGATTGTCCGATGGAGGTCCAGGAAGGCAGGTAGACGCAGCAATCACTGAACATGGAGGGGTGAGCAGAGTGGGCAAGAGGGAAAAAAAATCACTAAACTAAAGTAAAATAGAAGAAAATAATTAAAAACTTCCCACTCAAAAGGAGCCTGACCACCAAGTTCCAAACACTACAGATATCTAATACTAAGAAAGATGGATAACAAAATAAACACTCAGAACATGAATTTACTCCAAATAAAATTAACTCTATGGTCCTGACAAAGATTTTTTTAATTAATATTTTTGCATTCTCACAGTGATAAATGAAGGCATGGTGAACAAGAAATTAGGGAACAGATACAAGCTGAATAAAGAATAGGTAAATATGAAAAAGAACTAATAGAAATCTTGAAAATAAAATATGGTCATTGAAGTGAAAGAGTCAGTAGATGGGATTAACTCTGGAGTCAACCAAAATTATAGAAAAAAGTAATTAATTAAAGGGATATGCTAAAGAATTCATCCAGAACACACGGTAGGAAAATAAAGAGATTTTAAAATATGGGGAAAAAAAGTTCAGGTTCATGGAGTTCTATTGAGTGGCTCCAACATATGTCTAATAGGAATTCCAGAAAGAAAAACTGAAAACTGAAGGGAAGAGTACAGAAGCTATACTTAAAAAAAGAGAGAAATAAAGAAAGAAATGACTGATGGTTTTCTAATCAACATTGGAATACATGTACACTGAGCAAGATAAATAAAAGTACATAACACCTCTGTCACATTATAGTGAAACTACAGAGCAATAAGGAAAAAGATAAAAAAGATAAAATCTCAAGTTACCAAAAGGAAAACTTTGATTATCTACGAAAGGACTATAACTAGCAGTTCTCAAAAGCAACAATAGAAACAAGGAACAAATAGAAACAATTGAATATCTAAGAAGTATTGAATGGAACACTATCAACCAAATCAAATCATAAGTGTGATTTCCAGATAAGCTATCATTTAAGGGAGAAGGCAAAACAGACATTTTCAGTCAGAAAAGACTAACAAAGTTTACAACCCAATGACCTACACCACAGGAACTGAGGACTATATTTCCCCCAATAAGAAAAATAAGCCTAGAGGGTAAGTACCGGATACAGAGATACTGGTGAGGGAACACATTGATAAAATGTGATGATAGAATTTAAAATAACTACTTTAGGGTTAAAAAAAGATGGAAGGAAATGTACAATGGATATTTAAAGCATGCTAAGGCCTTCATCATGTTTGGGAGAGGTGTAGAAATAATGACTTTGTCTGCATATTTTGTCTATAAGATATTTGTGTTTAAAAAAAATGATCTAGTGCTTCTAAACCTGCAGAGAAAAAAGTATAGCCAAGGGTTAGGAAGATTTGATATAGAAAACTGATTGTTCAGTAAAAGGATAGAAGGCCAAAAAGAAGTAAAAAAAAAGCAACACACACAAAATAGAATTAAGTCCAAATGTATCAGCAAGCACAATAATGAAATAAATTTAAATTCTTATTAAAAGATTATCAGATTGGTTTAAAATAATTTTCAGATATACAATGCTACCAAAAGACACATAAAACTAAACTCATAAATACTGGACATAAAGGGGGAAAAAAAGACATTATCAAAATATCAAAAAGAAAGCTGATTAGGCATTATTAGTATGAGACAGAAAAAGTCTTTTCAAAGCAAATGTATTAATGAAAATAAAGAGGGTCACTACCAAGTTGAATGTACCTGATAACATACCTTGCAGTTACAGAGAGCCAAGCCACCAGAATTACAAAGAGAAATGGATAAGCCCACGGTCTGAGTGGGAGATTTTAACAATCTATCAAACACAGCTAGTTCAATCCAACAAAAAAACAGGTAATAGAGATTGAATTGTGAAGGGCCTCTTGAGGAGGCCACATTAAGGACTTGAGTTTTATTTTGAGAGCAATAGGAAGCCATTAAAGGGTTTTAAGCAGAGAAATGATTAGATCAGATGTGCATTTTTTTGGGGGGGGGCAGGGAAGGATCACTGGCTATAAAATGGAGAATGGACTTGGGTGGCCAGACTACATAAAGGCCTAGAGACCAATTAGAAAACTCTTCCTACCCTCTAGCCAAGAGATATTAATGGCCTGAACTATAGTAGTGTGAAGAGCAGGTATTTCAAAAGGTATTCAGATAGCATAGTTGATTGGATGGCAAGTGAGAGATCAAAGTTATCATTCATTTATCTGCCCTAGAAAATGTGATGCGTGGCAATGAGCAGGAAGAGCAGGGGGTTTTTCTGGGGAAGGGGAAGAGAAGATACTGTTTCTGTTTCTGATTCCACTTAATTCTCATCCCCTCATTTTTGACATTCAAACTGGTTCATTAAAATTTATATTCAATAAACAAGGCGTATGGAAATCAATTTTAAAAGATGCCTATCAAAAAATGTTCAGTTTTAAATAGTTTGTGCTTAGGAGATGTTTCAATAATCTGGGGAAAAATTGCACTTTAACAATACCAGAAAAATATGTGTATGTGTGTTCTAAATAATCATTTTCCATATAATAATAATAGTCTTTTAAGATTACTTGTATTTCTACTGCAGATTTTCATACTGTTCTATATATGATGGATTTTCAACCATGCCTATATGCCTAACTCCTGAAATAATCGAACAGTGATAATTTTCCTTACTGCACCGCTGGTATTAAGAACAAGTAAATCCAACCTGTTGACTTGTGAATTCTTACAGAGTCATAGTTTTCATGACACATAATTTCTTTCCTCTTCCTGGTTGTTATTAATTACCTTAAACTATGAGTTTACAATATATGTTTATCCTACAATGATTTTGCATTGACTGAAGTTGGGAAGGGTGTACATATCATACAATCAAACCGAGGTTACTTGTAAATGCTGTAAATAAGGAGCTATAATCCCCACAGAACTTTAGTAGCATTGGACATGAAAAATGTTTAAAGGACTTAACAGATTCCCAATTACGAATTTTAAGGTTTGGTATATATTTTACAGCCATTCTAAAATGCAAATGAGATTTAGTTATAAAGTTCCCAATGTGCTGTGCAATTTCAGCCTAATATTCTGAGTCATTGAGTAAAGTCTGAGCCTTACTCCAGAGCAGAACTTTGGAAATTTCAAGGAAATCTGCTTGGAAGTCTGCAGACTGCAAGGAAGTTTCCTGGTCGTAAAAGACCCATAATAAGATGTGTGACTCTAGTATTGCCTCTTTTTATTTTTTTTGCTTTTAAGAGTGTTTCTTTTTTTTTTTTTAAGTGAGCAAATAACCAACAGACAAAGGGCAAAAGCAGGCATACTTTTTCAAATTAGTTATGTCAGCAGGTTCCATTCATTTTTATTTGTAGTTCCCAGTTTTTTAAAAAATGCTTTTCGCCCTGAATAGCCAAAGCTATCCTTAGAAGGAAAAATAAAGCAGGGGGAATTACACTCCCTGACTTCAAGCTCTACTACAAAGGCACAGTAATCAAGACAATTTGGTACTGGCACAAGAACAGACCATAGACCAGTGGAACAGAATAGAGAGCCCAGATATAAACTCAAGCATATATGGTCAATTAGCATATGCTAAAGGAGCCATGGATGTACAATGGGGAAATGACAGCCTCTTCAACAGCAGGTGTTGGCAAAACTGGACAGATACATGTAAGAGAATGAATCTGGATTATTGTCTAACCCCATACACAAAAGTAAACTCAAAGTGGATCAAAGACCTGAATGTAAGTCATGAAACCATAAAACTCTTAAAAAAAAGCATAGGCAAAAATCTCTTGGACATAAACATGAGCAACTTATTCATGAACATATCTCCCTGGGCAAGGGAAACAAAAGCAAAAATGAACAAGTGGGACTATATCAAACTACAAACTTCTGTACAGCAAAGGACACCATCAGTAGAACTAAAAGACATCCTACAGTATGGGAGAATATATTCATAAATGACATATCCGATAAGGGGTTGACATCCAAAATACATAAAGAGTTCATGCACCTCAACAAACAAAAAGCAAATAAGCCAATTAAAAAGTGGGCAGAGGAGCTAAACAGAAACTTCTCCAAAGAAGAAATTCAGATGGCCAACAGGCACATGAAAAGATGCTCCACATCGCTAATCATCAGAGAAATGCAAATTAAAACCACAATGAGATATCACCTCACACCAGTAAGGATGGCCAACATCCAAAACACAAACAACAACAAATGTTGGCGAGGATGTGGAGAAAGGGGAACCCTCCTACACTGCTGGTGGGAATGTAAACTAGTTCAGCCATTATGGAAAGCAGTATGGCGGTTCCTCAAAAAACTCAAAGTAGAAATACCATTTGAGCCAGGAATTCCACTCCTAGGAATTTACCCTAAGAATGCAGCAGCCCAGTTTGAAAAAGACATATGCACCCCTGTTTATCACAGCACTATTTACAATAGCCAAGAAATGGAAGCAACCTAAGTGTCCATCAGTAGATGAATGGATAAAGATGTGGTACATATACACAATGGAATATTATTCAGCCATAAGAAGAAAACAAATCCTACCATTTGCAGCAACATGGATGGAACTAGAGGGTATTATGCTCAGTGAAATAAGCCAGGCGGAGAAAGACCTGTATCAAATGATTTCACTCATCTTTGGAGTATAAGAACAAAGGAAAAACTGAAGGAACAAAACAACAGCAGACTCAAAGAACCCAAGAATGGACTAATAGTTACCAAAGGGAAAGGGACTGGGGAGGATGGGTGGGAAGGGAGGGATAAGGGGGAAAAGGGGCATTACGATTAGCACAGGTAAGGCAGTGGCGGGGGACATGGGAAACGCAGTGTTTATAGAGAAGACAAGTAATGATTCTATAGCATCTTTCTACACTGATGGACAGTGACTGTAGTGGGGTATGTGGGGGGACTTGATAATAGGGGGTCTAGTAACCATAATGTTCAAGTGACTGTATATTAACGATACCAAAATAAATAAATAAAAAGCCTTTTCAATTTGCATACCATCAAGAGCAATAACAACTTGATCTAGTTTAGGAACATGAAAAGGAAGAGTTGACCAAGTATTGTTCACTGAGACAGATCTTTTTAAGTAGGTGGACCATTTCAAAAGACTGTCCCCTCACCACCCCCGTACTCCCTCCACTTCATCAGTGTCTACTATAGATCAGAAAAAAAGCAGTTTCCAAAACAACTGGAAGAAAAGTAACTCCAAATTTAGCAGAGTGAACTTCCTAATGGAATGAAGAAGGCCCATGGATAAAGGCAGCCAGCCCATCCCTTCCTCTGCTAGAGCAAACATGTTTGTCTAAGGCACAGGGAATTCCTGCTGAGCCCATTCCAGGGAACTGGCTTTCAGGAAGAGAAAAAAACACACTAGAAGAAAAGTTCTTATGACATTTACTTCTTAGGACTGCTCAGAGCCTGCTATCTCTTCTACTATGTGGAAAGAAGCGAGGCCATCTCTCTGAAATAACACTGCAGAACTAAAGTAACCCTTGGGCACGCCCATGGCAGAGGGGCAAACTGCCATATCCCTTGGAGAGAACGGGGGCTGGTCCCTCCTGAGTGTCCCAGGCTGTGGCGCTCTAGGGACCTCATCCAGCCCAATGCTGAGTCTGCATACCAGCTGAGGTTGTAGTATCTTTGTCTTTGGGCAGCAGTGATTAGCTGGGATTTTCTTAAGCTTCTTCACAGACTAGTTAAAATGCTTCTAGAGGGATTCTTCCAAAATGTTAATCATATCCCCAAAGGAAAACCAAACATACATCCTTTAAATACTCTAAATCTTCCTAGAGAAATTTAGTTGCACTATTGACCTTTTCTCTAAAGGTGAGGGTGGGGGAAGGCCTCTTCTTCTGCAGAGTGTAATATAAAAAGCCAAACAAGCCAGAAACAAAAAACAAAAGTGAGGGATTTTTTGTTTGTTTGTTTGGTGGTTTGCTTTGGGAAGGGAATGTGGTGTGGAGGTTACTGTTGTGACATGTTGCCTCAAAATATAAACCACACAACAGGAACAATGGTTTTTCCTGTTTTCCAAGACAAAGAGACAGTACTACAGGGAGAAACCTCACCCAGGGTTGCCTGCATGATGGTGCAAACATCTCCAGGCTCTTGTACATGTAGCAGGTATTCTGTTAGAGAAGCTGGCAGTGGAAGGCCCTTCATCTGGCAGATACTGGAGTGTCAGGCTACAGCACACCGCAGACAAGAGTGTTTTTAAAGTTGCTGGGGCTGAGCACAGAACAGTCAGTTTTTCACACAGTTGCTGGTCTTTGGCCACTTTTTGTGGCATGGTACCATTTTTCCTTAATTCAAAGTGTCCAGCAGCTCTGTGGAGGAGCTCGAAGCACAAGGTCCTCTTTCTCTGTTCCGAGTCCCGACTAGGAGAGCCATGAGGTGGGAGAAAGGTGTCTGGCCTTTTAGGTTGATGACTCTGACCTCTGCCCCATAACTAAGAAGGATGCTGATCCTCCCAAGATTGCTTTTCAAGGCAGCCCAGCTGCGTGGGTTATCACTGTAGTAATCCAGGGCATTGGCAGAGGCCCTACTCTCTAGGAGGGCCCCCACACACTCAGCCTTTCTCTTAAAGGCTTCCCAGTGCAGTGGGGTGTCTTAGTTGCCATCCAGTGCACTGCGGTTTGCACCATACTCCAACAGGACCCCTACCCAAGCTGCACCTTTCTCAGCGGCAAGGTGGTGGGCTGTTTGGTTAGAACTGTCCAGGGCATCCACCTCAGCAACTTTTTCCAGGAGTAACACCACATAGTCAGCATCTGACACCGTGCAGAGACAGCGCAGGGACTTCAGTGCACCAATGGGTACAGTTCACATCTGCTCCCCTCTGATGAGGTCCTCTACATTATCATGTGGGAAGGAACGGATGGCATCAATTCTTCGGATTAAACACTCTGAAGAGAGTTTTACTCTGAATGTTCTGCATAATATACCACATACTGGAACTCACCAAGGCTTAGAATATGTTCACATGCACTGAACAAAGTGTACAACTGAGCTGGGTCATGAAAGCACTAGTCCTGCCTCTTACATGATAGCAACAATGTGTTTTGAAAAGACAAAACTTTTTAATGTCTGAATTTTGCAGCTCACACTTATTCCAGGGCTGATGTTGTATTAAATTTGACACATGGAGTGTGCTATTTATTATGAGCTGTTATCATACAATTTTACTCGAGACCATATCGCTTCTTTAATTGCAGCCCTCTGCATTCAGGAACAGTGCAAGCAGATAATGAAGGGGGCTCTTACCCTTTATGGCCAGTTACAGTATCACTCCCTTAATGAAGAAATGCTAAAATCACAGAGATCCTATCAAGATGTTGTAGGGTTCTTCCCTGTACCGATGCACTATGCTTTTCTGATATTTTTCAAAATCATAACGACTTGCTGGTTTTAAATAGCAAGGAAAAAAATTAGGCCTCAACAATAAAATTATAGTTTTTTATCTTCCCAGTTGAGCCAGATATGTTGAGGGATTTTGTTTTTATTTTTGTGCTGGCAGTAATGTTTTTAAATCAAATCTTTGTATTATCAGAAATATATGTACATGAAAAGAAAGAAAGAAGGAAGGGAAAAAGAGAAGGAAGGGCCTGATGCACCAGTCAATGTGAATAATGCCCCAAAATTTATACACACTACGAAGAAAGATTCATCAGTTCTTGCAGATTGAATCAGCATCCAACAGGAAAAAATTAATTGTATCATTTACACGGTAGCAATTTTAATCATTACAATAATGTGGGAGGTCTTTAGTGCTTTCTCTAATTTTCAGCAAAATGTCCAATGTCCCCACAAGACAATGACTATCTTATTTTTATGAATTTGGAGAAAATGAAGCCTCATCAAATGTCTGTCTTACTATTTCATACATATTCTATGTACATAAGCTGAACTTCTCTCCTACCCTAACTTCTCTCCCAGTGAGTCCTGTAGGCAGTGGGGAAAACTATGGTCACAGCATCTCCAGGGCATCAGGGTCAGTTAGGCTAATATAACTGGAGAAGCAGAAATTCCCTACATAGGTAAAAGCAGAGCTGAGAGTAACCACTGACCCCAAGGTAAATCATCAAACTGAACACTGCATAAATATGGAAAAAAGAGTGCCAAGAAGAAATCTGAATAAACCCTGGAGGGAAGGTGGGTCAAAGAGCACAGAGCTGCAAGTGGATTTCGGATAAGGGTCACAGAGGTCCCAGGTCATAACTTTCCATACATAGATGGGTCTCTTGACAAGACTCTGGCATAGCAAAGGCAGGGAACTCTATTTCTAATAATCCGAAAGCATTTAAATCCCAAGGCTTCATGGAATCATTAGTTCATTCATTCATTCAACTCATTTACTATTAACATCATCATTATTGGTACCAGGCATTCTTCACATTCTCTGTTAACCAGACAGATTAATGACCCCCATTTGATGAACCAGTTCCATGGATTTTCCATCTAGCTATCATAATCAAACATAGAGCTTTTTTAAAAAAAATCTGCATGCCCTGGTGCTTTCCCTGAGGCATAAATTAGAATCTCCTGGGTGAGGACATGGCCATGGAATGAACCATAAGGTGCTTCACTGGGAACAAAGGGCTGCCGTGGTGTCACGCCATCCGCCTTAGTTTGCGTCTTTCTGGAGCTCTCTGAAGAGGAGCCACAGCACAGGCTTGGGTGAAGAAAACACCCCCATACAGGCAGCAACTCCCCTTCTGTGGACCGAAGGTCTGAGCAGTATGCCTCTGCTTACTGCTCCACTGACGGTACCAGGCTTTACAGCGTCTGATTGTTTGGTGAAGGTGTAGAGGTAATAAGTCAAAAGCACTGGAGTTGGGTGTAGGTGGTGGTACGTTTATCCATGAGATTGTCCATAAATGGTTTTAATTCATATACTGCCAAAGAATGCAGCCATGGCTCATCTTCCATGATTTACACAGATGCTCTCATGAACTTTTGGTAATTCTAATACACTTCCAATAGTTGGAGGAAGGAGGTGGTACAGGATGGTGAATAGGATCACAGACTCTGGGGCCACGCAGTCCTGGGTTTAAATGCCAGCTGTGGTACCTACTTGTTACATGAGCATGAGTATCCTGCTTATTTAAGCTCTCTGTGCCTCAGTTTCCTTGTTGAAGCATTAGGAGTAATTGCTCCTACCTTACAGGGTCATTACAAAGACAGTAAGTTGGTACCCGTGCAGCTCAAGAACAAAGTGTAGGACAGCCTACAACAAAGTGTTAGGTGTACAGAATCAACTGATGTCAACAGAAGGGCTCTTTGTACCCCCCAGGACATCAGGACCTTGCCATGGGTCTACAGACACATGCTGTGTCTTGTTTTGGTAACTTCTTTGGCAAATTTGACAGGCAGTGACCTGGTCAGGGCTGCCCCTCACCTCATGTTGAGGCATACATAGGAACATGGAACAATCCTGGGGAAACCTGGAGTCGTGCTCTTTTTTGGAAAATTCTAATCAGAGAAATGAAACATAATCATCCTTAGAGCCTATTATTATTGCTTTGGAAAAAATCATAGAGTCTGACAGCAAAACGTATCAAATAAACTCATTCGCAACCTAACTCTCCCCAAGCAGAGGTGGTGGGACCCTTGTTTGAGAGCCCACAGTCATCTACCTTATGTAACCCTTAACACTGCAGTGAATTCCTCACAATTTCCCTGAAGTGCCTTCTTTGCTGGCCCTGGGCCTTAGCAGAGACTGTTCTTCCTGCCTGGAATGGCGTTGCCACCCTGCCCCCTCTATATTGTGACATGGAATTACAATTGCCTATTTATTTGTCAGCCTTCCTTACAACACTGGAAGCTCTGTGAGGACCAGGATTGGGTCTGGCTCACCATTACATCCTCAGCACCTAGTATGGTGAATAACACACAGCAGGCACTCCGAAAATACTTGAGGAGTGGATAGATAGTTAGACCTAGCTATTGATGGATCAGGGTGCTTGCCACTTGCAGCTGTGTAACTCAGAGCAGGCTACCTGCCTTCTCTGATCCTCAGTAAAGTAGAGCTAGAATTACTTCCTCCTAGGTGCTTGCAGTGCCTAAGGGATGGAGCATGAGGAAATCAGCTGGCACCATGCCCGGAACAAAGTTAATATTAATAGTTAAACCACATTTAAAAAAGGAGCACACCCAAGTGTACCCAAGCCTTTCATTTTCCTAATTTTGTCTCTTTCCTTATTTAATAAAAATGGATGTTACAATCATAATTGTCACTCTCAAAACCCAGAAAACAGGAGAGTCAGGATGAAAGGCCAGAGGTTACCACTCTGCAATTCTCTCAGGTAGGAATTTATTACTACTGATTCATTAATATTCATATGACAACTTATAGAGACCATGTAGAACACAAAGGGAAAATGGCCAACTGAGGGCTCAGCCTACTTGCACGCGAGCTCCTCCACACAGAAATTAATCCAACACAAAATCAACGTTTACAGAACTAAAGTAAAAAACATAATTTAAAGCCCAACTAAACATGCCCTTCGACTTACCCATCTGAGAACCTGGGCTTAGGGCCAAAAGGGCCATTAATGACACTTCAGATGCCTGAAAAATCTCTTTTGCTTCTTTTTTTTTAAATGTATCAATATCATTGTTTATTTATTCATTTTTTTCCAGTTTTATTGAGATATGATTGACATACCTAACTGTATATATTTCATGATATATAGCATAATGGTTTGGCAACAAATGTCGTGAATCTGTTTTGCTTTTGATGATAATAGTATCTAACATTTATAGAGCGCTAATTACATGCACACTCTATTTCTTGTAATTGTCAGAACATAGTTATTTCCATTTTAGAGATAAGGAAATGCAAGGCTGCCACTGAAACTGTAGAGGTTTAGAAATATGGCCAAGATCAATTGGTTAGTAGGAACTAGACTATATGACCCCACAGCCTAGACTCATAACCACTGCACTTCACTACATCCTTCTCTCCCGCTGGCCAGGCAGGTCTGGCCCCCATCCTGACTTCCCATCTCTTTGCGGAGTCTGGTTTCCTGAAGCTGATTTCCTTTAGTCCCTGAGCTAAGCAGCATCTCTCTCAGGCTAATGAATCTCCGTGATATTTACTGCTGGTTCACAGGACATCTGAATTGTAGGGAGCCTGGCCCTGGACCTTCCCACAGCGATCTCATGGCAGGATTACAAAGGGGTGATTTCTCTTTCTGCTCCTTTAGGCATGGAGACTCCAGTGAGCTCCCTCACCGAGGGGACACAGCCACTCAGACCAATGCAAGAGTGTCTCAACCGACAGCATGAGCTTTGTAAGAGAAGAAGAGCCGGGAATAAGGCAGGTTGGTGGGGACAGGTACCTGCTGCATCAGGGCAGACAGATGTGTATTCTGTGTGGCAGAAAGCTGCTGTATCCATTCCCACTTGCTCTCAGTGTCTTCCTGACTTTGAGGCCCAGCTTCTCCTGATCTCCCTTCCTAAAAGGAAAGGTGCACGGGGCTTTCATATTCATGGATGAAGGATACCTTATTTTGCAGAAACTTCTAAAGAGATCTCAGAACATCACAACCACATTTCCTCATATCTCATCCAAAACATGTTTAAGTGATGTTTCTAGCTGTAATGGCCAAATTGCAATTTGTACAGCATATACACATCTGAATGCTATTTTCAAAAACAATAAAAATGAAACCTATACTGTGAGTGTCAGCCACTGACAACCTCCACCCCCACCCAGATCTTCACTGATAGGAAGATGAAGATGACCGCTTAATGTTTTTGGGAATACTCTCTAAATCACATTTTTGTACTGATTCTGCATGTAAAGTGTTTATTTGCTTAGGAAAAACCTCATTTCATTCCAATCATTCGTTGCCTTGGTTCTATTTCCTAGAATGAGCAGGAGGAAACTGAATAAAATATCACTGCATTTCCCATTTTCATTTTTTTTGCATGAGGTTAGCCGTGACAAGAACCTGCTTTTCAAAGCGATTGCACCTGTGGTGACTGGCCTGAGTCTGCAGCTATCAGTCCCCAGCTGGCCTTGAGGAAGTCACTGAAGCAGTGAGCTGTGGCCAAGACCTTTTCCCAACTTAGCTGTTATCCCAGAGAGCAAAACCACACAAGAAGGATCATAACAAAGGCCCTGGCAACAAATTTTTCTTTTTTAGAGAAGAAGATAGTGGGTGTGGGAATAGGATGCAGAGATTGAGGATTTGTCTCTTTTCTCATAAGAATTTCACAGTGGCAAAGTGAGCTCAGTGATAGGTTGATATTGCTATTACTAAATCCAGGAAATAATAGAAGAATGCCCCTCACCCTCTCCCACACACATACCCACCTCCCTCCAACACCCAGCTATTTCTGCCCAAGTTTTTGCATGCATTTCAGAGGAATATTTTATTATGCCAGGCCTATAAATACTTTATGAAATGCTGCCTTTTCTCCAATGTCACAGGGAGGCTACCTTCCTGCTAAAACAAAAACCAAAACCTCCACTGTTGTTTTTGTTTCCCTTGCAGGTATATTAAGATTAGTTGCCAAATTTATTATTCTCTAAATTGTTTAATGGCAGTGTTTTTTTGGAGTCTTAATAAAAACAAACCTCATTTAGCCAGGATACAGCTTCTAATTGAAGTAAATCTTAACTTGCCTAAAGTGATTAAAAATAAAGTCCATAGTTGACTTAACCTATTTGAAATTCTTCTCTGTCCACAAAGCATCTATAAATCTTTATGGAATGACCTATTAACTACCTGCTGCTGGGACTAAGCTCTGGGCTTTGTTTCAGTAATAAAATAAGGTCACTGTGCTTTTGTTAAAAACTGAGGTAGCTGCTTTGGTAATTAAAATCTATGGGGTCCTGAAGAGATGATATATTTAAACCTCTGAAAACGAATGCAGAAACTATAAAGTTACAAAAGGAGAAGAGGTAAGGGTCCCTTATTACTACTCATCAAATTATACTAGGGTATTTATGTCACTCTTTAAACAAAGAATTTCAGAAAGTTTTTTGGACCGCTTCCTGACGGGCAGCTTCACTATGGAAGAGCACCTCTAGAGGGCTACACTCAGAAGGTGTCCTTTCAATGCCTTCAGCTTTGTATGAAGCATCCTGCTGAATAAATTCACCGATGCTGTTGGTCAAGTAGCTGAGACTCAAAGGGGGTTCTTAACGTAGAGTTTTTACCCATGCACAGACCCACTCCTTGTAAGCTTGTATGCCACAACCTACTCTAGGAATTCTTTTCCTCTTTTTTTATACTGTAATTCAAAGCAGGTAGCTTCTGGTTCAAGTGCAAGAACACTATCTCAAGAGGCCGTACCTAGAAATGAAATCAAACAAATGCTTTACTCACATGAGTTCCCAGGGGTCTCACAGGCAAGGATTAAAATCAAAGAAATTAGTCTTTGAGTCAAAAAACTTTTAGGCTAAATCTTTGAGATTTTTATGACCAAAGTACCCCAAAACCACTTCAGACAAGATACTTAGCCTCACTAGCTTCATTTTAATCACTTATAAAACAAGTATAATCATAATGTATTTTATGACTTATAAGATTGTCATGAGCCCTAAAAATAACGGCACCTATAAAAAGAGCCCTAAGCATAGTTCTGACACCTGGTAAGTGCTTAAGACATATTAGGTATTATAAGGAAAGTAGGCAAGTATTTTAGTTCCATTTTACAGATGGGGGAACAGAGGCTCAGAGAGCTTAAGTGATGATGTATATAAGTTAGAAAATAAACAGAGAGACAGGAGCCCAGATTAGTGGTCTAGTGATACAGTACAGTCACTTCTAAGTGATATGGGCTAGAATTTGCTTCTTGTAACTGGTTGTCCTGCAAATGCCCAGATGGCAGATCAGACCAATCACAAGTGGGAAGGAAGTCTGCACACAGGTACCAGATGTGGCAGTGCCTGCCTGGTACTCCCCCTACCCCCTCACCCCACCTCTTCCAAAGAAACAGCCTTGCTCCCCAGGGTTAGTGCAGACCCAGTGGGGTTCCCTCTTGCCCTAGGCCTGCCGGTGCTCACTGGAGTCACCCTGGGGGGCCGCAGAAAGGGCTGAGATCCACTGCAGGTGGAGGCTCTGTCCTGGCCCTCCCTCTCCTTCCCCTCTCCTTTCTCTGACTGTCCCTTCCTCCTCTCCATCCTAATTCTCCTCTGGCTCACCCTCTCTCTGTTCCTTCCCTCCCCTCCTGCTTCCTCCCCCTTCCTCTCCTCAGCTTTTTCCTCATTCCCCTCCTCTTCCATCCCCATCCCGTATAATCACGGCCACATTCCCTGCCAGAAGGGCCAGAGCCCAGAAGGCAGGCAGACCTGGGCTTGGGGCCTGCCTCTCAGACCAGCCGCGTGAATCCAGGCGAGTTAATTCTTCTCCTGGGGTCTACACTGCTTCCTTTGAAGACTGGGGCAGCAGATGGTAATGGAGCTGATGCTAGTAACGATAGGCACCCTGTAAGTGTCAGCACCTGTCATTTTTCTCCTTGCCCGCCCCCCCCCATGCCAGTCATTCAATCTCATGACTGCCCGTGTATTCGGCCCACTGGGAGACAACATGTGGAGCACCAGAACCACATTCAGTTCTGGTTTACATGGTAGTAGCATTTCTCAACAAAAATAAACCAGCCTTCTGGTGTAGGCTTCAGTCCCTCATGGGGCTGGTCAGGGTGCTTCAGCTGACTTGGAGAGCACAGTTCTGGGACACTGACAAGCTAGACACAGATCTTTCAACGTGGTGACTCTGTGAGGTCTCTGAAGAGACAGCCAGCCTCTCCTCTCCTGCCAACACACCAGGTTCAAACCATGTCCATTTTGAACGTCAGCTTCATTTACGGGCTCTGTGGGCTTGAGTGAGTCATTCAATCTTGTTGATCCAGTTAACTCCTCTGTAAAGTCTGCCTGCCTTTTAGGGTCACGGTGAAGATTAGTGGGGACAGGTCACGTATGGGAAAATACTATGGATGGCAGTGCACTATATAAATGCAAAATGTTATTTTAAAAGATTTTACATTCAAATCTATGAAGTCTTATTCTGCTTCATTCTGTTAACACGAGAACAAACCAAAATTGGAGAGGACTTTGAAAAGAAAAATCACATTTGGAATAGTACTTGAGAAAAACCATTTTGAAACTTTAAATAAACACACACATTTTGTATTATGTATATATTAAGCATATTATTACATGTTTATGTTTATTATGTTGAGTCACTGTTACAACCCAAAAAGTGGAATTTTTAAAGCAACAAAACACAGTTTTATCTTAGCATATGTGTAGCTTCTGATGTAATCTAAACATAGCTTTTACCTTGTGCTTTATTGGCCTTCTATTTATTTACCCTGTCTAATCATTAGAAATTATTTTCTGAGACATAAATGGCAACTATAGGAGCCCCAAGTGACCCATCTTTGCTTTGCTGTAAACTAGATTATATAGTGGAAGGGCTAAAGGTACTGAATACCAATGCCCTGGGTTTGGAATTTTACCACTTTCTCTGGCCAAGGAATCTACCAGGTGTAAATTACATTTTATTACCTTCTAGAAAAACAAATTAAGTGATGGGCAATTCACATTCTACATGCAAAACAGCTCTCTGAGAAGTAAAACTCAGCTGGACAGATTCTTATTTTTCCAGGGGTGGGGATGAAGAATGCGTTTCTTTTAAAGAAGCTGAAATACCTGACTCGCCAGTCAGTCCTGCTCCTTCGATCTGAGAGTGAGCAATCATGGTGTCTCCTACACCTCCCCTACTTCCCTCAGGAACAGCTGTCAGCGAGTAGCAGTTGATACGGCCTACAGTTAGCCCACATGCTTATTTGGAAAGCTCTCTTCATTTCGGCTTATGCTTATCTTGGTGGGATGAAATGTCACTTCATAGTCACTTTCAGTCTTGAAGGAGCTTTGCCTCTTCCTTGGGTGAGGTGGCTTTGTTCACATTCCAAACCGAAGTCCATCCCATCAGCTTCCTCTATGTTTTGTCTTGGGTTTTTTCGTCTTTTGCTCCTGCTCATTTTCTGGTTCATAGTTTTCCTATTCTGTTTTCTAGACTTTTGTATACCTCCGTTCTCTGATTTCCCATCTTATTTCTACTTCGTGCAGGGTGGATGAGGTTTATATCATCTTGAGAGGGTCAGGAGCTGTGTTTCCCCAAGTATATAGCACACAAACGGTGATCTGGGCTTAAGTGGTACTGGAGACGGTTATCAGTGGTGCTCAGACACCAGCATGAAATGACCTTCAATCACATAGCAAGAGAGCTATTCCCGTTCCAATTCTCTCTCAGTCCTGCTGAGTACTTCAAGGAAAAAGTTTCCATTTGGTTCTCCTAAATCTACATCACTTGCTAATCTCCCTTTTCCCAAAGAGAAAGCAGGCCTTGGGCTGAGAGCCTTTGGTATGTAATAGTATCTAGCTAGAGTTTCATAACATTGTTTTGGTTTTTATTACATAAACACTTGTTTCTATTGTTAGCTCCTATTCATGGCAAGTGTACGGTTTTCTTTTGACAGCCATGATATAAAGTTTCTTCTTTAAAAAGATCTGTGTAAGTTTAAAGTGCCCATCAGTGTAAAGGAAACATTAAATGAAGTAAATACACAAGAAATGGCAAAAATATTGAGGGTGGAGGTACAGGATTGGCTAAAGTTTAGGGAATACCAGCCTAGAATCACTTCATCTACTTTTGTTATTTTCTTACTGGTTTTCAGCATTAAATGTTAGTTTCCAAAACACAGTTGTTAATAACATTTAAGTCTAGACACCAGTCATTCTACTTCCAAATTTCTCTAGTTGAAATTATACACAGATTATTACATGGTCTCTTTATTATCTTCAGCCAGAGGGTTTGACAACCTCTCCTCAAAGAGACACTGAAAATCACTGATGTTCCAGCAGGCGGTCTGGGGCAAGTGTTGTGTACAGTAGTCTAATTTAATTAATCTACTCAGAGTACTTAAATCTACACCTATTTTTTTAACCCATTTTTCTCCCTCCACCGTGAGGAAACATACAGGCCATGGGACTTAGAGACTTTGACATTTATTAATTAGGAAGTATTCAAGGTATTCTCAATCACAAACAATTCAATCTTTGCAAACTTCTTCTTAAAGGGAAAAGAGTCATCCAGCAAACTTTTATGCTGTTTTCCCTGAAGATCACTTAGGCCCATTCGTAGGAAGGAAAGACTTGGTCTTAGGGAACTACATTCTCCTCCTCTGCTCTTTTCACCTGGCAGCGGCACTGGAGGATTTCTTAGTTTATTCTTGCTCCAGTTGGAACATCCTCAAGAGTAAAAGCTTTTGGTACCTCCCTAAGCCTATCTTCTACAGACTTCAGTCTGCAGGGGTGCGGGGAGAACTTCCAGATCTCTGTTCCAGCCTACTGCCCATGCGTGCAGCAAGCACTTTGAATCAACTGGAGCAGGTTCTTATCTGCACAGCTTCTCCTTGGTCCTGCAGTCCCATTTCAGGCACACAGCCACTGCCATCCACATCCATCTCTTCTTTGCCTTGAGAAGAGCTCAAGCCTTGAAATCACAGGTCCAGAGTGATAGGGGCTTCATGCAGAAACCACCGAACCCTAATCCACCTAATTCTTGTAAAAGGAGGGGGTCAGGTGTAGGGCATGGAGCGATTGAGAAGTAATAATTGCTTGTGATCCACTGTCCCGCGCCACTTGACACCACATCCCTCCTAGTTCCTTTTGCCTCCAGTCTGATGAATTCTCCAGGATCTGCACTGCTATGTGAGAATGAAGCCCATGCCTTGGGCCACTTTGCCATGCCTGACTCTCTCTGTGATGCTCTTTACCTTGGGAATACTGAATGAGGGTTTTCTTCTTGATCACTGCCTTTCTGCATGGGGCCTTGCTCCTTACACTGTTAACACGTCAGAGGGCAGTTTTGTTTCATAGTGTTCTGGGCACTGCTCCCTGTCTTTTTTCTTGGAAGACTGAGCCTTGTGACTGTCAAGAGGTCACTGACGGTGATTCTCAGAAGCCTTAGATTTGAGGTCAGGCTTCTCGCTTCTGGGTAGTCCTGAGGCTGTTCCAGTTGATTTGGGTGATGCCCGGCTTCCTGTCCCTCATCGAGCAGCTGGAAGAAACTAGGAGCCTGCCCCTGGATTGGCAGTTTTGAGTGAAATATTTGGCTCCAGCAGCCCCAGTAATTCCTTGTTCACAGACATCCTGACCTATGCTTCCTTCTCTACCATTTGAAATCCAACGGTCATCAGTTTTAATAAATAAGCTTTCTTTTTTTGGCTAATAATTTTGCAATTTTGCCTATGTAGCTCTATAGTTAATAAAGCTCCCAAATACCAGCTCAAGAGTTCTCAGATAAGAGATTAAAGATGGCGGTGTCAGAGACACAGGCTTCCTCCTAAAACTGCATATACTATGAAAATATAATTAATAAAACAAATCCTGAAAGAGCAACACGAAAGAGGACTGCACCAGACTACATACACCTGGAGAAAAGAGCAGATCTCACAGAACAGGGTAACGTACCAAAGCTGTGGCCCGGCGGGACCCAAGCCCTTCCCCCACCCTAGCTCACCGGTGGGAGGAAGAGAAACTGAGCAGGGAGGGAGTGGAGGCCTGGGACTGCTGAATACCTAACTCCGGAGATCTGCTCTGGGAGCACAAACCTACAATTTATATTGCTTGTATGATACTCTAGTGATTACAGGGTTGGAAAGCTAAGACTGGCAGAATTCCTGGAGAGACTGAGATTTCACCCACTTGTGGAAAGCAGGGATCCATATCCAGCTGCTCTGGAAGAAAAGAAAGGTGAGCAGTCTGAAAGACTTCCTAACAAGGAAGCACTTAGCAAGAGGGCTGCTAAAGGGGCAAGGATTGCACAGAGCTTACTGCTCAGGAGAGAGGACAGGTAGACAAAATTTTCTGGGTGCACTCTGCCCAGCAGATTGGGAGCTTTGCCATATAGACTCTCATATTAAACGAGGAAAAAGAAATCTTCCTCCTTAGACAATCTTCATGTGTTCCAGCTCCCTGGCTGGCTACACAGCTCCAAGGACCCCCTCCGTAATACGCAGCCTACTGTGCCTTTCTCCCAGCCAGCCCCACCTGGCTCGCAAACCAGCAAACCCTACCCTGGCATTAGGCCACCTGGAGGGAAGATCTGTCTACAGCAACTACAAACGCAAAGCATAGAGGCTTATACGTGTGTGCTCAGCCCACTGGTACAGGCAGTGGAGACAGGCATAGCAGCCGGGTAGCAGGAAACAGCTCTTTCCTCCCCCCAGGCACCAATACCACTCCCCTGTGACCCCTGACATTGCTTCAGGGGCTGAGCAGCTCCAGGGAGTAGAGCTTCTGGGCACTAGAGGGCGCCATATACAAATATGAAACGTCAAAGGAATCCGGTTTAGAGTAAAATTATTAATACCACTCCTGAGAAAGATTTAAATGACATCAACCTAATGACTCTTCCTGAAAGGGAGTTCAAAATAAAAATCATTAACATGCTCATGGAGGTATGAAAAGATATTCAAGAACTCAGGAATGAATTCCGGTCAGAGATCCGATCGTTGAAGAACACAATGGATGGTATTAAAAGCAGATTGGATATGGTGGAGGAGACAATAAATGAAATAGAAACTAGAGAATAGGAATACAAAGAAGATGAGGCACAGAGAGAAAAGAGGATCGCTAAGAATGAAAGAATATTGAGAGAACTATGTGACCAATACAAAAGGAACAATTCGCATTATAGGGGTACCAGAAAAAGAAGAGAGAGAAAAAGAGATAGAAAGTGTCTTTAAGGAGGTAATTGCTGAAAAATTCCCCAATCTGGGGAAGGAGATAGTCTCTCAAGCCATGGAGATGCACAGATCTCCCAACACAAGGGACCCAAGGAAGACAACACCAAGACACATAGTAATTAAAATGGCAAAGATCAAGGATAAGGACAGACTATTAAAAGCAGCCAGAGAGAGAAATAAGATCATATACAAAGGAAAGCCCATCAGGCTATCATCAGATTTCTCAACAGAAAGCTTACAGGCCAGAGGGGAGTGGCATGATGTATTTAATGCAATGAAGCAGAAGGGCCTTGAACCAAGAATACTTTATCTGGCAAGATTATCGTTTAAATTTGAAGGAGGGATTAAACAATTTCCAGATAAGCAAAAGCTGAGAGAATTTACCTCCCACAAACCATCTGTACAGTGTATTTTGGAGGGACTGCTATAGACGGAAGTGTTCCTAAGGTTTAATAGCTGTCACAAGAGGTAATAAAACCACAGAAAAGAAAGTAGAACAGCTAATTACTAAGCAAATGCAAACTGTCTCCAAAGTCAATCAAGGGATAGACAAAGACTACAGAATATGATACCTAATATATAAAGAATGGAGGAGAAAGAAGAAGAAAAAAGAACCTTTAGATTGGATTTGTAATAGCATATTAAGTGAGTTAAGTAAGACTCTTAGATAGTAAGGAACTTAACCTTTAACCTTTGGTAACCATGAATCTAAAGCCTGCAATGCCAATATAAGTACATACCTATCGATAATCACTCTAAATGTAAATGGACCAAATGCACCAATCAAAAGACATAGAGTCTCTGAATGGATAGAAAAACAAGACCCATCTATATGCTGCCTACAAGAGACTCACTTTAAACCCAAAGCCATACACAGACAAAAAGTGAAGGGATGGGAAAGAGATATTTCATGCAACTAATAGGGAGAAAAAAAGCAGGAGTTGCAGAACTTGTATCAGACAAAATAGATTTCAAAACAAAGAAATTCACAACAGACAAAGAAGGACATTACATAATGATGAAAGGGTCAATCCAACAAGAATATGTAACCATTATAAATATCTATGTGCCCAACACAGGAGCACCTACATGTGTGAAACAAATACTAACAGAATTAAAAGGAGAAATAGAATGCAATGCATTCATTCTAGGAGACTTCAACACTCCACTCACTCTGAAGGACAGAACAACCAGACAGAAAATAAGTAAGGAGACAGAGGCACTGAACAACACAATAGAACAGATGGACCTAACAGACATCTACAGAACTCTACATCCAAAAGCAACAGGATACACATTCTTCACAAGTGCACATGGATCATTTTCAAGAAAAGGTTATATACTAGGCCACAAAAAGAGCCTCGGTAAATTAAAAAAGATTGAAATTGTACCAACCAGTTTCTCAGACCACGAAGATATGAAACTAGAAATAAATTACACAAAGAAAATGACAAATCCCAGAAACACATGGAGACTTCACAACATGCTCCTAAATAACCAATGGATCAATGAAATAAAAACAGAGATCTAGAAATATATGGAGACAAATGACAACAATAATTCAACACCACAAATTTTGTGGGACGCAGCAAAGGCCATGTTAAGTGGAAAGTATATTGCAATACAGGCCTACCTCAGGAAAGAAGAACAATCCCATATGAGCAGTCTAAACTCACAATTAACGAAACTAGAAAAAAAAGAACAAATGAGGCCCAAAGTCAGTAGAAGGAGGGACATAATAAAGACTAGAGCAGAAAAAAAATAAAATCGAGAAGAATACACAATAGAAAGAATCAATGAAAGCAAGAGGTGGTTCTTCGAGAAAATAAACAAAATAGATAAACCCCTAGCCAGACTTATCAAGAAAAAAAGAGAGTCTAGTCACATAAACAGAATCAGAAAGGAGAAAGGAAAAATCACTACAGACACCACAAAAATACAAAAAATTATGAGAATACTATGAAAAATTATATGGTACCAAACTGGATAACCTAGAAGAAATGGACAACTTTCTAGAAAAATAGAACCTTCTAAGGCTGACCCAGCAAGAAACAGAAAATCTGAACAGACCAATTACCAGTAACGAAATTGTATTGTAATCAAAAACCTACCTAAGAACAAAACGCCTGGACCAGGTGGCTTCACCACTGAATTTTATCAAACATTTAGTGAAGACCTAATACCCATCCTCCCCAAAGTTTTCCAAAGAGTAGAAGAAGAGGGAATACTTCCAAACTCATTCTATGAGGCCAGCATCACTCTAATACCAAAACCAGGCAAAGACACCACAAAAAAAGAAAATTACAGACCAATATCCCTGATGAACATAGATGCAAAAATACTCAACAAAATATTAGCAAACCGAATTAAAAAATACATCAAAAAGATCATCCATTAACATCATGTAGGATTTATTCCAGGGATGCAAGGATGGTGCAACATTCAAAAATCCATCAACATCATCCACCACATCAACAAAAGAAGACCAAAAACCACATGATCATCTCCATTCATGCTGAAAAAGCATTTGACAAAATTCAACATACATTCATGATAAAAACTCTCAACAAAATGGGTATAGAGGGCAAGTGCCTCAACATAATAAAGGCCATATATGACAAACCCACAGCCAACATCATACTTAACAGTGAGAAGCTCAAAGCTTTTCCTTTAAGATCAGGAACAAGAAAGGGATGCCCACTCTCCCCACTTCTATTCAACACAGTACAGGAGGTCCTCGCCACGGCAACCAGACAACAAAAAGAAATAAAAGGCATCCAGATTGGCAAGGAAAAAGTTATACTGTCCCTGTTTGCAGATGACATGATATTGTACATAAAAAAACCCTAAAGAATCCCCCTCCAAAACCACTAGATCTAATATCTGAATTCAGCAAAGTTGCAGGATAGAAAATCAATACGCAGAAATCTGTGACATTCCTATACACTAACAATGAACTAGCAGAGAGAGAAATCAGGAAAACAATTCCATTCACAGCTGCCATCAAAAAGAATAAAATACCTAGGAATAAACCTAACCAAGGAAGTGAAAGACCTATACTCTGAAAACTACAATACACTCATAAGAGAAGTTAAAGAAGATACTAATAAATGGAAACACATCCCATGCTCATGGATAGGAAGAATATATTGTCAAAATGACCATCCTGCCTAAAGCAGCTACAGATTCACTGCAATTCCTATCAAAATACCAACAGCATTCTTCAACGAACTGGAGAAAATCATTCTAAAATTCATATGGAACCACAAAAGACCCTGAATAGCCAAAGCAATCCTGAGAAGGAAGAATAAAGCTGGGGGATTATGCTCCCCAACTTCAAGTTCTACTACAAAGCCACAGTACTCAAGACAATATGGTACTGGCACAAGAACAGACCCATAGATCAATGGAACAGGCTAGAGAGCCCAGATATAAACCCAAGAATATATGGTCAATTAATATATGATAAAGGAGCCGTGGACATACAATGGGGAAATGACAGCCTCTTCAACAGCTGGTGTTGGCAAAACTGGACAGCTACATGCAAGAGAATGAAACTGGCTTATTGTTTAACCCCATACACAAAAGTAAACTCAAAATGGATCAAGGACCTGAATGTAAGTCATAAAACCATAAAACTCTTAGAAGACAACATAGGCAAAAATCTCCTGAATATAAGCATGAGCAACTTCTTCCTGAACACATCTCTTTGAGCAAGGGAAACAAAAGCAAAAATGAACTCATGGGACTACATCAAACTAAAAAGTTTCTGTACAGCAAAGGACACCAGCAACAGAACAAAAAGGCATCCTACAGTATGGGAGAAAATATTTGTAAATGACATAGCGGACAAGGGGTTAACATCCAAAATATATAAAGAACTTACATGCCTCAACACCCAAAAAGCAAACAACCCAATTAAAAAAATGGGCAGAGGATATGAAGAGACAGTTCTCCAAAGAAAAAATTCAGATGGCCAATAGACACATGAAAAAGTGCTCCACATCACTAATTGTCAGGGAAAGGCAAATTAAAACCACAATGAGATATCACCTCACACCAGTAAGGATGGCCAGCATCCAAAAGACTAAAAACAACAAATGCTGGTGAGGATGTGGAGAAAGGAGAACCCTCCTACACTGCTGGTGGGAATGTAAGCTATTTGAACCATTGGGGAAAGCAATATGGAGGTTCCTCAAAAACTAAAAATAGAAATACTATTTGACCTGGGAATCCCAATCCTTGGAATTTACCCAAAGAATACAACTTCTCAGATTCAAAAAGACATATGCACCCCTATGTTTATTGCACCACTTTTTACAATAGCAAAGATACGGAAGCAACCTAAGTGTCCATCAGTAGTTGAATGGATAAAGAAGAGGTGGTACATATACACAATGGAATACTATTCAGCCATAAGAAAGAAACAAATCCTACCATTTGCAACAACATGGATGGAGCTGGAGGACATTATGCTCAGTGAAATAAGCCAGGGGAGAAAGACAAGTGCCAAATGATTTCCCTCATTTGTGGAGTATAACAATGTAGCAAAACAGAAGTAACAAAATGGCAGCAGACTCAGAAGCTCCAAGAAGGAACTAGTGGTTACCAAAGGGGAGGGGTGTGGGAGGGCGGGGGGGGGAGGGTGGGAGAAGGGGATTGAGGGGTATTTTGTTTAGTACACAAGGTGTGGGGGATCACGGGGAAAACAGTGTAGCACAGAGAAGGCAAATAGTGAATCTGTGGCATCTTACTACACCCAAGGGCAGTGACTGCAGTGGGGTATGGGTGGGGAGTTGATAACGTGGGTAAATGTAGTAACCACATTGTTTTTTCATGTGAAACCTTCATAAGAGTGTATATCAATAATACCTTAATAAAAAAAAGAGTTCTCAAATATTTAACCTCTCTTTCTGAAGTACCATGTGACTTAGGAAATATGTCATCTCACACGCATGTCTCTAGACTCTCCATTAACCTGCTTCAATTTCCTAAATGAGATAATGCATGTGAAGTGCTTTGCACAATACCTGGCACCTAGTAAGCAATCAGTAAATGTGAGCTATTGTCGTGGCTGTGTTTGGTGCTGTTATTTCACTTCTGGTACCTGCATTTTTGCAGTGTCTAAGTGATTTTCCCCAACAGGTGTAATTATTTCCATCCAGTGTGGGCAAATACTCCTAAGGCACCTACCAGCTTTTTTCACCCAGGGTCCCCATTGGTCTTCATCATGACCTTATGTGCATGTGGTCTGCTTAGGTTTCAATCCATTGGTTGATCTTCTACCCAAGGACTCTGGTCCTATGTGATATTTATTACGTGTCTTGATCTAGAAGAGGTTCAGTGTCTACAGAAATTCAGTATTCAAGGTGCAGAGGGTGGGACTCAAAGACTACACTCCAGACACTTACCTCTCCATGGGATGCAGAATCATTAAGCTAGAAATACTCCGTTTTCTTTCCTGTCCTTTCTGAAAAACCTGCCAAACACTCTATCCCTTTCCAGGGTCATGAAAGAAGCCTGTCAGGTGTTTTTAATTTCAGGTTCTCCACTATTTTCTGACATTTGTAAACTGAGACTCCACACCTATTTCCATGCATTAGCTCTCCTATAGTATCACTGCCATTTCCAAAACAATTGGCTATAGTTCTTAGAGGGAATAATTAGTCCTGGCTACATATGAGTACAGCATTAGGAGTCTCTCAAATCCTGGAAGGAACCCTAAAACATAACAATATTCAGACTTCACCAACCTCTGAGGCCTCATGGGCATTTATACCCAAATTGCAACAATTCTGAGCACAGTCTTTCTGCCTTCACTCCCTTTCCCAGGGGATTTGTCGTAAGTTCTATCTTTTCCAGCTTCCACTCTTTAACTCTTTCCATGAATTCCTGTGAGTATTTGTACACACCCTCTCCAGCCTGCTAATGAACAGGGCACTCAGAAACTGCCCAACCTTGATAATACATGCTTGGGACTCTCTCTCTCTCTTGCCCTCTTTTTTCATGTTCCAGGTGTGATGACCCACCCTGCTCTCATTGTCCTTTCCTCATCTCATGAGTCATTCTCAGGCTTCTAGGACAGATCAATAATCTTTTTTGAAGTGGGAAGGAGAATTTTCCCTCAGCCATTCCCCACGGTCAACCTCAGTTTAGGGTATCCTGAAACAAAGGTTCCTGGGCCTGAAAGGGTTACAGCTCTGTGCTGCTCTTTCAGCTCTCTAACATACAGACACACACACACACACACACACACACACACAGACACACACATACAGCACAAATACTGAGGTTCAATCAGAGAGTGAAAGTGACTAGACGGGGATGGGTCATGGCCTTCTTAAACACTTATCTTCTATTGTAAAGCTCCCACATTATTCAAAAGGTCTCATTAGAAAATAACTAAATGACTACAGACAATAAAACCATAAAACCACAGCTATACAAAAAAAAATGTCTATTGCTCATCCCTATAAGCTCGGGTGTTTCATGCTGAAGAAATAGCTTAATAGAGGATATGCACTTTGCAAATATAAATGTGACACAAACACACAGAAAATACCCCAGAGACCTCTAGCCCAGTTCCTAATGTTTTCTAAATTGATACGTTCCATAATTTTGCTAAAGGATGTCATGGAAATTCACAGCTTCCCTTCAACTAAATATCTCCTAAAAATAGCAATGTAGTACCTTGTGCAGAAAATCTAATCTCCCCAGGACTCAAATAGATTTCACCTACCTGTTTCATTCTTGCTTTTCTTCCTCCATGTATGCCTGGGACCTAGCTTTAAGAAGTCATGACAGTGAGCCCTTAGGATCTGGTCACCCAGAGCCAACAAATCAGCCCTCATTGTCAAGCAGGCCACTTGTATCACTCTTACACCAATTTTCTTTTGCTTTTGAAGCCTCAGACGGCACATCACATATTTCCGTCCATTAAGGTCCCCAAGTAGCAATTTGTCAATTAGTTGTCATATAAAACTGGGAAGGAACAAACAGTCTGGAATGTAGAATACTGAATCTAAACCTGGTTTTGATTGGCTGTCTACTATCTCCTGAGCTTGTCAAGCAAGATCAACATGCAGAAGACATGCAAGGCCACATAGTTCTGTTTTACTAGCAGGGATTTGCCTACACACTCTAGTGCAGTCCTTTGTTGAGATCTACTTTTCTTTGCCTTCTTTTGAGGGGACTGAAGTTTGCTCTACAAAACTCTAATTTTTATGTAACCAAATTTATCAGTCTTTTTCTTTATAAATTCTGGATTTTGTGCTATATTTTTAAAAGTCTTGCCCATTCTAGGCTTATAAAAATACGCATCCATGTGTTCTTCTAGGATGTCAGTGAGTTCATGTTTTACATGTAAATCTTTGATCCATCTGGAACTTATTTTGGTATCAGAAGTGAGATAAACATCCAAGTTTACTTGTCTTTTTCCCCAGAATGGCAAATCAGTAATCCAGTCACCATTAATTGAGTAATCTACCTTTAAAGGAGTCCTTTAAATAGCAACTTCTCCATGTACGTTTTAAATATGATTCAATTTATACAAGTTCTATCTATGCATTTATAAAAGTTCTACTTAAAACATAATGCCAAAAATAGCTATGGGATTGCGGGCAGTTGTTTAAATCTCCCTCCCAGGGTCTGTTTTCTCTACCTAAAAAATGGAAACAATAGTATCTACCTTGCAGTGTCCTTGGGAAGATTTTAAAAAGTAAAGTGTGTAGATGTGTCTATCTTGATAAATGTGAGTTTCTTTCTGTTCCATCCTCTGTAATAAAGCAATATGTACCCTCAGAATATAGATCCAACTTGGGTGTAAGGCTCAGTTTCTATATTTACTTCCTGAGCATATAGAGATGGCAAAGGGGGTCATGGTTTTTTCAACAGTGACACATATTTGTTTTTCTTTCTGATTAGCACCTAAAAAGGCACCCTATTTAATCCTCTGAGATACCAACCTTCTCCTTTTAAGTTCCACAAATATTTCAGCAAGAAACGGTGCTAGGAACAAGTGGTATCATATGGATGTGAGTTTGTATTCCACTTCTGCCACTTGCATAATATGTGGCCTCTTTGAGGAATAATTTAAGGGAGGAGAATAATAGCCCCTCATCACAAGGCCTTGATAAGATAAATAAGAATCCTTATGGAATGCAAGCTCCGTGAGGACAAGAACTTTGTCTTGCTAGTCACAATATCCCCAGTGCTGCAATAGTGCCTGTGTGCAGTTGGTTCTTATTAAATCAGTATGGAAGGAAGAAAAGAAGGAGTTTAACAAGGTGTCCAAGTAAATGTCCTAAACTTTTAGCTTGAGGCAGAGGTCAGAAGTACCAAAGATGTGACCCTGCTTCAGGGGTTAGAAATCTAGATCTGAAAACCAGCACTTACATCTGATGCATTATGAAACATGTAGTATAATACAGGCACAAAGTGCTTTGGAGACAAGTGGGGAGGAATGAATTCTAACTGGAGAATGAGGGCAACACTAAGAGAGGGCTGTGTTTAAGCTGGACCTTAAGGAAGAGTCAGTTTTCTTAAAAGATAATTGATTTCCCAGGCTGGGCAAAACAGTACAAAATTTGGCAAGTATTTGGCATAGTCCAGGACCAGAGTTAATATGGGTGATGAGAGTGCAACTCAGGTAGAAGAAAGAGCTGCCAGAAGGTCAGTCACAGTGGCTTTGAATGCTTGGCTATGGTGTTTAAGACAATGTAGACACTTGAAGGTTTTTGAGTTGCAGAGTCATAGGGACAGGCTCAGATTATTATTAATATTATGTATTACTTATTTATTATTTGTATTCATTATTCAGAAATGAGTATGAAGGATGAATTAGAAGTGGTAAGCATTTACAAGCTGTCTTAATAGCTCAGGGGAAAAGTCATGACAGTCTAAACTAAGGAGTTGCAGAGGAAAAGGAAAAGAGGAAGAGAATTAACAGTGAGAGGGTAGTGCAGGGTCAGAGATAATTGAGAGCGTGTTGGGCAAATAGGCTGATGGTAAGGCCGTTGCCTGGGCTCAGGAATACATAAAATGAGCAGTATCAGGTCCGTCTGGGAAATGTTTGAGATTAAGGATGTCTTTTGGACCCTGTTGGAAATAGGCCTCTGCTGCCCAGGAAGAGCAGAAGGAACAGAGATGCATCAGCATTGCTCCATTATTAATGAGATGATCAAGGTTGCTTTTCTAAGATGTTTATAGTCAACATAATATGGAAATAGGAGTATCGCAGATCAATGGGGAAAGAGGAATCATTCAATAAACAGTGTTGGTGAAACTGGCTGGCTAACCAGTCAAAAAAAAGTGGCACCCCATTGAGATGGACACACTGGGCACGAAAATAAGTCTCAGGTTAAGTAAATGTGGAAGTGAAAATATAAAAAAGAACGATAGTTAGGTAAGAACTATGTATGTGTGTGGTATATGCACACATACCTGTTCATGGATGTAGGCATATATATGTAGATATAAATAGGCACCAACACACTTACACCTAAATCTATTTCCCTGCCTCTATATGTGTTTGTTGAAATCTGTGGGCTTACACTGATAACTCCAATATCAATCCAACACCACAGTGTTCATTCTCATTTTCTCCCTTTCCTTATTTCTAATTCTCTTATACAACAGAGAGAAACTTCGGCTCCCATTTTTAAAAAATATATTCATTTATTTGATCAACTCCCTTGTATGTTGGCTGCCCCTTTACCTGAAGAGAGTTCTTCTGCTTGGGCTCTGACACCCCACATCAGGCCACCCATCTCCATAGATGTATGCTTTGTAGCCCGTATAATGGATTTAGGAATGAATTGCACAGAATGGAAAGGGAAGAGGAAGAGGAAGAGAAGAAGACCATTCTGTTCTTTGTTTACAGAGTATGCATCAGTGGGGGCCACCTTTGCAGTTTAGGCCTATAAGGTTGCTTACAGCACCGAGGTGTGACCTGGCATAACCAGGCAGTCCAAACAGAGCTGGTTGTTTTTTAGAACACATGTCAGATGATCTTTTTTGGCTGGGACACTACCTCAATGTGATGGATTTAATTATCAATGTGCTGCCCATTGGTTTAAAACAGAAACTACTCCAAATTGCCAAAATCTACCATTACACATATATTTGATTCCATTCCACTCAACAGCTATTCATTGAACACTATCTGTTCTTAATGTATTCTGGGAAAAATAAGGAAGTATTTCCCAGAGCATCACTGACATCCAGGAGTTTACAATCTCACAGAGATTTAAAGACACAAATAAAAAATAAGCAGTTCACTTAATTAAAAAAAATTATATATATGTATGTATATATATAAAGGCAGTTCAATGCAATAGTGGCATGAGCTGGCGCCAGATTCCTGATTCTTGTGGAGTCAAGTGTTTGAAGACATAATTTCTGCAAGCCTGGTTTATCTGGGGCAGGGCATTGAGCACTAGCCTAGCCCAGTTGGGCATTTGCAGACTCACCATTAGAAAAAAGGAGACAGTCTGCAAAGGCAAAAGTTCTTCCCATTTTATCGTAAACACTTCTTTCCATCAACTGAGTAAAATTGCTACCATCCCATATTACACAAAGAACCATCTATGAATCCTAAGGGATTATTGACCATTCCCAAGAGAGCAGGGCCTGTGATTCTGAGAACTCCACCACTCAGTCTCCAAATGAGACTATCTCTGGGAAAAAGCATGGGGACTCTGACAGTCTCCCGATTCATTTTGTTGCATAAGTAATGAAATTCTTTTTTTAGAAATTACACACAGGCAAAAGAGCAAACATCACCCATGGTCTTATAACTTTTGGAACACATACTTCCAGAATTTTCTCTCTATGCATTTGTATAACCTCAGCAAATTATTTAAACAATTGCTGTGGGTCAGTTTCCTCATCTGTAAAATGAAGATTATAATATTACCTATCTCATAGAGTGACTGAGGGCAAAACATGAATTAATACACACAAACTGCTTAGAATAGTGATGGTGCATAGTAAGATCTATAAGGTAGTATTATTACATCTCTCCAGCATTTGTCTACCTTGATTCAGCTCTATATTTTTACAGGATGGGGAGGAAGTATTCATATTTCTTTGTAGCTTGGTTTTTCATTTTATGATATAGCATGAACTTCTTCAAGTGACAGTTTTAAAAGTGCAAAAAGATCATTAGATTCTTCAGATGATTTTTCAAAGTGAAAAGTAATGTAGGACTGGGCCCTGGCTCTGCAAGGGTATTGGTTCAAGGTGATGAGGTGGGTTAGGGCCAGGCCTGGACGTAACCCGTCTTGGAACTAGAAGCTTGGGAAGAGCGCTGCTTCTCTATGGTCTTAGTCTGAGCACTGACCACAACCTCGAAGCTCTTCTAGCTCCCTGGTTTTCACACATCTTGGTGTTTAAGCAGTGAAGTTGTTTCCCTCAACAAATATCTTACATGGAACTTTACTCAATTTTTAGTAAAACAATTTTAAAACATCAGAGTAAGTTTTTAAGTTCAAATATATATTTGCTTGTTGGAAAGCTTATCAAAAAGATCATTCAGGCTGTTTAAGAAAAACTGGACTTGAAGGATATGGATGACAACCACAGTCTTGGGTCAACATCAGCTTCCATAACATGGGATAAAGCCTTTGTGAAATCCTGCAGCCCCGGTGCCACAGAGTTAAGTATTAGAATCAGTGCTCTTAACACCCTTATTTTACAAGTGAGAAAATAAAGGCCCAGAGGTATTGTACACAGCCTGGGATTTTAATATTGAAGCCTCAATAATAAAAATAATCTGATCATAGGATGAAAATAAATACTGAAGAAAGTATCTGGAGTGGTTAAACGTATTATCCACAAAATACAGTTCTCTTTTTTTTGTTGATATACAAGTCTAGTTGGTATACAATATTATATTGGTTTCAAGTATAAAACATAGTGGTTCAACAATTCTCTACATTATTAAATCCTCACCCCAACAGGTGTAGCTATCTTCTGTCAATATAGAAAGATGTTACAGTTGGCTATATTCTCTATGCTATATTTTAAAACTTATATTGTGATTGAGATTTTGTGCCTCTTTATCCCCTTTTCCTATTTCACCTATCCATCCCAATCCCTCCCTCCATGGTAACCACCAGTCACTTCTCAGTGTCTAGGAATCTATTGCTGTTTGGTTCGTTTTGTTTTTTGTTTTTAGATTCCACTTATAAGTGAAATCATATGGTAAAATACAGTTATTTTTAATTTAAGTGATTGCCATATAGTTCTCCAATTAATAAAAATGGAAATGGTCAATTAACTTAGCTGCTGTTCTTCATTGTTTTGCATTATCCTCATGGCTGGTAAGCTCTGAATTGTGCTATGTAACTTGTACTTTATTCCATTGGTGGATGCAGAGATTTACTGGTTATCCCTAATAATTAAATTATGCATTTCAACGTATGAATCGGCCATGGAAATACCTAGGGGTGAGCATTTTTGGTAGAGTGAAGAGCAACTGGAGAGTTGGACACTGGATGGGAGAAGCTGTCTGTTTTCTCTGAGGTCACCAAACTGGGGTGATGCAAGCTTGACAATATCTTGGCCATTTTCTCCCTTTCCTACTTCAGGTTCTCTTTCTCCCACCTCCTCAGCATAGGAACCACTCCCCTACCTCCACCATGTAATTGAAAAGAATAAAGTTTAAGAAAGGAGAAGGAGAAAAATATCTAGAACTGGCAACTGGCTGCACTTGCTGACTCTCGGGGATCCCTGAGGCCGGCTCCTTCCTGGACTTTGTGGTTAGGGTACCTGATCAAATAATGCCCCTTTTTGCTCAAGATAGTTTGAGTTTGGTTTCTGTCACTCACAATCCAAAGAATTCTGACTATTAGAGCATGTTAAAGAGGTAAAAGGAAAGTCAGTTAACATTAACACACCAGGGGCTCCACATAGGACTCTTCTTTCATCTTTAGAAATAGAGATATGTGAATGGATGGGATGGTATTGCCAGGGGCCTCAGTCTCCCCTCCTCACCCAGCAAAGAAATTTACTATTTGTAAATACTTCAGTGACCATCCGCACTATCTCCCATGTCTTCCCCCTGTGGTATGCTGGTAACTGGCTTTTGGGGGGGAAGAGACTTTGATTTGTAACATGTGACAATTTCTGTTCTATAAATTCTCCCACCATGACAGATTAAGCCACCAATGGTCTAACAACCAGCTAGCAAATATTCCTGAATATGAGAGTCTGTAAGGGCAAGCTTCCGCACACCTCTGCTTCCCTCTTTCTTCATATAATCTCTCTCCTTACTCCCTGTTTTTCCCAATTCCACACCTTACCCACAGTTTCACCTAGGATTTCCTACCTACCCTTTCTCCTTTCCTCTGAATACACCAGCATTATCAGCCTGTCTGATTCCAACAACACAGGGCTACCAGAAAGAACAGAGGTTTTAGAGTCAGATTGAGATTCAGTCACTTGTGACCTTGTTTTAGTTACTTGATTACAGTGAACCACCATTTCCCAATCTGTAAGTGATAAAAAAAATAATACCTCCCTCACTGAGATATCAAGAGGACTATATGAGACAATTGGTATAAGAAATGCCAAGTGAAAGCTTTTGTCATTCTCAGCGCCTTCAGAGGGAGTGACAACCCCTCACCTGTGCGTGTCCCCACGCCGGTTCTTGCTGCACCACATTGCAGTTGCCTCTCCCATCCCATCTCCCACTTGCTTTATCTGTCTTCCTACCCCAGATCCCAGCTCAGTGTCTGGAACATGGTTCGTGCCCAATACATATTAAATGAATGCTGTTTTCTTACCTATTTCCTATTTGATCGTGAGAAGGGCTGGGACATGAAGAATTGGACTGCAAAAGAAAATGGGAGGAAGAGTTCTGGGACACGGGGGACTCACTGGTGTGGATGTGGGCCACCAGAGCAGGAGTTGGGTCACCGTGGGAAGGACTGCATGGAAAGCTGATTTGTTAGCATATGGATCACTGAGTTCTCCCATTGGCCCAGCTCATTAGTTTACTTGGTACACAGAGCTGAACAGAACCACAGGGGAAAGATAATTCACTCAGCAACATTCACTCATTTTTCCTCTCTTGTTTATCTTAGTTTCTGGTGCTTATGTCATATCTTCTGGTTTTTCACTGACTGCCTTTTTGTTTAAGTCTTTAAGTTATTTTTTTCCTTCCTGTCCTGGAGATATATGAACCTTAGCCAATAAAATAAGAGCTCTCTTTCTCCTTCACAGCTCTGAAAGCTTTACATAAGTGTTTCTTCACTTCTATTTTATGGCCAAGACCAGATGCAGAAGTGCTAAAATATTTTGATAAGAGCTGTCCTGGCAATAGTTCTTGCTTTTACAGCTATCCAGAGGGAGAGAATTAGCTAGGAAGTCAGCCCACAGAGAGAAGAGGTAGAAGCTATGAAATCTCTCTACTGATGAAGATTCTCAATTAGTTTAATAAATCGGTTAGATGAGAAGAGAAAGAAAATGTTTAGGCTGTATCACTGTCTAAATGAACAATGGTAGACACGTTTGAAGGCCATGGTAATCCCTAATACTTACAGGGTTTGGTTCCTTTGAGGTTTATAAAATGCTTTGACATACAAACTGATATTTTGAGACCTCTCAAGTTAAACAGAGACTCCCCAACCCTACAGTACCTAGAAGATAGGAACTATTAGATCCTTGTGGAACAGTTGAAATTAAGTCCCAGAAAGGTTAAGTGACCGTCCCAAGGTCCCATTGCAGGTGAGTAGTGAGGCTGGTATTCAACCACTGTGCTCTACTGCCTCTCTGTTTTGCAGGGAAGTCAAGTGAGTTGCACAGGGCCACATGGAATAGGAGGCAGAAGGGCTTCAGTCCGTTCTTTCCCCACTGCAGTGAGGTCATCTCCTCACTCTGAGCCAGACATTTGCCTTATATTCTTTTCCATCTTACAACTTTCCCTTCTTTCTGCCTATTCTTTTTCTTCTCTCCATTCCACTTCCTCCTCCCACTCCATGTCCTGTGGGGATTCTGTTTTCATACCTCCTTCCGTGTCTCACACACAACTGGGTTTTGACCGATGTGCCAGACTGCAGTCCACACACATGCAGATATCAACTCATTTTTATCCCCCACAACAAACCTATGAAGCAGACACCCAGATTATCCTCATTTTACAGGTGAGGAAACCAAGTCACTTTGCTTCTCCAAGGTCACACAGCTAGCAATGGAAAAAGCCAAGGTTCAAAGCTAAGCAGTCTGGCTTCAAAGCCCCATCCTAAATCAGTTAGCTACAGCTGCCTCATTTGGGACTTGAACGTATCTCTATCGGCTCTTCAGGGTAAGTTCATACCTAAGTTTGCCTGCCCATTGACACTGTGGATGTCATTGTTTTCTACTCTTTTTTAGTTTACCGGCCACATAAGGTTAGACAGCTTGAGCTAAAACCCTGGGAAGTGGTTTTGGAGAAAGGAATTTCTAAGGGATATAGCTGAGAAGAAATTGAAAGTCAGGTAACCTGAGTCTCAGTCCAGGATTCTATTTGATCTTAAGTTTGTTCATTCATCAGCCTGATGCTACTAACTACTTGAGAAATTGCACCAATAAACTAAACAGTTAAGCCACTTAAAGGATTGGTTCAAATTATAAAATAAACTATTTGTCGAATAGGCTATGATATTTTTACAACTAAAGGAGACATGTAATTTTCCAAAGGGAGAGAGGAATTTAGACTGACAGAAGGGAGGATAACCAACATGGGAACTGTAATGAAATAAAAATTCTAAATCCAGTTTCCTTTAATGAGATGTATTAGATCTTAATCATTTAAAACCAAATGGCCGAAACCCACTTAAAGCCAGATCAGGTAAATCTTGCTGTGTATTTCCTTATAAGTATCTTCCCTCATTTTGCACTAGACTAAGAGCTCATTGTCTATGAAACTGAAGGTCACTCATCTTGATCTCCCCCAAAATGCCTGGCACAATGCCTGGCCCATAGCAGGTGCTCAATAAATGTTTATTGAATTGAATTAAAAAGGAAACATTCACTACTTATCAATTCTACACTTACCCCAGGAGAGTAAAGAATGAATGAGATGTTATGCTCTATTAAGTGCTGAAATGAAAACAAATGCCATCTCAAGGTTGATAATTTTAGAACATGGGGACTCTTAAATGAAGCTTCTCCACAATGGAGTATTGCTTGCAAAGCATTTTCTATATCAATGTTTGCTATACCAACACCACAGAATAACCCAAAGTCTTTCGGTTTTAATTTCAACTTTTCTAAGATCAAAGAATAAAAACCTCTCTGAAAAACAGATAGCCATTCATTATATTTTATCTCAATTTGGAACTTGTCTTCTAACCTACTTATATTTGAAGCAGAAGAACTTGGGAATTAGAAGCAGGCTTGTTAACTTTTCTGTATATGTTCAGGGTGGCTTTTTTGTGGTGGGGGGCAATATATAATACCCTTCTCCTTCCTACTTATAACACCTATTGCGTAAGATACACAGGGATCAGGCAGATGTAAATTAAAATTATAATCTTTATTACTCATGAAGAAGATGTTTGGAGAAGATGGGTTAGATCTGTTAACAAGTATGCTTGCTGGTCCTATGCCCCAGGTTAAGTTTACCACCATCTTGCTTGGGCAGCTGTAGTCAGAGTTGAACAGCCTCAGACCTCGTTATAAGGGGCCTGCCCTTTAAAAATCGATGGCATGGCAGAATAGAGGAGACTGAGTACATGCTCCCTACGAACATATAAATCTGAAGGGAATTGTGAAATGGGCTGACATAAGCAGGCCCTCTTTGGTCTTCTGGATAGAAAGTCACTCCTCTTTTTCTGGAAGGGGTAAGGGAAGGGATGGAATAGGAGGCTTGGAATGTTATTGTAACAGTGGTCCCTCCACAAAAAGGACTAATTGTTTCCTCCAACATATGACATATCTTAGAACAGATGTACTCTATTGCCTTCTCAGCAATTTGAATTGTATCTTTTAGCAATGCTTTATTGAGTCTTACGTGCTGGACACCATACTAAAAGCTTTGTGAATGTGTTGGCTCATTTGATCCTGAAAATAACTCTATGAGGGAAAACAGTTTGGTGCTTCCTTAATAAGGTAAACTTCAAATTACCTTATGACCCAGCAAGTCCACTCCTGGGTACATACCCAAAAGAATTGGAAACAGGTGTTCAAACAAAAAGTTGTACACCGATGTTCACAGCAACACTATTCATGATAGTCAAAAGACGGATAGCCAAAACAACCCAAATGTACATTGGCAGGTGAACAGTTAAACAAAATGTGGTATGTTACAATGGATTGCTGATTCCATCAGAACGAAGGAAGTACTGATACATGCTACAACATGGATAAACCTTGAAAACATTATGCTAAGTGAAAGAAGCCACACACACAAAAAAACACAGATTGCATGATTCCATTTATATGAAACACCCAGAACAGGCAAACCCATAGAGGCAGAGAGTTGATCTGTGGTTGCCAGAGGCTGGAAGGAGGGCAGAATGGGGAGTGATTGCTTGAAGGGCACAGGGTTTCCTCTAGAGATGGTGAAAAAGTCCTGGAATTAGATAGAGGGAATGGTTGCACAACACTGTGTACTTAATGTACTGTACACCTTAAAATGCTTAAAACAGTAAATTTTGTTATGTGTATTTTACTACAATAAAAAATATACAATTCTAGGAGGAAAGTGTCATTATCCTAACCTTACAGATAAGACTGAGGGTCTAAGAGAGATCAAAAACATTGCTATTACACAGGGAATGGATTGACGTTTTGTGTGGTCTGATTTTTTTACGATTTGGGAGGCCCTATTTTTTTAAAAAATGCAAAATTACGATTATAAAACTGCTAGGGTACCTCCAAAGGTCTTGCAAAGGGTCTTTGAAAAGATGTGCAAGACCTCTATGCTAGAAACTACAAACCATGCCTAAGACAAATTTTCTAAGGTCTAATTAAATGCATAGATATATTATGTTTATGAATTAGAAGACTCGATATTATTAGGATGTCAATTCTTCCCAAACTGATCTATAGATTCAAAGTGATCCCAGTTATAATCCCACCAGGTTTTTTTTTTTTTGTAGAATTCTCAAACTGACTCTCACATTTGTATGCAAAGAACTTAGATTTTTCAGCTGAAAGAAATGCTGAAAAAGAACAAAGTTGGAGGACTTAAACTAGCTTTAAGGGTTATTATAAAACTACACTACCAAGACAGAGTGCCGCTGGCAGAGACAAACAAATCAATGGAACTGAATAGAATGCCCAAGAACAGACCATTTATATACATAGTCAAATGATTTTCAATAAAGGTACTAAACCAATGGGGAAAGAAAGTGTTTGCAGCAAATGGTCCTGGACCAACCCAGATATCTATATGGAAAAGTAAGTAGGTCGAGCTAGAATTTGACCCTAGTCAGTCTGCCTTTTTCTACTTCTCTTCTGTTCTCATCCTTGTCTTGCCCTGGAATCACCTACCACAGTTTTCAGAAAGGTGACTCCAGCACTTGAGACACTGGAGCAGATGAACCAACCACAGTGTCAAGTGTTTGCTAGAAGATTGAGGGAGTGGAGTCTTGCCTTGAAGTTCACCTGCTCTGGGCCCTGAGGTGCCTGGAATCCTATTGCCTATTTTCAGAAAGAGATTTGAGAAGTCTGTCAGATTAGTAAATTGGAAAATTGTAGTACATTTTTGCTGTCAGTTGAATGATCAAAGCCTGCTATCAGAGGTCCCCTGGAAGAGAGGAAAGAATTCTGAACTTGACTCAGAATCCTTGGGTTCTGTCCTGTCTCTGCCTCTGTATAACTTGGGGTGTATCATTTTAACTTCTTTGATCCTTAGTTTCCTCATCTGAAAAATGGGGATAATAAATATCTCCTCTGCTTTACCCCGCTGGATTGCCATTTAAGTTAAAATGAAATAAAATATATAAGAATCCTTTGAAAATTATGAAATATTATGTAACAAACATCACAGTTCTGTGTATACTTTTTGCAAACTGAAATGAGTAATAATATTACCTTCTGTTTTAAATTCAAATTTTACATAGTAAATTTATTCTATAATTATTTTTCCTATTCCTTTCTTGCTTACAAGAGAAATCTAAATTAGTGAGTAATAATATAACCTTATCTGTTTTTAATTCAAATTTTATATATCAAGCTTATTCTATAATTATTTTTCTTGTTTCTTTTGTGTTAGAATGTTAGAACTCTAACATTCTAGTGATTTAAGATTCTTTATTAGCACAGCTTTTGAGTCAGAGATACCTATTTTTTTATTTCATTTATTTGTTTCATTCAATGAGTTTTTAAAATTCACTCATTAATCCACTCATTTTATTCAACATGTTCTTATTACACAATTACACACCTACTACAGTTAACACACTGTGCTAAGGTCAAGGAGCAAATAGATGAAAAGAGACATGACCCTTGTCCACAGTAAGCTCAGTCTGGAAAGGAGACAGATGCATCCTAAAAGAGCCAATTATGATAAATTCAGTCACTGCTATAAAGGGCCTTTTTACAAGGTACTGCATTAGGGGAAGAGCTTCTAAGCTTGTGATGATCAGGGAAGGCTTCACAGAGAAGTGATGTTCTAAAGTGGGGACTTTTAAGAAGGAAAAAAACTTTACCAAGACAGTCTTAGAGTAGTTGGTGAGTGCAGCATAGTCAAGGGAAACATCCTATCCCAAGACATGAAACAGCGTGTCATGCAGCAGAATTGTAAGAGAATATAAAGGCGTGGAGTTTAAAGTCAGAATGGTGGCCAGAGAAGAGACCAGAGGAGCTTAGCAGGAACCAGGCCATGGAGGGCCTCCTAAGTCACACAAAGGAGTTCAATCTTCATCCTGTAGGTGTCAGAGTCATGGAAGGATTCTAAGCAGTAGAGTAGTAAGATCAGCTCTGTGATTTAGAAAGTGCAGTCAGAGTAGATGGTGTGGCAGACCAGAGGCAGGGGGAGGAGGCGGGGCAGGGGAAAGGCAGGGGTACTGAGACAAGTCAGGAGACCAGTTAAGTGGTCATTGCAATGGTCCAGACTGAACTAGACTCATGGTAATGAGACTGACAGGAAGAGACTGATTTGAGACTTATTTAAGAGGCAGAATCAATAGGATTTAGCAATGAATTAATCGAATGCAATGAATGAGAGATAGAAACCCTATTCCACCCCATATTAGTGATGTGACCTGGGGCACAGTGCCTGACCTTTCCAATTCTCAGTTTCTTCATTTTGAAAATGGGGGGTGATAATACCTAATTCAGATGGTTGTCAAGAGCCTTAAAAGTGCTCAATATAAAAGCACCTATCACAGGGCCTTGTACAAAATAGATTTCCTGCAAAAATGATTTTTCTACCACACTTTCTTTCCTTCTCCTTGGGCCATAGTGCAGAAGGGCTCTTCTGAATTGTGGAGACTTTTCTCTTAGTGATAATCGTGGACACAAAGAACACCCAGGGTTTGAAGCTTTGGGGCCGGCATGCCCTCCCATGACACTTCTATGGGGTTTCCATGATAAAGCGATGTCTAGGCTGGGTGAATCGCGTCGTGGTGATTCTCGTGTTTCTAAGCTATCTGAGGAAGCAACTAGGAGCTCCTGGTAAGGCTCCTGAAGATCCCAGTTGAGGTCTGACAGAATGGGCCAGAATTTGGGGGCCTTACCCTTCAGGTCACACTGTCCTCACTCCAAACAACTGCAACACAAGCCGACGGGTGGGATCCTATGGTGGTCCCAGGAGCCACAGGGCCATGTGTCTCTTTCCTACTCCAGCTTGAGGCAAGTGAAGGAATCTGAGATTTCCCTTTAGCCTCTACATAAGACCTTGTGGCTTACTATTTAGAGATCCCAAACTTTTTTCATTTTTCTACCATGAAGGGGGCCACCTAGGCCTTGAACCTAATTTGGGAACCACTATTCCAATCCTCCCTTTTCTCTGGTTGAGCAGAAATGGAAAAAGTCCGCCGTGCTGCCTCCCCGCATCCTAGCTGCATGACCGGGTGCCATTAGAGAGCAACACTTGAAGAGACATGAGTGGAATGAGAGCTGTATGACACATCCCTGAGGAGGGGGAAGCAGACTTTGGAAAAAGCAAGTTGACTACAAAAGTTGCCGTCTAGAGAGATGTTGACTGAAAGCCTGCAGTCTTCAGAGGCTAGGATAATTAAGAATTTAAAAGCGTTCTTAAATTAAATGTTCACTTCTGAATGGCATTTCTTGGGTGTTATTGATGAGAAGGAAAGACTTATGGGCAACTCATGACATTCTTATACATGAACAATAATTAACTACCTCCAGTTTCCTTGGTCTCTACACCTGATCAGGATTTTGGCTGCTTTTTTAAAAACTAGAGCAGGTCTGAAATTTTTCCTTGGTTAACACATTTCCCTTTACTTGGCAAATTAGCACTATAGACCGTTCAGATCTTGAGCTTCTGGGAATTCTATTAAGACACACCAGAGTAAAGTTACTAATGATCACCTGCAGAAAACCTAAGCTCTGCCTCTCATCCTTCATACCAGGGGAGGAGAGGCTCACCCTCCTTTGTGATAGAGCCTTGTTTAATGATGTAAAATAATATGCCAAAACTCAGAGGGAAATTGAGTTCTCCCACAGGAACACTGGACTAAAGGGACAGTTCTCTCTCCTGAATGATGACTCTGCCATGGGGAGCAGTTGGCACACTGCCTCTTCCCGACAATTTCATTGGGCTGCAAGATGGGGAACAGGGGTTAAACCAGGAACAGTGGAAGACGTTAGCAGTCCTTACCTGGCTACTCAGCATCCAGTCCATAGATGTGGTCAAGATAGGTAAGTCTGTGGTCTTACAGGACATGTAATTCAGGGTAATACTAAAAGCCAAGTTATAATTATTATAATAAAACTTTGCATGCAATAATTCTTAATTATCTGATAATGAAGTTCAAGGGAGAACACCAGAAATTGCAGAACACAGATAATCCAAAAAGCTCATTTCAGATATGTATTCTATGTCATCCAATATTTATCCAGGGCAGTGAATTTACCTCTAATGATAATAATTCATCATCACAAGAAAAAAAATTGTACCTATGTATAGTGATGGATGGCAACCAGACTTATTGCGGCGACCGTAAGTCAGTGCATACAAATATCAGAGCATTATGCTGTACACAAGAAACTAATATAATGCTATATGTCAGTTATACCTCAATAAAAAAAATCATGTTTATATGTGGCCCTTTCATATATGTCAGTGGTATTCAAGGATGTTTTTAGCAGCAGATAGAGATTCATAGTTTCTGAAAAAATATTCTTTGGCACCTTAGTATATAAAACAAATAGAAGAGGAGCTGCCCTGGTATAGCCAGATGCTGGGGGGGTCCGGGTGGGGGGGAAGAGCCCTGCCCCGGGGACAACTCCTACCCTCCCTCACCCTCATGGCGGTAGCTCCTTAAGGAGTGGAAGCCTAGAGCCTGGAAGAGCACAGTTCAGAATCCACTGACATACATTAGCACTGACTCCCACATGCCCTGTGAGGTAGGTAAGTCAGGAATTAATATTCTTATTTTGTAGGTAAGAACAGGTTCAGGAAAGCTGTGTCATACAGATAGTAACCAGCGGAGCTGTGACTTGAACTCAATCTTCTGATGCCAAATTGAAGATTCTTTTAACTACCCGTAAGCCCTGCCCTTTGCCCACTTCCCCAGTCTACCCTCTCATGGGAAGAAAATTCACCAAAGGAGAGTAGGGGAAAAGGTACACACAGTCAGTAAAGTAGTGTCCTCCCCCCATTCCAGAAGCGACAACACGATCACAGTCTGACAGTGAAAGTCAGGTTGGAATGAGAGCTGTTCTCTGTTTCACTGATCACCTTTAGTGATTAGAATTTCAACTTCTTAATAATTTCTGTCACTGCTTGGCTGTGTCTAAATATTTAGGCAGATCTGTGCAGGGTGGATTTGTCTGTTTGATGTGCTACATATATTTATGTATTCTGATTGTCAGTCTGTGAGGAAATCACGCCATAGAAAACAGATGTGATCTGACAGTTGCCAAATGTGGCTCTCACTTTTCCCAGTGCCTCTCACAGTCAGGACTGGATTGTACCTTTGGATCACAGACTCCTGGAGGACTTGACCACCTACCATTTACCTTCCATACACATTTTCTGTGAATTCTTAGACATATCCATGGCTTCAATTACTTTCCTAAACTCTGGTGATCTGTGTATCCCCAGTTCTAACTCTCTCTGTAGCTCAAGACCTACATTTCTAATTGCCCATTGGATATGTGTAATTGGAAGCTACATACTTGCATATTAAAAATGAAACCAATCTCTGGCTAAAACAGAATTTCTTACCACGAACCTCCCCACAAAACCAAAAAATGCAGTTTTCTTGAACACGTAGCCTCCTTCACCATCCACTGTCAACTAATCTAGCAAGTCATTCAAATTCAACATTTTAAATATCTTCTGTCTCTTACCATCCCTTCCTATCCTAATTCCTCCAGTCTCAGTTCAATTCTTGAGCCTAACTATTGTAATAGTTAAATGGGTGTTTCTCCAATTATCCTCATTGGTCTCTTTCTCTTCTGATTTGTCCTCTATGCTACCCCTAAAGTTAACCTTTCTCAGATGAACTTCATATAAATGTCCTGCCCCGTCTATCCTTAATCCATCTTTCTAGCCTCATCTTCCCTTGTACAACTCAGTCTTCTCTTTTTCTTAACCCCCATATCCAGCCAGTTGGAGAGTCCTCCTAACATTTTTATGGAATATATCTCATAGCCACCCCTGCTGTTCCCGCTATCCTAGCAAGATAATGCCAAGCTTCATCATTCTTTTCTGGCCATGTTGCATCATCTGAGACTGCCACTAATCTCACTATCTCCAGTCTACTCTCACGTGTTTTTTTTAGTATATCAACATGTTTATTATTATAGCTTTATATTACATATACTTAGTATCTGATACAGTGAACCCTGTTCTGCTTCTCTCCTCTCATCCCTCCCTCTTGCTATTTACTCATTGTTTTCAACATTGCTTTACTATATATGGACCCTTGTTTAATATAATATTTAGGATCTTAAAATACTATTTTGAAAATACTTTTGAAATTACATTAGGTAGAATAATTTGGGAGGGAATTCCTTTTTATAATTTTGAGTTTTTTGATCCATGAGCATGACATATCTTTTCATTTATTCATAATCATTTTTGTTCTTTAATAAAGTTTAAAAATTATCTCTATGAAGTTCCTTTTTCTTGGGTTAATTCTTAGATCCCTTATTATTTTGTTGTTATTGTAAATAGTATTTTATTTTATATTCTATTTTTCAGCTGGCTGTTGCTGGTATAGAAAATGCTTTCTTGTACTCTTATCCAATTTTGACACCTGGTTTATATAGCTTCATAAAATGAGTTGGGTAGCTGTCAGTTCTTCAAATTTTTCTGGATCATCTTTGATGATAGAGATTATCCATTCCACACAAATTTGGCAAAATTTACTTGAGGCTTCTGTGTGTGTGTGTGTGAGTGGGTGTGTGTGGCATGTATGTGTGTGCAGTTGATAGAAATTTCTTAGTGACTGTTTTAATTTATAATGATTGGTTCAGATTTTTTTATTTCTTTTTGCTACAATAATTTTTTGCTGGAAGAATTTCTCCTCCATTTCATATGTTTATCAAATTTATTAGCATGTAGTTCTTCATGATATTTGTCTAGCCAAGCAGTTTCAGCCCTGGGCAAGTTCACTGTGGATTCAGTGAGACCAAGGAATGACAATGGAATGTTCTTGGGGTAAAAGGGTTTATTACCCAGCTTGTTCTTCTGAGGATAGGTCAAGGACCAGAATTACATCTGTATCCAACAGTCTGCAGGTCTGAAATCCTCCTTCATCTCTGCCTCCACCCAGAGCATTGGGCAGAGCTCTTTAAATACTGACTCAGTCAATAATAGCTTGCCATGACTTGTGTGGAAACAGCTACTGGACTTCTGGTTGCTCTTCCTATGCATTGTGCTAACCAACATATGACCAAAAGAGGCCTGGAGCATCTCTTTGCAGTCTATGGCTGACCACAGGTAATTGAGAGTGATCAAGGCACCCACTTTACTGGACATGTTACAAGAACCGGTGCAACAATTGGGAATCAAATGGAAGTTTCATGTGCCAAACAATTCTACCATGGCAGGCATGATAGAGAAGTACAATAGTTTGTTAAAATATGGACTGAAGTCATTCACCAATAGTCTGCAGGGATGGTCAGTCTGCTTATGGACCATGCTATGGAAACCCTGAAAGGGAGCCCTGAACCCCATAGAAATGCAAATGCATATTGCTTCCTCTCCTGTACAACTGCAAGTACAAACCAAGGAAGAAGCATTGAAGCTGAGGTTTGGCCACCAGAATAATGTCTTGCTGCCAGCACTAACTGCACTGAACCCTGGAGACTCCATTGAGTGGACATGGCCTTGGACATTTTACATGGATCAATGATGGCTTGCCCTCCTGGAACCTTGTGGACAAAGTCCGGAAGTTGGCCTCCTGTGTATTCCTGGAGTAACAGCAGAGTAGCCCCCAAAGATCACAGTAGTATATCCTGTACGGCCAGAAGGTAGGAGCATCATACCGGGGAGTTTTATTTTATCATTATGGCCAGTGCATGCACCTCCAGTAGCATTATATATAGAACCCTCAATAACCTCCATGAGGAGAGGGATAAAGTTATGGTATACTAGACCTGGAAGGGACCCCCTTCCTGCTACAGTCCTATCACAGGACCACTCTCTTGCATGCATCCTACCTGATGGACAAGATTTGCCTGTTGCTGTCATTAAAACATGTCTTATCACCCTTAATGTCTTTGTGGATTGGGCACACACTCTAGCAAAAAAACCCCTGCTACTCGCTGGGGTGCATGGAGCTCCCTATCTGTACCACTACTAAGTGTGAGTCATGCACTCATCTGAGTAGCCCTGGTTTTTAAAATAGCTAAAATAACCTCCTCAGGCATGAGGATTATTAAAACTTTTGTTACCTGTATCAAAACTTTGTTGTATCTTGGTTTTTGTTATCATCTCTATGTTGTTGTTATTCTCTGTTGCTGTTGTGGAATCTGGTTACAGTGCTCCAGCTTTCTCGCACAGGGACCATTGTGGAAGATTGAGAGCATGCAGATTGTGAGGCAAGAATCCTGGAGGGGTGGAGCGTGGGGAAAACTGCAGTTCCTGTGGCCAGGATCTTCATCTGAACCTAAACTATTTGATGATGTAACTGGCCTGCCACTATGCTAGTGCTTCCACACCCATAGACAATAAGCTATTATTGACTGAGTCACTATATAAAGAGCTCTGCCCAGTGCTCTGGGTGGAGGCAGAGTTGAAGGAGGATTACAGACCTGCAGACTGCTGGATGCAGATGTAATTCTAGTGCTCGACCTATCACTGGGAGAACAAGCTGGGTAATAAACCCTTTTACCCCAAGAATATTCCATTGTCATTCCTTGGTCTCACTGAATCCATAGTGAACTTGCCCATGGCTGAAACCCACTGGCAAGACATTAACTAAATATGCGGAATTGGCCAGTGGGTATCCCATATCAGTCTTGGGAAACAACTTAAGTTTTCCTTCTGATTGTCGAGGCTGTGGGGATGTTGGGGTTCCTATGGCCAGGATCCTCACTGAACTTAAACCACTTGATGATGTAACTGGCCTATTGCTAGGCTACCGCTTCCACACCTTTAGGCAATAAGCTATTATTGTGCTGTATAGAGAGCTCGGCCCGGTGCTCTGGGCAGAGGCAGAGATGCTAGTGCTTGACCTACCACTGGGAGAACAAGCCGGGTAATAAACCCTTTCACTCCAAAGAACGTTCTGCTGTCAATTTCTTTGGTTGCATTGAATCCATAGCGAACTTGCCTGGGGCTGAAACCCATTGGCAAGACACTTGGCATAGTCGGCAGGGTTCATTGCTGACCAAGGAAAAAGAGAAGCTGCCCTTGTGGGAGGGGTGCTTCAGCGAGCAGCCCCTGTGAATGGGGAAACAGTGGATCGTCCCCCAATAGGTATGTGGTCTGAGGTGGCTTACCTCCTCGAGGACTGGGCCCCACCCCAGGACTGGAGGCAAGTGGAGGTGACACCTGAGGCAGTAGGGGAGGCCCTTGGTGTAGTAAGCAGATCCTTTGAGAAGCAGAGTGCCCATGAGGCAGCAGGGACTGTGGGTTGGCTGCTTCTCACAATATTAAAAAGCCTACAGAGGAGACCCAAGAAATGGCGGCATGAGAACACGAGCTGCAAACTTCTGTGGATTCCCTGAGGAGGGAAATGGCATTGATGCGAGAGGAGGTGGCACGAGAACGTGAGCTGCACACTTTTGTGGATTCCCTGAAGAAAGAGATGGCATTGATACAAGAGCACTGGCAGCAAGGAGCCATTGGAGATGAGACGGCAGTGCTGCCAGGTGCTCTGAAGGAGGAAGAGGCCATCAAGGAAAAAGACGAACTCCTGAGGGAGGCACAGGCGGAGGTGGCATGAGAACGTCAGCTGCGAAGCATTGGGGTGAAGGTAAGAGAGCTTCTGAAGACTGAGGTAGCATTGCTGCGAGGCACAGTAGAAAAGATAAAGGCTATAGCAGAGGAGGCACTTGGGGGAGGGGAGAGAAAGGTGCCCTCAGCCCCAGTATGGAGGAGCTGGGGAAGGATGAAGGGGTGATGCCAGAGGCACTGGCCCCTCCTGTATTGAAAGCACGCACAGTGGTTGTAAAGAAAATAAAGACCCAGCAGCTGAAAGTTCCCCAAGGAGAGGGGCAGCCCCCTCCCCAGGTCGTGGAGCACTGTATGGTCCGCCCCTGTACTCAGGCTGAGCTGGAGGATTTGGGCTCCCAGTTTAGGCAGAAGCCCTCGGAGTCAATATCAGCTTGGCTCCTACATCTGTGGGACTTAGGGGTGGATGGAATTGTTCTGTCAGGATCAGAGACGTGAAGCTGTCTTCCCTGACAGTGCAGCCTGCCTTGAGACAGCAATTACAAAATGCACATCAGACCCCAGGGAGTCACTCCCTCTTCGATTGGCTTATGGCTGCACTTCGGGCTGTGTGGCCCAATCCGGGTGATCTACCATCCTCTCCTGTTAGATGGCAGACATATGCTGAACTCCAACAGGTGTGACAAGAGCTGGGCATAAGAAATGCCATCTATAGTCCAGAGAATTATGGCCCAGATGAAGAGATTTTCACTACTGGGATGAGACATATTGTGCTTCAAACGACTCCTACATCCCTCTTTGGGTCACTAGTGGCCATTCTTTCCCCTCACTTAGAGCATCTCATAAGCAAGGTGACACATACAGTAGCAGACTTAGGAGAGGTTGAAGCAACAAGAATCCGAAAGAAATAAGACCTGTTACTCACAAGAAGAATTTACAGGGCCCCATGAAGGTTAGGAGGACCCAGATGTGGGTTGATTTAATACAGGCAGGATCAGATGGAAGGAAATTAGATGGGAAGTCAAATAGGATCTTACTAGAACTATGGCAACAGTGGAAATCAGAATAGCTAGCAGTTCCAGCCATTAAGACCAAAGAGGCAGAGGTCAGAGACAGAGCCACAAGTCCAGCCTGTGTGTTTGCAAGACTTCCCGCTGGAAAGCGAGCCAACCTCACTTGAGCTCACACAGGAATGTGACTGGGGAACACAGTTTGACTGAGGAGAAAGTCAAGATATCTGCCCTGAGAGACCAGGGGGGGACCGGACGCCACGTGTTGAAATAGCTATCCATTGGTCCCCAGTGAACATACAACGTGTCCTGGCTCTGGTGGCCACTGGGGATGAATGAGCTGATTCATGGTAACCCTGAGCAGTTCCCTGGGACCCCCACTATCATAGATGGATACAGGGGGAAAGGCTATCAGAGTAAAAAAAGCCCAAATCCCTTTGGGAACAGGCCGTCTACCCCCAAAAGAGTATACCATGTATATATCACCTATCCCTGAGTATATTTTTGGGATTGACATCCCACAGGGTCTATGGTTGCAGACCACTGCAGGTGAGTTCAGACTGAGAGTACATGTGGTAAAGGCAGTTCTGAGGGGACATGCTAGACACCCGCCCATAGCTTTGCCTGTGCCTTGGCGGGTGACTAATACCAAACAATACAAACTGCCTGGAGGGCATAAAGAGATTGGAGAAACTCTCCAGGAGCTGGAAAAGGTGGGTATTATAAAGCCCACCCATAGTCCATTCAATTCTCCAGTGTGGCCAGTAAAAAAGCCAGATGGCTCCTGGCCTATGACTGTGGATTACAGAGAACTGAATAAAGTCATACCCCCTATGCATGCTGCTGTCCCCTCTATTGCAGGCTTGATGAATACCCTCAGCCATGAACTGGGAACATATCATTATGTGGCAGATCTTGCTAATGCCTTTTTTTCCATTGACATTGAGCAGGAAAGTCAGGAACAGTTTGCCTTCATGTGGGAAGGATGGCAATGGACTTTCACCATCCTTCCACAGGAATACCTCCACAGCCCCACCATCTGTCATGGACTTGTAGCCCAGAACTTGGCTATATGGGAAAAACCACCAACGGTGCGGCTGTACCATTATATTGATGATAGCATGCTCACGTCTGATTCTCTTTCAGATCTAGAAGATGCAGCACCTAGACTGCTGCAACATTTACAGGAGAAAGGATGGGCTGTGAACAGTAACCAAGGTTCAGGGACCTGGTTTGTCTGTCAAATTCTTGGGTGTCATCTGGTCGGGTAAGACCAAAGTGATACCAGAAGCAGTTATAGATAAAGTCCAGGCCTTTCCTACCCCCACAACTGTAGCATTGCTACAGGAGTTTCTGGGTCTTCTAGGCTACTGGAGAGTGTTTATCCTGCACTTGGCACAAATTCTGAAGCCCTTATACCAGTTGGTATGAAAGGGTGTCAGGTGGGACTGGGATGAGACATGTGCATCTGCCTTTACTACAGCAAAATGGGCAGTCAAGGCCATGCAGACCTTGAGTGTGACAGACCCATCAAGGCCCTGTGAGCTGGACGTTCATGTGACTGAAGACGGTTTGGCTGGGGTCTCTGGTAGCGGCTTGAATGAACTCACCAACCCGGTGGATTCTGGTCACAACTCTGGAAAGGGGCAGAGGTATGATACACTTTGATAGATAAACAACTGGCTGCCATGTATCATGCCTTTCTGGCTACAGAACCCATCACTGGAATGGCCCCAATAAAAGTAATAACCACTTATCCCATCTTAGGGTGGGTACAAGACTGGACTCAAAAGCCAAGAAATGGTGTGGCACAAACACCCCCACTATCCAAGTGGGATGCTTACAGCAGTGTAGTGCCCTCTCTAGTAGCCCCTTGAGTGAAGAACTCCAACGCTTGTTGGGGCCCATGACATATACTAGTGAAAAGCAGGAAGAACTTGCTTTTGAACCATTAGTAGCAGAGAGTACCTATTGGGAGGGAAGAGCCCCTATACCCAAAGATGCTTGGTACACAGATGGCTCCAGACATGGGCAGCCCCCAAAATGGAGGGCCATAGCTTTCCATCCTAAGACTGAGACAATATGGATGGAAGACAGTGAGGGGAAGGGCAGCCAATGGGGAGAGTTGCGGGCTGTGTGGCTTGTGATCAGCCAGGAGCCCTTCCCTATAGTTGTCTGCACTGACAGCTGGGCTGTCTGTCGTGGCTTGACCCTGTGGCTACCAACCTGGTACCATGCCAACTGGCTGGTTGGTCTCCGAACCCTTTGGGGGCAAGAATTGTGGAAGACTATGGGCCTGTGGTCAGACTAAAATAATTACGGTATACCATGTGACAGGTCATTTGCCACTGGCATCCCCAGGAAATGATGAAGCAGATAAATTGGCCCAGATACGTTGGTTAGAAGGAAAGCCTGCCTCTGATGTAGCCCAATGGTTCCATCAGTGTTTGTTGCATAGGGGGCAAAAGACAATGTGGGCTGTAGCCCGTCAGTGGGGCTTGCCTTTGACCTTCAAAGTAGTTAGTAGAGCCTGGCAGGAGTGTGTCTTGTGCTCTAAAAGGGACTTACACCGAGTTCCACAGCAACATGGGACAATAGCTAAGGGGCCTATACCCCTTGTCAGGTGGCAGATAGACTATATTGGGCCTCTACCTGTGTCAGAAGGATATCAGTATGGGATGACCTTTGTGGACACAGCTACTGGACTTCTGGTTGTTTTTCCTACGCGTTGTGCAGACCAGCAGACGACCAAAAGAGGCCTGGGGCATCTCTTTGCTGCCTATGGCTGACCACAGGTAATTGACAGTGATCAGGGCACCCATTTTACTGGACATATACTGCAAGAATGGATGCAACAGCTGGGAATCAACTGGAAGTTTCATGTGCCATACAATCCTACTGCACCAGGCATGATAGAGAGGCACAATGGCTTGTTAAAATCTGGACTAAAGTCAGATACCAATAGTCTGCGGGGATGGTCAGTACACTTATGGACCATGCTACGACATTTGAATGAGAGACCGTGAAAGGGACCCCTGAGCCCCGTAGACATGTTAACACATATGGCTGCCTCCCCTATACAACTGCAAGTACAAACCAAGGAAGAATCACTGAAGCCGAGGTTCGGCCACCAGAATAGCATCTTGTTGCCAGCACCAATTGCACTGAACCCTGGAGACTCCATTGAATGGATTTCCTTGGACCTTTCGACACATGGACCAATGACAGCTGGCTCTCCTGGCACCTTGGGGACAAGGCCTGGGAGCTGGCCTCCTGTGTATTCCTGGAATAACAGCAGAGTGGCCACCAAAGGTAACAGTAGTATATCCTGAATGGCCAGAAGGTAGGAGCATCTTACCGGGTAGTTTTGTTTTATCATTATGGCCAGTGCATGCACCTCCAGTAGCACTATATATAGACCCTTCGGTTACCCCGATGGGGAAAGGAGTAAAAGTATGGTATACTAGACCTGGAAGGGACCCCCTTCCTGCTACAGTCCTGTCACAGGACCACTCTCCTGCATGCATCCTACCTGATGGACAAGATTTGCCTATGTTGGTGGCATTAAAACGTGTATTATCACCCCTAAAGTCTTTGTGGATTGGGAACTTCCTCTGGCTGGAGAATTATTATAATTTTTGTTACCTCTGTCTTAATTTTTTATTATCTCTAAGTTGTTGTTATCCTCTGCTGCTATTGTGGAATCTGGTTAGAGTGCTCCAGCTTTCTCGCACAGGGACCATTGCAGAAGATTAAAAGCATGTAGATTGTAAAGGGAGAATCCTGGAGGGGTGGAGTGTGGGGAAGTTGGGGTTCCTATGGCCAGGATCCTCACTGAACTTAAACCACCTGATGATGTAACTGGCCTGTTGCTGCGCTACCACTTCCACACCTTTGGACAATAAGCTATTATTGCACTATATAGAGAGCTCGGCCCAGTGCTCTGGGCGGAGGCAGAGACGCGAGTTCTCGACCTACTGCCAGGAGAACAAGCCGGGTAATAAACCCTTTCACCCCAAAGAACGTTCTGCTGTCAATTTCTTTGGTCACATTGAATCCATAGTGAACTTACCTGGGGCTGAAACCCATTGGCAAGACAGAGGCATAAGGAAGAAGTGACCCAGATGAAGTTAGCCTTGCAAAATAAGCTAACTTAAAAATCTTGTATGATTAAACTGGTTCTGTTTACTCAAGAAATTTTCAAGGCTGGTCTCCATTTGTTTTGATTTTAACAATTCCCCCCTTGGTCATGCTCAACCAGTATAGTGTTATTCTCACCTCTCTACTGTGTTGTATACTGTCTTGCCTGAGGGTTTCAGCCCCAGGCAAGTTCACTATTGATTCAATGAGACTGAGAAATGACAACTGAACGTTCTTGGGGTGAAAGGGTTAATCACTGATGTAGTCAGGCCAAAGAATCACATATTCATTGCTTCTGCTAGTTGAGTTGTCAGGCTGGAAAGCCATGCAGTCACTATCTTCATTTATGTGGTCATTGTTGATTTCCTCCAGTTGTCTGATCCTGACGGATACCATTTGGTGTGTGAGTGGCTGCTGAGAGTCATTTAAAACCTTCAAGAGTATGTGTGAGGAAAATGGAAGTGTCTATGACCAGGATCCTCACCTGAACCTAAATTGCTTAATGATGTAATTGGCCTACCACTAGACTACTGCTTCCACACCTGAAGGCAATGAGCTATTATTGACTGTGTCACTACATAAAGAGCTCTGCTCTGGGCAGAGGCAGAGATGGAGGTGGATTGTGGACCTGCAGACTGTTGGATGCTGATGTGATCGTAGTTCTCAACCTACTGCCATGAGACTAAAGCTGTGTATTAACCCTTTCACCCCAAGAACATTCAGTTGTCATTTCTCAGTCTCATTGAATCAATAGTGAACTTGCCTGGGGCTGAAACCCTCAGGCAAGACAGTATACAACACAGTAGAGAGGTTAATATAATGACTCTAAGGAGAACAATAGCTAAGGACTGACAATTCCCTGGAGCAGAGATTCCCAGGGGCCAAGATTTAACCAATTAAATTACTCAAATGGGTTATGATCAGATTTAGGTTATTTTAACCTTCTAAGTCAATCTAAAGTTCTTTTGGATAATGTTTCAATTTTTCTGAGCTTTTTACAAAGGCACAACGTGATGTATTAGCAAACACACATCATGGTGATTACTTAGGACAGGATGAGTATGAGGATGCTCTGCTTCAGGAGGCAGTATTGCAAGTGAACTTCCACCTAAATCAGACCTCTAGATGACGTCAGTAATCAGAAAATTTAATGAGAGACATTTCTATGAAAACAAGAAAAACAAAGGTTAATAGTTCAAGCAAATTATAAAATCAGTTTCTGAGTTTGGAGAGTGTAAAGTAAATGGAAGTGCCTTGGCCAGGATTCTCACCTGACCCTGGTCTGCTTGCCCACTGCACACATGCAATGCTCACAGGTGCAGGCTTTCACACATGAGGGCAATAAGTTATCATTGACTCTATATAAAAAGCTCTGCCTAGTGCTCTGGGGCTGCAAGGCTGCAAGACCATGGAGAGGCCTGGAGGCAGGGACCAGCTTGCTGCAGGCAGACTTGTCCTGAGGCGGATGAGATTCTAGTCCTTGACCTGCCACCACAAAAATAAAGCATGGTATAAACACTTTTATCCCAAGAACCTTCCGTTGTCATTTTCAGTCTTACTGACTTCATAGTGAACCTTCCCAGGGCTGAAACCCTCAAGTGAGACAAAGAGCACCTGTTAAGAAGATTTCTAGATGTTGGGCTTCAGTATCTTCAATGGAGTGAAGGCATGCAGTGGCAATTTGATAGATTTTCTTGGTTTGCTATGTGACTGTCTCTGGTGATCTGAGTGGCCACAGAGCAACAGGTGTGAAGTTTGTCCGCTCATAAACTGATGTGGTGATTTCTCTAAAGTTTATATCAAATTGTCCAACTTTATCTGCATGGCTTCAGGAAAAGGCAACTTTAATTTCATAGTGGTTCCAAGTCACAAGAGTGGGAGAAAATTGGAAATGTTAGTTTGGAGTGTTCTAGTTAAGTATTGGAGGAAACTAGAAGAATTCAGCTTCCAGTCCAGTTTACAGGTAGAAAATAAAACGTCAGAGACAATTAGTAGCACTGGAATCGATATCCACAAAGGTGTATTACTGAAATATAATCTTTTTGCTATAATCATCCCTATTTCTATCAAAGATAATCACAGTAAGACTAGTTTGTTTGCAGATCAAGTCTAGTTTCAATAAACATGGCCTGATTATTTACTTGAATGCAGCAAGAGTAGTAACTGACCATAAAGGCTCTTTTAAACCTGCTTTGCTGGAACTTTTCATAAGGAGTCTCAGATTGGACTTTCAAAAGCCTCTCAAGGGTAGGAAGCCAAACCATGAACTTGTCCAATTGTGCATGTTACAAGAAGAACAGATTCTTATTGAACTTATGCAAATACATATATTATTATGAAAGTAAGAATATGTAATAAGAAATTCTGGATCCTGAAGGGATCAGAAGGGAGATTGGGAGGGAGAAAAAAATATTTCAAACTTTGTTGCAAAGATACATTTTACTAAATTGCTGTAAGTTATAGATAGCTTAAAAGAAAGCAAAAAGGGGGTCCTTTAAATCTGGAAAACAAAACGTTAAAGAACTGCAGTGTTTTAAATGAAGTCATAAAAATTATAATCATTTCCATCAGCACATTCAGTCTTATGTAATTAGTTCTTGTTATGTTTGATTTTGGGTTAGCAGCTTTATGAATCAATCAGTTTTCCATTAAATTTCTAGAAATTTGTATCCAGCTCAGTGTTATGGTCTTAAAGTTATCAGAAACCTGCCTTTTATAGTACTTGTCTGGGTCTTTTCCATGGATCTTTTTGAAGATAAAGCGTTTTTGCAGGAACACTTTTGCAAAAACATCTGACTAAAATGGTAACTGTCTGTAAATGAATGACAAAAGGCTTAAAAATGACCATGGTTAAAGATCTGATGAGAATTCACACACACATACAAAAATGGTGCAATTGTTTTTTGTGTGTGTGATATATAATATTTTAAGACAATAGCTGGATAACATTATACAAGAATATATCAGATTTTTTTGGAATTTCATGTAATTTCAGAATTACTTATTTTAATGATGTATACCTGTCTTGCCAATGGGTTTCAGCCCCGGGCAAGTTCGCTATAGATTCAATGTGAACAAAGAGACTTATAGCAAAACGTTCTTGGGGTGAAAGGGTTATACCCAACTTTTTTTCCAGATGGCAGGTCAGTCACCAAAATCCGTTCACTCAGAGCAAGTCTGCATGCAGCAAGCCGGTCTCTGCTTCTGGGCCTGTCTGCACAGCTGTCTTCTGGGCCTCTCTGCATAGTCGTCCCGCACAGCCGTCCTCTGGGCCTCTGTCCTCGGTGCTGCCACCACTCCAGCCTCTGCTCTGCTCTCCTGAAGCCTTGAAGCTGTGCCACCGTGTTATGCCCAGAGCACGTGGCAGAGCTCTTTATGTAGAGTCAACAGCCATGTATTGCCCACAGATGTGCAGTGAGCTAGTCATCCAGGAACAGGTGAGAATACTGGTCACAGGAACTCTCATTTTATCCACAATACCCCATATAAATATGATCTAAGAAGGTTAAGCATTACTTTTTATTTGACAATGTTTCCCATGTTATTTAACATAGCAAACAAGCCTAAATAAATTCACATTTCTCTTTTTCCTTCAGAATTTGATATGAGGAAGTTTGTTAAAAATGTCAAAAGTTATAAAAATACTTGACCAAATAAGATCATCAGTCACTATGAAACGTTGCTTGCTTATGCATTCAACCAAATTGACAAAGAATTTTGATATTAAAATATTCTTTTTTTTAACTTAAATAAATTCATTCTGAATCTTAGCTTGACCACTTATAAAATTCCTTTCTCAAGATTTCTTTTCCAGAAACCTACAACTTTTTATATCCATTTAGGTTTTATCCTATCTTTAATTTTTTCTTTATCCTGGAACAATCACTTTACTTTAGGACAAAATTACTTCTTTTTCCCATTACATACACACTTACAAATACACCAATACACACACGCCAAAAACAAACAAAAAACCCATGTCCTTCATACCTTTCTTGATATACCTTGCAAATATTCTATTTTCCTTATGTACTTTTCCTGTACAGTCATTTTCTTTCACCCTTACAATTTCTAGTAGTTTTTAATTATAGATATTAATTAGAATTCCTAACATTTTGAATCCTTAATTCCTAGTGAAAACTAAGAAGTAAGCCATTGTGGTCTGGCAAATTTATAAATACATTTCATAATTTCTAGAATACATCCTTCCACACAGTAAATTTTTCAGTATTGCACAAAATACATTTATCAATAGATCCAAAGATCTTTTGTCTGTAAAAAATTAAAAAGCCATAAGTATATAAACTTATAAACTTATGTTAAGCATTTAATATTTATCATATTTGGAGTTATTTAGGTGTTCAATGAATATCCATTATTTACTTTCATTTTGTATAAAGTTTCATCTTATTTACACATATTTAAATTATTTATTTTTAACAGTTATACTTGGATTAGACATCAAATAGCTAACCATAGTCTTATTTTTCTTGTTGACAAATTTTGAAGACTTGCGTCTTTTATTAACCCAACAAACTTGAACTGCTTTTCATTTATCAAAGATTTTCCCAAATCATGTGAACTTGAAAAACATTTGGGTTAGTTTCTATATTTCTGAGAGTATACTTGATTATATAAATGCTTAATTTTCTTTAATCCAATTAAGTAGATCACTTTATAAATTAATTTTGACAATACCATCCAGAGGCAGAAAAAAATCACATATCTATAATATATAAGTAGACATTAATAAGCATATAGACACAAACAGGTCTTATAGCTTTTGTTTAAAAATTTTTAGCTATGTCTTAGGTACAAAACTCAAAAGAACAATTGAATCCAAATTGTGTTTCTAGCAGATGGACAAAGTTAAGATTACCTGCTTAGATGGCCAAAGATTTTTACTAAAGATTTTTTATTTGCATGCTGTAAGGACCCTCTTAGAGCTCTTATGCAGTCATGTTGTTGTTTAGAAGCTTCTGTATACCAAACCGAGAATGCATTCCATTGTCTCCAAGAGGTTGGGGATCCTCTCTTTTATGGATGCGCCTTAAGATGGAATTTTCTGAGTTAAAGATTCCCCAAAGTGGCCACTACAATTCTAAAATTCACCCACTGTCCAAAAAGACACAAGATCCTGGTCGTTGCCATTAGATTCCTTAAGACATCATAACTATGAGGGGACCTGTTTTCCAACAGCTGTTTCAAAACTCATGGAATCATGTACTTTCTCTCTCCCTTTTGAACAGAATAGGGTGACTCACCAGGAAGCTTCAATGAACAAAACACAGGTATGCCCAATGAAGTCGGAGAGCTCAAGACACAAAAAAAGTGGAGGCCGTATCTGCAACTTACCCTCAGATCTCAGGGTCAGCAAGAAAGTACGTACTCAGTGGACACTGTGGGTCCCAGCATCCCAGTACCTGTCTGGTCACCAGCCTCAGAGCCACTGCAGGGGCCAGGGCGTCTTCTTCGGATCCCACTGCTGACGCCATGGAATATCAGAAGTTCAAAAGTAACATGTAAAACCAGTGAATCACCGAAGTAGTAACTAGTGAAAGTTTATTGTGCACACACCAAAAACAAGAAGTCACAAATTGGAAGCACTCAAACCAAAACACTGAATGAGGCTCAGGGACATGTTGTTATAAAGCAGCTTACACAGTAAGAAAGCAGCAGCTGTTAATTTTTTTCACAGTAATTGGCAAAATATGAGAATTTTCTTAAATGATAGGGAATTGGTCAATGGTTATCTCATATCAACCTTGGGAAACAGTTTTAAGTTTTGCTTCTGATTGTTAGAGGCATAAGCAAGAAGTGACCCAGGTCAAGTGAGTCTTGCAAACTAAGTTAAATTAAGCCTTGCTATATTACTAAACTGGCTGTGTCTGCTTAGAGAATTTTCAAGGCTGGTCTTCATTTGTTTTTTATTTTAATGCGGCTGAAGAGAAACCACGTCGGACTCCTCTGGACAACTAGAAGGACTATGGGCCTCTGTTTCCATGAGGTCTTTCATCCTCAAGGGGGTCAGACTAGACTTCCTCGTGTGCTCAGGGTGTGGTGCCCACGAGCTTACTGAGTCTGCTTGCTTCACATGTACTAAGGCTACATTAGTCAAAGTAAGTCTCATGACATGTGCCCCACTGCCTAGGACACACGTACTTAACAGGTAGTTAGCATCTCTGTTTCATATTTATTGATATCCGGTCGGTCGGAGTAAGGCACATGGTCAAGTTTAGCATCAATTGTGAGAGGCATAACCCAGGTGGGGGTCACCTGCAGAGGTGGGGCATGCATAGTGTTTCAGTCTACCACATCTCCCTCTGGTTAGTTTTTTTCTTTCCTTCTGGGACTCCTATTACATTGTTACAGTTGCTACAATTGCTACTTCCAGCTTTCATTACTCTTAGGCTTTCTAATATATTTTTCTTCATATATTTTAAATATATTCAAAATATATTTATTTCTTCCTAATGCCTTGTGAGATAGTTGCTCAACCTAATCTTTTCTTCACCAATTCAAATTTGCCTCTATCTATTCTGTTATTTAGCTCTTCAGGTGAGTTCCTTAATTAAACTGTTACATATTTCCTATCTGGTATTTTTACTTGACCTTTTAAAAAAATATGGGATGCACATCAACAATATCCTCTTTGACCCTCTTTCATAGTCTATATTATACTTATCTCAGTTTCTTTTATCTGTCTATCCTATCTGGTATGGGTAACTCAGTTTACTACCATTCTTTTATTTGTGGTTGCCGTTCTCAGCTGAGTATTTCTCTCTGTAAATTTTTTTTTTTTTTTTTTTGCTTTACAGGTGTCAACTACTTGGCTGTTTATGTGCCCTTAGCAGAAAGAAGTCTAAACTCAGCCTCTCATTTGTGTCATTCTTGTGGATTTAAAGGCAGATGGGCAAGGCACCCCAGGGAAGAGAATCAATGGATCACAGACTGGGTTGAACCATCAGCGGTTGCTGCCTCTTCATAAGGTAACCTTGTTCCCATAGTCTAAGTCTCCATACTTCTGTCCTTGGCATTTTTTTTTAAAGCAGTTTTACTTACTGGACAGGAAGGCAGGAAGAAAGGACATGCTGTAGAACCTTTGCTTCTGTGGCTATCCATTTACTCCTCCTCACACAGGCTTCTAGACTCATAATGTTAATACACTAACAACCCTCTGCTGGTCCAGGATTCGATTTTCCTGTCTTTCAATAGTGTTGGGTGGGGAAGGCATGATCCATCCAGGGAAGCTGTCCTTTTAAATCTATCCAGAAGTTTTCTTCACTTCTGATTTTCCCTCTGAAGGGAAGTTGGCCACATGCCACCTCTAAAACACCATTTGGAGCCTGAGTAGAACCCTCACAGTCTCAGCTGGGCCTGTTAAGCTTCAATACCTTTGTGAAATCCCCTTCTTTTGAGGGCAAGTACTTATTAGTAATCTCTAGGTTCTCCAGCTCTTAGAGCTGTCTTCCCCTCCTGCCTTATAGTCAGTCTGGGCATTTCTTTCTTGTTTGTTTTGCTGTCTTTGTCATTGTTTCTATTTTTGTTGGAGAGAGTCAGGGAGATTAAAAATCACACCATCACAGCCAGCATGTTTCCTCTCTTCCCCTTCTAGTTCCACTTTTGTATCTCAAAGACAAGGCAATTTTCTGACACACTAAACTGATTAGATTCTTTCTCAGCTCAAAGACATTCAAGAGCGTTCTTTTCCTGATGAGACAACTGAAATCTGGAAGGCCCTCCTGCTTTCTGGTTCCTTCTTTTGCAACCTTGTCCCTTGCTTCATTGGCAGCCTTCTCTCTGGGAACAGATGAGGCTTCTTCCCACTCTTCCTCTATGCATGACAGTTCCCTGACCCCGAACACCCCCAGCCTTCCCCTCTAGCTATCCAAATCTTCACCATTCTCCAGAAATCAGTTCAAGTCTTGTTTCTTCCAGACTTCCCCTCCTGTGCCTGTCCTTATTCAACATTTCATTTCTGTAAACAGTTACATTTGTTGAGTACTTATATTTAAACAGCAGGCACTAGGTGCTATGCAATGCTCTACATATATCATGCCAGTTAATCCTAAGAGATAGTACAATTACTATCCCGTTTTAAGAAAACTGAAATTTATAGAGGCTAAATTTAACATGTACATGGTAACAGTCAGTAGCAGAATTGGGATTTAAATCTACATTGTGTCTTCAAAGACTACACTCTCAATCATCTTGCTAGTTTTCAGAGATCAATACTGTTAACTTTTTTGGTGGACGTCCTTCCAGACCTTTCCTTTTCTGTCTTTCTTTCTAGATGTACAGATACATGTGATCACTGGCATGCTCTCAAATTCTCTCTCTCGCTCGCTCTCTCTCTCACACACACACAGAGACTTGTAGATAGAAAAAAGGTTTGTATAAATTTTATATAAAATTTGCACAAATCATTCCCTTGATTCTTAAAGTTATTAGCTACAGAACCAGGAGCAGGCCTATTTGATCTTGCCTTCCAGCAAGATTTTAAATTCCTTGGTGGCCCCTTGCTTCTGGATATCTCCCTTCACTGCAATTAACTCACTACTGAACTCTGAGTAGGTCCTTGTAAATGTTTGTTAATGGATAAGAAAGGATGTAACTGAAAAAGGCTAATTTGCAGATAAAGTTACCAATACATTATCACAAAGGCCTGCAGGTCCAAGAGAAATGTCTGCTGTCTCCCTCTGGTCGCACACTGCTAGGTGAATCTAGGCTAGATGCTTAGGTGGGGAGGTTAAGAAATGAAGCTCCTGTGTCCACAGCAGCAGGAAGGCCAGGCACATCGATCATGGTCGTCAGCCCACCTTCAGAGAGAGAGGTTCAGGGGAGAAGGGAGGTAACATCTATCAGCTGCTCAAAGCTTCCTGCAGAAGCCAGACCACACATGTACCAAGGATAATTGCTGGGGGGACGAGGGGGCAGGAACAGGAGAGCCAGGCCTTGTGCTCACCCAGCAGGATGTGAAAATTTCAGCTGGGTTCTTTTTATAGTTTCAATCATCCCTGGTAATGAAGATTCTGCAATTAGAACTCAGCTGGCAGTTGTGCTGGGATGTGTGAGGCAGAATAGAATCCTCGTTCTGCAGGAGGGCAGGACTGTTTGTCAGGAAGGCTGCAAGGAGCCACTGGGGACAAGTGATGTGATGTGAGGATGGGAGCTATTTTTACAGACCATTTTCTAGCAATAATCACTCCTTAAATAAGTTCCACTTGGGCATTACAGCTTTAACATTTTATTTAGGCTACATTCAGCTCTCAATTATCTGTACAAATGGGGTGAGGGGAGAATTAACACAGATGACAGAACACAGCGACACTGCATTTATTTAAGACACCACTAATTTGGAATTTATGATAATTTCATCTGGGCTTGATTGGAGTTTACCTGTGTATATTCTATGAAGAGAGCTTTTGTTGAAAAATATTCAAGGTGCAGAAGGGATTAAAGATGGCAGCATGAGAGGTGAGACACAGGCTTCCTCATAAAACCACATATAATACAAAAATATAATTAATACAATTAATACTGAAAAAGCAACAGGGAAGAGAGCTGTGCCAGACTGCATACACCTGGAGAAAAGAGCAGACCTCACAGAACAGGGAAACGTACCAAAGCTGTGGCCCGGCAGGACCCAGGCCCTTCCCCAACCCAGCTCACTGGCGGGAGGAAGAGAAACCGAGCAGGGAGGGAGTGGAGGCCTGGGACTGCTGAATACCTAACTCTGGAGATATCTGCTCTGGGAGCACAAACCTACAATTCATGGTGCTTGCATGATACTCTCATGATTACAGGGTTGGAAAGCTAAGACTGGCAGAATTCCTGGAGAGACTGAGATTTCACCCACTTGTGGAAAGCAGGGATCCATATTCAGCTGCTCTGGGCCAAAAGAAAGGCGGGCAGTCTGAGACAGACTTCCTAACAAGGAAGCCCTTAGCAAGAGGGCTGCTAAAGGGGCAAGGATTGCACAGAGCTTACTGCTCAGGAGAAAGGACAGGTAGACAAAATTTCCCGGCTCCACTCTGCCCAGCAGGTTGGGAGCTTTGCCATATAGACTGTCATATTTAAGGAGGAAAAAGAAATCTTCCTCCTTAGACAATCTTCATGTGCTCCAGTTCCCTGGCTGGCTACACAGCTCCAAGGACCCCCTCCGTGATATGCAGCCTACTGCGTCTTTCTCCCAGCCACTCCCAACTGGCTCGCAAACCAGCAAACCCTACCCTGGCATTAGGCCACCTGGAGGGAAGATCTGTCTACAGCAACTACAAATGCAAAGCATAGAGGCTTATACTTGTGTGCTCAGGCCACTGGTACAGGCAGTGGAGACAGGCATAGCAGCCGGGTAGCAGGAAAAAGTTCTTTCCTCCCCCAGGCACCAATACCACTCCCCTGTGACGCCTGACATTGCTTCAGTGACTGAGTAGCTCCAGGGAGTAGAGCTTCTGGGCACTAGAGGGTGCCATATACAAATATGAAATGCCAAAGGAATCCGGTTCAGAGCAAAATTATTAATACCACTCCTGAGAAAGATTTAAATGACATCAACCTAATGACTCTTCCTGAAAGGGAGTTCAAAATAAAATCATTAACATGCTCATGGAGGGACGGAAATATATTCAAGAACTCAGGAATGAATTCCGGTTGGAGATCTAATCGTTGAAGAGAACAATGGACGGTATTAAAAGCAAATTGGATATGGTGGAGGAGATGATAAATGAAATAGAAACTAGAGAAGAGGAATACAAAGAAGCTGAGGCACAGAGAGAAAAAAGGATCTCTAAGAATGAAAGAATATTGAGAGAACTGTGTGACCAATGCAGATGCAATAATATTCACATTATAGGAGTGCCTGAAGAAGAAGAAGAGAGAAAAAGGGATAGAAAGTGTCTTTGAGGAAGTAATTCCTGAAAACTTCCCCAATCTGGGGAAAGAGATAGTGTCTCAGGCCATGGAGATGCACAGATCTCCCAACAGAAGGGACCCAAAGAAGACAACACCAAGACATACAGTATCAAATTGGCAAAGATCAAGGATAAGGACAGACTATTAAAAGCAGCCAGAGAGAGAAATAAGATCACATTCAAAGGCAAGTTCATCAGACTTCTCAACAGAAACCTTACAGGCCAGAGGGGAGTGGCATGATGTATTTAATGCAATGAAGCAGAAGGGCCTTGAACTAAGATTACTTTATCCAGCAAGATTGTCATTTAAATTTGAAGGAGGGATTAAACAATGTCCAGATAAGCAAAAGCTGAGAGAATTTACCTCCCACAAACCATCTCTATAGTGTATTTTGAGGGACTGCTATAAATGGAAGTGTTCCTAATGTTTAATAGCTGTCACCAAGAGGTAATAAAACCACAGTAAAGAAAGAACAGCTAATTACTAAGCATATGCAAAAATTAAAATAACTGTCTCCAAAGTCAATCAAGGGATAGACAAAGACTACAGAATATGATACGTAATATATAAAGAATGGACGAGGAAGAAAAAAAAAGAGAACCTTTAGATTGTGTTTGTAATAGAATATTAAGTGAGTTAAGTTAGACTCTTAGAGAGTAAGGAACTTACTCTTGAACCTTTGGTAACCACGAATCTAAAGCCTGCAATAGCAGTAAGTACATATCTATCAATAATCACCCTAAATGTAAATGGACTGAATGCACCAATCAAAAGACATAGACTCACTGAATGCATAAAAAAACAAGACCCATCTATATGCTGCCTACAAGAGACTCACTTTAAACCCAAAGACATACACAGACTAAAAGTGAAGGGATGGAAAAAGATATTTCATGCAACTAATAGGGAGAAAAAAGCAGGAGTTGCAGAACTTGTATCAGACAAAATAGAGTTCAAAACAAAGAAAGTCACAAGAGACAAAGAAAGACAGTACATAATGATAAAAGGGTCAATTCAACAAGAAGATATAACCATTATAAATATCTATGTGCCCAACACAGGAGCACCTACATATGTGAAACAAATACTAACAGAATTAAAAGGAGAAATAGAATGCAATGCATTCATTCTAGGAGACTTCAAAACTCCACTCACTCTGAAGGACAGATCAACCAGACAGAAAATAAGTAAGGAGACAGAGGCAGTAAACAACACAATAGAACAGATGGACGTAACAGACAGCTCCAGAAGTCTACACCCAAAACATGCAGAATACACATTCTTCTGAAATGCACATGGATCATTTTCAAGAAAAGATGATATACTAGGCCACAAAAAGAGCCTCAGTAAATTCAAAAAGATTGAAGTTGTACCAACCAGTTCCTCAGACCACAGATGTATGAAACTACAAATAAATTATGCAAAGAAATGACAAATCCCACAACACATGGAGGCTTCACAACATGCTCCTAAATAACCAATGGATCAATGACCAAATAAAAACAGAGATCAAGCAATATATGGAGAGAGACAAATGACAACAATAATTCAACACCGCAAAATCTGTGGGATGCAGCAAAGGCCGTGTTAAGTGGAAAGTATATTGCAATACAGGCCTACCTCAGGAAATAAGAAAAATCCCATATGAGCAGGCTAAACTCACAATTAATGAAACTAGAAAAAGAAGAACAAATGAGGCCCAAAGTCAGTAGAAGGAGGGACATAATAAAGATTAGAGCAGAAATAAATAAAATGGAGAAGAATAAAACAATAGAAAGAATCAATGAAAGCAGGAGCTAGTTCTTTGAGAAAATAAACAAAATAGATAACCCCCTAGCCAGATTTATCAAGACAAAAAGAGAGTCTACTCACATAAACAGAATCAGAAATGAGAAGGGAAAAATCACGACGGACACCACAGAAATACAAACAATTATGAGAGAATATTATGAAAAATTATATGCTAACAAACTGGATAACCTCAAAGAAATGGACACCTTTCTAGAAAAATCCAACTTTCCAAGACTGACCCAGAAAGCAACAGAAAATCTGAACAGACCAATTACCAGCATCTAAATTGAACTGGTAATCAAAAAACTACCTAAGAACAAAATGCCTGAACTAGATAGCTTCACCGCTAGATTTCATCAAACATTTAGTGAAGACCTAATTCCCATGCTCCTTAAAGTTTTCCAAAGAGTAGAAGAGGGAATACTTCCAAACTCATTCTATGAGGCCAGCATCACTCTAATACCAAAACCAGGCAAAGACACCACAAAAAAAGAAAATTACAGACCAATATTCCTGATGAACATAGATGCAAAAATATTCAACAAAATATTAGCAAACCCAATTCAAAAATACATCAAAAAGATCATCCATCATGATCAAGTGGGATTCATCCCAGGGATGCAAGGATGGTACAACATTCAAAAATCCATCAACATCATCCACCACATCAACAAAAGAAGAACAAAAACCACATGATCATCTCCATTCATGCTGAAAAAGCATTTGAAAAATTCAACATCCATTCATGACAAAAACTCTCAATAAAATGGATATAGAGGGCAAGTACCTCAACATCACAAAGGCCATATATGACCAACCCACAGCCAACATTATACTTAACAGCGAGAAACTGAAAGCTTTTCCTTTAAGATTGGGAACAAAACAAAGATTCCCACTCTCCCCACTTCTATTCAACATAGTACTGGAGGCCCTAGCCACGGCAATCAGACAACACAAAGAAATGAAAGGCATCCAGATGGACAGGGAAAAAGTTAAACTGTCCCTGTTTGCAGAAGACATGATATTGTACATAAAAAAACCTAAAGAATCCCCACCAAAACTATTAGATCTAATATCTGAATTCAGCAAAGTTGCAGAGTACAAAATTAATATACAGACATCTGCGGCATTCCTATACACTAACAATGACTTAGCAGAGAGAGAAATCAGGAAAACAATTCCATTCAAAGTTGCATCAAAAAGAATAAAATACCTAGGAATAAATCTAACAAAGGAAGTGAAAGACCTATACCCTGAAAACTACAACATGCTCCTAAAAGAAATTAAAGAGGACACTAACAAATGGAAAATCATCCCATGCTCTTGGCTAGGAAGAATAAATATTGTCAAAATGGCTATACCACCTAAAGCAATCTACAGATTCAACGTAATCCCTATCAAAACACCAACAGCTTTCTTCAATGAACTGGAACAAATGATTCTAAAATTCATATGGAACCACAAAAGACCCCGAATAGCCAAAGCAATCCTGAGAAAAAGGAATAAAACAGGGGGAATTACACTCCCTGACTTCAAACTCTACTACAAAGCCACAGTAATCAAGACAATTTGGTATTGGCACAAAAACAGACCCACAGACCAGTGGAACAGAATAGAAAATTCAAACATTAACCCAAACATATACAGTCAATTAATATATGATAAAGGAACCTTGGATATACAATGGGGAGAAGACAGCCTCTTCAGCAGCTGGTGTTGGAAAAACTGGACAGCTACATGTAAGAGAATGAAATTGGACTACTGTCTAACCCCTTACACAAAAGTAAACTCAAAATGGATCAAAGACCTGAATGTAAGCCATGAAAACATAAAACTCTTAGAAAAAAACATAGGCAAAAATCTCTTGGACATAAACATGAGCGACTTCTTCATGAACATATTTCCCCAGACAAGGAAAACAAAAGCAAAAATGAACAAGTGGGACTATATGAAGCGGAAAACCTTCTGCACAGCATAGGACACCATCACTAGAACTAAAAGACATCCTACAGTATGGGAGAATATATTCATAAATGACATATCCAGTAAATGGTTGACATCCAAAATATATAAAGAACTCATGCACCTCAACAAACAAAAAGCAAATAATCCAATTAAGAAATGGGCAGAGGACATGAATAGACACTTCTCCAAAGAAGAAATTCAGATGGCCAACAGGTACATGAAAAGATGCTCCACATCACTAATCATCAGAGAAATGCAGATTAAAACCACAATGAGATATCACTTCACACCAGTGAGGATGGCCAACATCCAAAACACAAACAGCAATAAATGTTGGCGAGGATGTGGAGAAAAGGGAACCCTCCTACACTGCTGGTGGGAATGCAAATTAGTTCAGCCATTGGGGAAAGCAATATGGAGGTTCCTCAAAAATCTCAAAATAGAAATACCATTTGACCCAGGAATCTCACTCCTAGGAATTTACCCTAAGAATGCAGGAGCCCAGTTTGAAAAAGACAGATACACCCCTATGTTTATTGCAGCACTATTTACAATAGCCAAGAAATGGAAGCAACCTAAGTGTCCATCAGTAGATGAATGGATAAAGAAGAGGTGGTACATATACACAATGGAATATTATTCAGCCATAAGAAGAAAACAAATCCTACCGTTTGCAACATGGATGGAGCTAGAGGGTATTATGCTCAGTGAAATAAGCCAAGCCGAAAAAGACAAGTATCAAATGATTTCACTCATATGTGGAGCATGAGAGCAAAGAAAAAACTGAAGGAACAAAACAGCAGCAGACTCACAGAACCCAAGAATGGACTAATAGTTACCAAAGGGAAAGGAACTGAGGAGGATGGATGGGAAGGGAGGGACAAGGGGGGAAAAAGGGGCATTATGATTAGCAGACGTAATGTTGGGGGGGCACAGGGAGGGCTGTACAACTCAGAGAAGACATGTAGTGATTCTATAGCATCTCACTATGCTGATGGACAGTGACTGTAATGGGGTTGTTGGGAGGGACCTGATGAAGTGGGTAGTTTAATAACTATAATGTTGCAGTGTAATTGTAGATTAATGATGCCAAAATAAGTTAAATTTTTAAAAGTTGCATCAAAAAGAATAAAATACATAGGAATAAACCTAACCAAAGAAGTGAAAGACCTATACTCAGAAAACAACAAGACACTCATGAGAGAAATTAAAGAAGATACCAATAAATGGAAACACACACCATGCTCATGGATAGGAAGTTTTAATATTGTAAAAATGGCCATCCTGCCTAAAGCAATCTACAGATTCAATGCAATCCCTATCAAAATACCAACAGCATTTTCAATGAACTGTAGGGAGTCATTCTAAAATTCACATGGAACCACAAAAGAACCCGAATAGCCAAAGCAATCCTGAGAAGGAAGAATAAAGCTGGGGGCTTATGCTCCCCAACTTCAAGCTTTACTACAAAGCCACAGTACTCAAGACAATTTGTTTCTGGCTCAAGAACAGACTCATAGACCAATGGAACAGACTAGAGAGCCCTGATATAAACCCAAGCATATATGGTCAATTAATATATGATAAAGGAGCCATGGATATACAATGGGGTGTTGGCAAAACTGGACAGCTACATGCAAGAGAATGAAACTGGATTGTTGTTTAACCCCATACACAAAAGTAAACTCAAAATGGATCAAGGACCTGAATGTAAGTCATGAAACCATAAAACTCTTAGAAGACAACATAGGCAAAATTCTCCTGAATATAAGCATGAGCAACTTCTTCCTGAATGCATCTCCTCGAGCAAGGGAAACAAAAGCAAATGAACTCATGGGACTACATCAAACTAAAAAGTTTCTGTACAGCAAAGGACACCAGCAACAGAATAAAAATGTATCCTACAGTATGGGAGAATATATTTGTAAATGACATATCTGACAAGGGGTTAACATCCAAAATATATAAAGAACTTACATGCCTCAACACCAAAGAGCAAATAACCTGATTAAAAAATGGGCAGGGGATATGAAGAGACAGTTCTCCAAAGAAGAAATTCAGATGGCCAATAGACACATGAAAAGATGCTCCAGATCACTAATCATCAGGGAATGCAAATTAAAACCACAATGAGATATCACCTCACACCAGTAAGGATGGCCAGCATCCAAAAGACTAAGAACAGCAAATGCTGGCGAGGATGTGGAGAAAGGGGAACCCTCCTACACTGCTGGTGGGAATGTGAACTAGTTCAACCATTGTGGAAAGCAGTATGGAGGTTCCTCAAAAAACTAAAAATAGAAATACCATTTGACCCAGAAATCCCACTCCTTGGAATTTACCCAAAGAATACAACTTCTCAGATTCCAAAAGACATATGTACCCCTATGTTTATTGCAGCACTTTTTACAATAGCCAAGATATGGAAGCAAGATATGTGTCCATCAGTGGATGAATGGATAAAGAAGAGGTGGTACATATGCACAATGGAATACTATCCAGCCATAAGAAAGAAACAAATCCTACCATTTGCAACAACATGGATGGAGCTGGAGGATATTATGCTCAGTGAAATAAGCCAGGCGGAGAAAAGGCAAGTGCCAAATGATTTCCCTCATTTGTGGAGTATAACAACAAAGCAAAACTGAAGGAACAATATAGCAGCAGGCTCACAGACTCCAAGAAGGAACTAGGGGTTACCAAAGGGGAGGGGTGTGGGAGTGCGGGTGGGGAGGGTGGGAGAAGGGGATTGAGGGGTGTTCTGTTTAGTACACATGGTGTGGGGGATCACGGGGAAAACAGTGTAGCACAGAGAAGGCAAATAGTGAATCTGTGGCATCTTACTACAGCCAAGGACAGTGACTGCATTGGGGTATGGGTGGGGAGTTGATAACGTGGGTAAATGTAGTAACCACATTGTTTTTCATGCGAAACCTTCGTAAGAGTGTATATCAATGACACCTTAATAAAAAATAAAAATTTACTTATTATACACCAGTATTTGAAAACAGCATGTCTTCTTAAGTAGGCCAATCCACCTTGAATATTTATTTTTATTATTTTTAATTATTTTTAATTTTTTATTAAGGTGTCATTGATATACACTCTTATGAAGGTTTCACATGAAAAAACAATGTGGTTACTCCATTTACCCATGTTATCGAGTCTCGCCTATACCCCATTGCAGTCACTGTCCATCAGTGTAGTAAGATAATAAGTAAATCTTTATTGAGCACTTATTATGTGCTAGGCACTGTGCTAAACCTTTTACATAATTATTTTCCATATTCCTCTTAGGCACCTTAACCGATGGGCGCTATTATCAACCTCATGTTCGTGGCAGGGGACCAGACCTCTTGCCCAAGTTTCCATAGCCAGTAAGTGGTTCCACATCCAACTGACTGACTCTGCTGCTCTTGCTATCACGTATGACACAGTAAGCTGGCTTTCAAGCCAGGCTCCTCTCATCACAAAACTAATCCGGTCACTTCTGCATGGCGTCGCTGTTAGCAGCAGGAACTATCGTCACTGCTTCTTCAAAATTTTTGCAGTAAAGGATGAAGGGGAAGCGTCAGTTTTTTGCTAAATTGTCAAATGCTCTTCTCATTCCTTACTTGTGTATGTACCTTCTTGTTCCTTCTCTAATGAGTTTAAAACTCTCGCTTAAACTCCTACACTATGACAACCATTCTATCTCTCTAAATTATATTATAAAAACAGAAAGCACATCTGTTCAAATTGACATTTCTATCCCGATGAACGTACGTGGTGAGCCCCACATTGCAGTTTGCTGTTACAGTCTCATGCCTGTTTACAGTCCAAGCGAATACTCCCCTCCTCAGGTCCAGACTCTGGGGTGTACAGACCACCAGGTGTGGGCAGTGGAAACTCCATGAAAATAAGAAACCGAGGAAGAAGGAAAGTTTACTGCTTTTCAATGCTCTGATAGTTATAGAACACAGTGTTCTACTTTCTACTTTATAGAGGAGGTAATCTTATAGATGAGCCCTTTCATGAACGTGATGACTTAATTCTGTCATGTGAGGAATAGTATTGCTTTGTGGGTATGCCCGTATAAAACGTGCCCATATTCCAGATCAGGCATAATCATCACAAAAGGTGAGTAAATACATAAGCACATACCACATGCTCCTGGGGCACATAATTAATGTATTTAAAAATCGCATTCTTCCAGTACCATAAGCTTGAAGGTCAATAGTCACAATGGGAGGTTTCATTTATGTTTGTAGTTATGACAATGCAGCAAACCTTACTTAGTGGTATTTAATTTAATCTACTTTAAGCCGTACTTAATGGTCTAATCTCTGAAGATTAGACCAGAGAAAGTAGGTTGAAGCTGACTTAGAGATTCAAGTGGTTACTGCTAATATGGGAAAAGGTTTGGATGCTTTGTAGAATCAAATTCACTAATACTACACACACACACACACACACACACAACTTAATTAAAGAAATATTTTGAAGAATGGCTACTTTGGCCTTAGGATGAATATTTACTTTTGCAGATAGGCTGCTACAACAGAAAGAGAAACCTGAGTGTGATTTTAGATATAGTGAACTCAGCCCTTCCCTGCAGGTTCTTTAATCTCTGGTTGATTTGCTCTAACCTGCTTCAGGCTTACTGTATTCAGTAGATATGAAGAAGACAATACAAGTTCACTTTAATTCAAGAACACTGTTGTAGAAAAAAAAAATCTGTATTAAAAAAATCACCTATTACATTCCAAGGACAACTACCCAAAGCCCTAATTTTGTGATCATCTGCTGTTTTGAATGATAAGTGCTTACTGCTGTTTGTGTGGAAATCAAGAGCTGACTGCCCGTAAATTATGGATCATAAATATTGGCACACACATATGCAGAAGCTGGGGCGACGTGAATATGTTTGCTTGACTTCACTTCAGATAAGTTAAGTGAGTTGTTTGAGGTCAGCACTGGGCTGGGCATGGCAGTCCATGGGTCTGGGGTGGGAGCCCAGAAGGTGAAGGATTGTCTGAAGAGGGAAGTTGAGGGGGACAGGTTAGGAGCAAGAACCACATTATACTGTGCTGGAAATAAAGGGCTGCCAACAGTTCAAGGCTAAATGAAGAGTTGTGCAGTGCTGTCCCCAGCCCATGGGGTGGCATTTTGGGAATTAGAAAAAGATATGCCTCGGATGTATGCAACCCATATACCGCCAGGATTCACAGCTAGGCAAGCACAGCTCAGATTAGATTTCAGCCCTGACGTGCCCGCTGGGGTGGATCCTTGTGTTGAGGATACAGCTTGGACAACCACAGAATGCTGCCCTGGAGTCAAGAGGAAGAGCCTGGAAAGACCCTCTGAGGGATGGGCAGGGAAACTTTGGAATAATGTTATAAAAATAAAATTAAGAGCAATACATAATTAGCATTAAAAATTCCTACTCTAATTCAGTATCTTGAAGTGTATTCCCAAATCAAATGTAGTATTCACTGAGGGTGAATGTTATCCATGATGGTAAACACACATTTCCCATCTAGGCATCCTGAAATGCCTAGATGGGAAATATCACATGTCATTTTGTGTTTACATAAAGTGTTCCTATCATACATGCTTTCTGCACCTTACGTTTTATTTTATTTTATTTTGCTATCATTAATGTACAATTACATGAACAACATTATGGTTACTAGACTCCCCCTATTATCAAGTCCCCTTCACATACTGCATTACAGTCACTGTTCATCAGCGTAGTAAGATGCTATAGAGTCACCGCTTGTTTTCTTTGTGCTATACTGCCTTCCCCGTGTCCCCCACCCTACATTATACATGCTAATCGTAATGACCCTTTTTCCCTCTGATCCCTCCTTTCCCACCCATCCTCGCCAATCTCTTTCCCTTTGGTGACCGTTAGTCCATTCTTGGGTTCTGTGAGTCTGCTGCTGTTCTGTTCCTTCAGTTTTTTCTTTGTTCTTATACTCCACAGATGAGTGAAATCATTTGATACTTGTCTTTCTCTGCGTGGCTTATTTCACTGAGCATAATATCCTCTAGCTCCATCCATGTTGTTGCAAATGGTAGGATTTGTTTTCTTCTTATGGCTGAATAGTATTCCATTGTGTATATGTACCACATCTTCTTTATCCATTCATCCACTGATGGACACTTAGGTTGCTTCCATTTCTTGGCTATTGTAAATAGTGCTGCGATAAACATAGAAGTGCATATGTCTTTTTCAAACTGGGCTCCTGCATTCTTAGGGTAAATTCCTAGGAGTGGAATTCCTGGGTCAAATGGTATTTCTATTTTTAGCTTTTTGAGGAACCTCCATACTGCCTTCCACAATGGTTGAACTAGTTCACATTCCCACCAGCAGTGTAGGAGGGTTCCCTTTTCTCCAATCCTCGCCAGCATTTGTTGTTCTTAGTCTTTTGGTTGCAGGCCATCCTTACTGGTGTGAGGTGATATCTCATTGTGGTTTTAATTTGCATTTCTCTGATGATTAGGGATGTGGAGATCTTTTCATGTGCGAGTTGGCCATCTGAATTTCTTCTTTGGAGAAGTGTCTTTTCAGATCCTCTGCCCACTTTCTAATTGGCTTATTTGCTTTTCATTTGTTGAGGTGCTTGAACTCTTTATATATTTTGGATGTCAACCATTTATTGGATATGTCATTTATGAATATATTCTCCCATACTGTAGGATGCCTTTTTGTTCTACTGATGGTGTCCTTTGCTGTACAGAACCTTTTTAGTTTGATATAGTCCCACTTGTTCATTTTTGCTTTTGTTTCCCTTGCCCAGGGAGATATGTTCATGAAGAAGTTGCTCGTGTTTATGTCCAAGAGATTTTGCCTATATTTTTTTCTAAGAGTTTTATGGTTTCATGACTTACATTCAGGTCTTTGATCCATTTTGAGTTTACTTTGGTGTATGGGGTTAGACAGTAACCCAGTTTCACTCTCTTACATGTAGCTGTCCAGTTTTGCCAACACCAGCTGTTGAAGAGGCTATCATTTCCCCATTGTATATCCATGGCTCCTTTATCGTATATTAATTGACCATATATGCTTGGATTTATATTTGGGCTCTCTATTCTGTTCCACTGGTCTATGGGTCTGTTCTGGTGCTGGTATCAAATTGTCTTGATTACTGTGGCTTTGTAGTAGAGCTTGAAGTCAGGGAGTGTAATTCCTCCCACTTTATTCTTCCTTCTTAGGATTGCTTTGGCTATTCAGGGTCTACTGTGGTTCCATATGAATTTCAGAACTATTTGCTCTAGTTCATTGAACAATGCTGTTGGTATTTTGGTAGGGATTGCATTGAATCTGTAGATTGCTTTAGGCAGGATGGCCATTTTGACAATATTAATTCTTCCTATCCATGAGCACAGGATGTGTTTCTATTTATTGGTTTCTTCTTTAATTTCTCTCATGAGTGTCTTGTAGTTTTCAGAGTATAAGTCTTTCACTTCCTTGGTTAGGTTTATTCCTAGGTATTTCATTCTTTTTGATGCAGTTGTGAATGGAATTGTATTCCTGATTTCTCTCTCTGCTAATTCATTGTTAGTGTATAGGAATGCCATAGATTTCTGTGTATTAATTTTGTATCCCACAACTTTGCTGAATTCAGATATTAGATCTAGTAGTTTTGGAGTGGATTCTTTAGGGTTTTTTATGTACAATATCATGTCATCTGCAAATGGGGACAGTTTAACTTCTTCCTTGCCAATCTAGATGCCTTTTATTTCTTTGTATTGTCTGATTTCCATGGCTAGGACCTCCAGAACTACGTTGAATAAAAGTGGAGAGAGTGGGCATCCTTGTCTTGTTCCCGATCTTAAAGGAAAAGCTTTCGGCTTCTCGCTGTTAAGTTTAATGTTGGCTGTGGGTTTGTCATATATGGCCTTTATTATGTTGAGGTACTTGCCCTCTATACCCATTTTGTTGAGAGTTTTTATCATGAATGAATGTTGAATGCTTTTTCAGCATCTATGGAGGTGATCATGTGTTTTTTGTCCTTCTTTTTGTTGATGTGGTGGATGATGTTGATGGATTTTCGAATGTTATACCATCCTTTCATCCCTGGGATGAATCCCACTTGATCATGATGGATGATCTTTTTGATGTATTTTTGAATTGGGTTTGCTAATATTTTCTTGAGTATTTTTGCATCTATGTTCATCAGGGATATTGGTCTGTAATTTTCTTTTTTTGTGGTGTCTTTGCCTGGTTTTGGTATTAGAGTGATGGTGGCCTCATAGAATGAGTTTGGGAGCATTCCCTCCTCTTCTACTTTTTAGAAAACTTTAAGGAAGATGGGTATTAGGTCTTCACTAAATGTTTGAGAAAATTCATGTGTGAAACCATCTGGTCCACGGGTTTTGTTCTTAGATAGTTTTTTGATTACCAGTTCAATTTCTTTGCTGGTAATTGGTCTATTCAGATTTTTTGTTTCTTCGTGGGTCAGCCTTGGAAGGTTGAATTTTTCTAGAAAGTTGTCCATTTCTTCTAGATTATCCAGTTTGGTACCATATAATTTTTCATGGTATTCTCTCATAATTCTTTGTATTTCTGTGGTGTCCATAGTGATTTCTCCTTTCCCATTTCTGATTCTGTTTATGTATGTAGATCCTCTTTTTTTCTTGATAAGTCTGGCTAGGGGGTTATATATTTTGTTTATTTTCTCAAAGAACCAGCTCCTTCTTTCATTGATTCTATTGTTTTATTCTTCTTTATTTTATTTATTTATGCTTTAGTCTTTATTATGTCCCTCCTTCTACTGACTTTGGGCCTCATTTGTTCTTCTTTTTCTAGTTTCATTAATTGTGGGTTTAGCCTGCTCGTATGGGATTGTTCTTCTTTCCTGAGGTAGGCCTGTATTGCAATATATTTCCCTCTTAGCACGGCCTTCACTGCATCCCAGAGATTTTGTGGTGTTGAATTATTATTGTCATTTGTCTCCATATATTGCTTGATCTCTGTTTTTATTTGGTCATTGATCCATTGATTATTTAGAAGCATGTTATTAAGCCTTCGTGTGTTTGTGGGCTTTTTGTTTTCTTTGTGTAATTTATTTCTAGTTTCATACTTTTGTGATCTGAGAAGCTGGTTGGTACGATTTCAATCTTTTTGAATTTACCAAGGCTCTTTTTGTGGCCTAGTATATGATCTATTCCTGAAAATGTTCCATGTGCACTTGAGAAGAATGGGTATCCTGTTGCTTTTGGATGGAGTGTTCTGTAGGTGTCTGTTATGTCCATCTGTTCTAATATGTTGTTCAGTGCCTCTGTCTCTTTACTTATTTTCTGTCTGGTTGATCTGTCCTTTGGAGTGAGTGGTGTGTGGAAGTCTCCTATAATGAATGCATTGCATTCTATTTCCCCCTTTAATTTTGTTAGTATTTGTTTCACATGTGTAGGTGATCCTGTATTGAGTGCACAGATATTTATAATAGTTATATCCTCTTGTTGGACTGACCTTTTTATCATTATGTAATGTCCTTCTTTGTCTCTTGTGACTTTCGTTTTGAAGTCTATTTTGTCTGATATAAGTACTGCAACTCCTGCTTTTTTCTCCCTATTAGTTGCATGATTTGTCTTTTTCCATTCCTTCACTTTTAGTCTGTGTATGTCTTTGGGTTTAAAGTGAGTCTCTTGTAGGCAGCATAGAGATGGGTCTTTTTTTTTATCCATTCAGTTACTCTATGCCTTTTTATTGGTGCATTCAGTCCATGTACATTTAGGGTGATTATCGATAGGTATGTACTTATTGCGATTGCAGGCTTCAGATTCACGGTTACCAAAGGTTCAAGGGTAATTCCCTTACTATCTAACAGTCAAATTTAACTCACTTCCTATGCTATTACAAACACAACCTAAAGGTTCTTTTTTTGTTTTTTCCTCCTTTTTCTTTTTCTTCCTCCTCCATTATAAATCATATTCTGTACTCTTTGTCTATCCTTTTGATGACATCTATTTAGCCTTCGGAACACTTCCATCTATAGGAGTCCCTCCAAAATGCACTGTAGAGGTGGTTTGTGGGAGGTTAATTCTCTCAGCTTTTGCTTATCTGAAAATTGTTTAATCCCTCCTTCAAATTTAAATGATAACCTTGCCGGGTAGAATATTCTTGGTTCAAGGCCCTTCTGCTTCATTGCATTAAATATATCATGCCACTCTCTTCTGGCCTGTAAGGTTTCTGTTGAAGAATCTGATGATAGCCTGATGGGTTTTCCTTTATTTGTGATCTTTTTTTCTCTCTCTAGCTGCCTTAAATGTCTGTCTTCAGCCTTGATCTTTGCCATTTTAATTATTATATGTCTTGGTGTTGTCTTCCTTGGGTCCCTTGTGTTGGGAGATCTGTGCATCTCCATGGCCTGAGAGACTATTTCCTTTCCCATATTGGGGAAGTTTTCAGCAATTACTTCCTCAATGACACTTTCTATCTCTTTTTCTCTCTCTTCTTCTTCTGCTACCCCTATAATGCGAATATTATTCCGTTTGTATTGGTCACACAGTTCTCTCAATATTCTTTCATTCTTAGAGATTCTTTTTTCTCTCTGTGCCTCAGCTTCTTTGTATTCCTCTTCTCTAATTTCTATTCCATTTACCATCTCTTCTATTACATCTAATCTGCTTTTAAATCCCTCTATTGTATGTTTCATTTCAGATTGGAATTTCTCAATGTTTGAATCTCTGTCTTAAATTCATTCCTGAGTTCTTGAATATTTTTCTGTACCTCCATAAGCATGTTTATGATTTTTATTTTGAACTCTCTTTCAGGAATATTTGTGAGTTCAGTTTCATTTCCCTTTTTCTAGGGTTTGTGAGATTTTGGTCTGAACCAGGTTCTTTTGACATTTCATAATTCTATGTGATGCCCTGTAGTGCCCAGAAGCTCCAGTCTCTAGAGCTGCTCAGCCCCTGGAGTGAGGTTGGGGATTGCTGGGGAGCAGAGCTGGTGCCTGGGGGGAGGAAAGATCTGTTTCCTGATTCCCGTCTGCAGTGCCTGTCTCCTGTATCACAGCCAGTGGGCCGAGCACACAGTTGTAAGCCTCTGTGCTCTGCATCTCCAGCTGATGTAGGCGGGGCCTCCCTCTAGCTGGCCTGACGCCAGTGCAGTGACTGCCGGTTTGTGAGCCGGTGCTGTCAGGCCAGGAGGATGGCTTGGCAGGCTGCGTATCGCAGTGCGGGGCCTCGGAGCTGAGCAGCAAGCTAGGGGGATGGAGTGCCTGAAGCTCCTCAAAGTTCCCAACCTGCTGGGCAGAGTGCATGTAGACAACCTTGCCCAGCTCTCCCTTCTCCTGCGCAGCAAGCTCCGTGCAACCCCTGTGCCTTCAGCAGCCCTCTCGCTGCTAGGAAGCCTCTCAGACCGCGTGCTTTCCCTCTGTTACAGAGCAGCCAGATGTGGATCCCCTCTTCCACAAACGGCTGGAATGTCAGTCTCTCAGGCACTCCATCTGTCCCAGCTCCCCAGCCTCCAGAGCACCACACAGTGTAGGTTTCTGCTCACAAAGCAGATCTACGGGGCTAGGTGTTCTGCAGTCCCGGGATTCCACCCCCTCCCCACTCCATTTCTCTTCCTCCCGCCGGTAAGCTGGGGTGGGGGAAGGGCTTGGGTACCGCTGGGTCATGGCTTTCGGACGTTACCGTGTTTCCTGAGGTCTGCTCTGTTAATGATGTCTGTATGCAGTCTGGATAAGCCTTCTTTCCTGTTGCTGTTTTAGGGTTCGTTGTATTAATTAACTATATTTTCATACTATTTGTGGTTTTGGGAGGAGTTCTTCTGCCTCATCTCTCACACCGCCATCTTGAATCTTGCACCCTACATTTTTCACTTCATGTATTTTGAAGTCATTTCTTACCAGTGTGTGTTAACCAGCTTCTTTCTTTTTACTGCCTGCATGATATCTCATTACATAGATGTAATCTAGTTTATTTAAGCAGTGTTTTGTTATTTAGATTCTTTCTGATGTCTTACTATTTTAATACTTCAGTAAATGTTGTTTTTATATGTCTTGGTCTATTGATTGGATAAGGTGAGTGAAATGGAATCTGTGTCCAGTGCTATGCTTATTTCATGGTACAGTGACCGAAAATCACTTTTGGGAAGTCTCCTGCCTTCTACACACTTGACGGAGGGTGGCTGATGCTAACTAGCCTTTGGAGATAGAATAACATGGGCAGTGCGCTAGAAACAAATATTTTGTTTCTCGTGGGTCTCACGCAGCTTGCAGCTCCCTTTCCAAAGAGATCCACAGGGTGACCATCCAACTTTGCCCCTGCAGTGCCCACCCTCACACCAGCCATGGGACAGAGCAAGGCTTCCCTCTACTTTGTACCACTAGATAGATCACAAAACAAGTAAAGTTGCCAGAACAGCCCTCTGAGGAATACAGACCTTAGGAGGAGCTGTGGATCCAGCACCACTTGGTGAACTTATTTCCCACAACTGAGCCCTTTGAGAATTTCTCTCTGTTACAATCCACTTTAGAACTTCTGTGATCTATTTGTACTCTGGGGGGGAGCGGCTCGATGGCATGAATTATGCCTGGCTCTGCTTCCAGTTTTCCTAAAATAAGAAATTAAGGGAGAAATTACATTAATGACCTTTCTTCTTCTGAAGGTCCAGTGAAATGATAGGAAGGCAATCTGCATAGTAATTACATTTATCTTCCAAGTGAATCCCTGTGCCCCAGTAGAAAAGAGCATGGAAGACATATCCATAATGAAATTCAGACCCATCAGCTCCTAAATCACAGAAAGGTTAATTCAGTCTGCACGATCACAGTCAGATGGGTCATAATGTACTGGTCACTGGGACAGTTCACAATATTCTCAAAAGCAGAGGGCAACAGGAATAAGCTGTCACAGGGACAAGGCTTGTGCTGCAGGGACCTTAAACTGGGATTTCTTAGTAAGTACTTCTTGAAGTTTCCACTGACCATTCTGACTTATGAATGGAAGTGTTGCCTTTTCCAATGTCCAAGCAGAGAATATAAGGTTAGAATCCTTGCCCTGAATCCTCAAATCAAAGGAGCATAAAACTAATGGATAAGAATGGTGTTAATGGATTCTACTTTAGGGAAGTTAGAGGGGCTCGGAGGGAGAAGTACATATCCTCAACCTTTTGGAAGTGCCCACCGCAACCCTCCACTGGTACTTCTGTCAGCCATCCCAGTCTGATACTCAGAGGATTTATTCAGTCTCACGACCAAAATAGCATTTCTGTTCTTGTTGATAATGCCAATGAAATTAAATGAAATCTTTTCTTTGTGTGATTAGATAATATTTACCTTTTAAAGATGAAATAAGTCCTCACTCGCCTCAGGGTTCTGCTGGTAGCTAAAGAACTGCAGCCTATGTCTATGGCCCGCCAGCTTTCAGCAGATTCCTCTGTCCCCAGCAGCCCCTGGAGCCCACTTCCGTCTGTCCTGCTGGGCTCCCTTCAACTCTGCCCACGGCCAGTCAGTGGGGTGCCCAGGGCAGCTGCATGTTGTCTGTCTGCTCTTTTCAAATAAGAAGTTATTTATTTCCCTTTTCTGTTCACTCCCATCAAGCATGCCAGCACGAGCAAGAATTCCCAAGAGCGGTTTCCTTCTCAAAGCCCCAACATGACTCTTACTTTTGTTGAGCTTTAGGTTCTGCTTCGTCCTTGTGATGGGTCTGGTCACCACAAGATCGAAAGCATTCACCACCACGAGGTTGGCCTTACGGGAGATGTTCAAGGGACTTCAGATGAAATGTTCTCAAATCTAAATATTTTTCATCAGTGAAAATAAAAACACAGTAAAAGTAGGAGACCAATTACAAAGTATGAAGTTACAAAAGCATAAGAGGTGAGCAACTGCTGAGTGACAGGCATCAGATGATCTCCAGTGACTCCACACGAGCTTAGCCATCTATACCATCAGATACTGCTGCTGGACGGCATGCACTGAAAGGCTGAATCTCCTTCACCCTGCCACCCTGTATCATTTGGTTTATTTGGAGGTGTGTGTAAATTAGTGCAACCCCATTCTCACTTCCTTTCCAGAGAATTGGGCTGTTTGCAAACTATTATATGCTCTATTAGTTTCCTGTAGTTACTGTAACAAATTACTATGAACTTGGTGACTTAATGCAACAGCTATTTGCTTACAGTTTTCTCTTAATTCTCTTACAGTTTTGGAGCCAAAAGTCTGAAATCACCACCAGTAGGCCAAGATCAGGGCCCCCCTTTCTCCAGAGGCCTGTGGAAGAATTTGCTCCTTGCCTCTATCCCTTAGCTTGTGGCTGCATCACTCCAATTTTCAGCTGTCTCTCTGCTGTCTTCATGTCACCTTCTCTGTGTGTGTCTAATCTTCCTTATCCTTCCTGTGTAAGGATGTATACCTGTAAGTATACATAATTGCCTTTAGGGTCCATCAAAATAATCCAAGGTAATCTCCTCCTCTCAAGATCCTTAATTTAACCACATCTGTAAAGACCCTTTTCCCAAATAAGGTAATTTACACATTTCTTCTATATATTTCCTATGTTGCTGTATACACACAATAGATGCTTTATAAATGCTTCTTTAATTAAATCAAACCTTAATTGGAATGAGCCCCAGAAGTCTGAAAGATAAGCCTGTGTGACCTCATTCGACACAAAGTCACACCCAGTTTTCCACCTCTAGAGGAAGCAAACCAACATGAGTTGCCTGTTGGACACTGTCCCTGGCTGTTCCCACACCCTGATTCACCAGTTCATTCCCTGGCTTCTGCCCCTACTGGAGCAAACCTCAAAGGGAAGAGTGGAAGTGGAAAGGAAGTTTCAGGTTCTTTTTCTTTTGCTAAGGTGGAGAATGAAATCAAACCCTTAGGGAAAACGACTAGAGCATTGACTCACATTCCTTCACACCTAGCTATTAAATCCTATTCTCATGAAAGGATAAGTCCCATGGATACAGGAACCTCTGACCACAATGGTCATGGGTGTACAGTGCTCACCTGGAATGGGCCCTGGACAGTCAGGTTTCCTCTCAATGATAAATCAAGAATTCCAATTTTCCTGAGTCTGGGACATCTTCTGTATCTTTAGACTTCTGCTGTAAAGTTGACATGTAAATCCACAGAACACTTCTTAATCTCCCCCAGAGGAGAGAAACTGCCTTCGGCTTTAGGAGGTAACAAAAATCCAAGAGGAATCTGAAGTTTGGTGCTGGAGGAATAAAGCATTTAGATTTAGAAGAAGTTTGGGAATAACAAGAATGTAGAGTTATAGGACAACTAGGGGCAGGGATAATTGCCAGACAGAAGGGAAAAGAAGAGTAATATGCCTGAGGATGCAAGGATAGTTGGGTACAGAAGGACAGCCATCCAGACTGCAAGAGGTAAAGCTTAGGCGGCCAAGTGGAGAGAACTGTTGTCTCTTCTTCAGTTTCAAGCAGAATTACCTTCATGATAAAAAGACTCTCTCAATCATTGCCTAGAATGTTTCCTCTATCACCTGATTTGATGCGAAACACAACTCTCCCCTGACATACACTTGGACTCCTACAACCTCCTGAATCAAGGCTGAGAATTTTTCTGAGCTCCATGTGTCAAAGAGCTGGAAGGTGGGTGGTTAGTTCCCTCTCAGTGCCCCATGCTGCTTTCAGACCAGTAGTATTCTACACGCATGCCATCTGGCTTTTTTGTTTTCTGCAATTCCTTTTCACTACCCCCACCAAAATCTTGATGACTATCTCATATTCACTGAATACGATGGCATCTAGCTTAATTTGAGTTCTTTCTCTCTTTTCAAAACTCTGCCATCTTCCCAGATTATATCCTGTGGGCAACCCATCTCAGACTCCGTAATGATGCCGCTGAGGGCGATAAGGAAGAGTCCGTGGACTAAACATCACAGGGAAGCTGGGGGGCGGCGGGAGCATGTTCATGAAAGGGACTTTTCTATTCCTAGTAAAAGCCAAACAAGTCGGTTGCTCAGGGATCAGTAAAGAAGGGGCATGCTAGGAACAGGGGCTGTCCTGCCAGCAGAGGCTCTGATAGCTGGCCCTTTCCACCCATCGGTCGAGAAATTTGTGGAGTTGCACATCCACTCCCAGATGGGGGTTGTGGGCAACTATTAGCCTTGATGATTTGTAACCTGTGGATTTAATGTGTGCTACATATTTTCTCTATGACTACACCCCTTTTCAACAAGTTACAGAATGTGTGATGTGGTTGGGCATGACACCACTTGCCCCATTTAGCAGCAAGTCTCATCGGTGCTTGCCTGCCTAGGTTGGTGGTCATCCTTAAGCCGGTGAGCTCTCTCAGAGTGCTCTGTGACTTTGGACTTGAACAGCGCTGCTCTTCATCCTGTTATATTAATTTCTATCTCTGTCCAGTATGTCAGCATGTATTTACTTCCTGTGTGTGTTTCATATAACATACAGTAAGGTTTTAAAAATAAATATATAATTTAACAATTTGTAAAGCAAACCCCTGTGTAACCTACCTTTGACAAGAGAGAACATCACTAACACTCTAAAAACCTTTTCTGATTATCCCTCTCTTCCCTCCAGGGGTAAAGACCCTCATGATTTTTATAGCATTTACTTCCTTGCTTTTCTTTACAGTTTTACTCATAAAAGTTGTTTAATTTTGCCTGTAATTTTTAAAATATGAATGACATCATACAGCATATGACCTGTATTGTTTGGCTTTTCTCACTCAATATTATCTTTAAGATTCATCTCCTGTGTGTCATGTAGCTGTACTTATTTTCCCTATTTTTCACGGTACAGAATTTGATAGTATCAATATAATATAATTTGTTATTTACTCCACTCCTGATAGACATTTAGGTTGTTTCCAGTTTGGAGCTATTATTCAACATTTCTAGGAACATTCTTAAATATGTATACTGGTGCACATAAGCACGTTTTATGGGGACATATACCTTGAAGGGGAATTGCTGGGGCATAAATTATACATATCTTCTAGTTTACTAGATGATGTCAATCTGCTTTCCATAAAAATTGTGCCAATTTAAACTTCCACCACCAGTGTAACAGAGTTCTTGATGTTTAATATCCTTACAGCACTTGCTGTCGGCTCTTTCAGGAATGTACAGAGGTAAATCAGTTTGGTTTCAGTGTACATTTCTGTGCTAAATAATGAGGTTGAATACTTTTTCATGTTTATCTATTTGGGTTTCTCTTTTGTGGAGTGTGTGTTCAAATCTCCTGGCCATTTTTTTAATTGTGTTGTATGGTTTTGTTTTCTTCTGGAGCCACAGGTTTGCAGGAATTCTTTATATATTCTGGATATGAGCCCCTTCTTAGTTATATGCATTGCAAAATGTTCCCAATTTGAGACTTGCCTTTTCTCTCTTTTAATGGTACGCTTTAATGAACAGAAGTTCTTAACTTTAGTTCAGTCACCTTGTTCAAGCTTCCTTTTTTAATGCTAAGTGCTTTGGTATCTTGTTTAAGAAAACCTTCCTGATCCAGAATTCATAAAACTATTTTCCTATATTATCTGCTAGAAGCCTTTTTGTTTTTGCTTTCCCCATTTGATCTATGATCCTGTGTATAGTTTTCAGACAATTTTTAATGGATTCTTCTCTCTTTGGGTGAGAAGGAGCTTCTGCACCCTTGGCTCTACGTGCTGTGAATTTGAGGTCAGTCAAAGGGCACATCTACCAAGCACCTAGACAGAAGTGCGATCTACCAGGACTTCAAAATACCAAAAAGAACGTATACAAATAACACAATTTATATATGTAATACACACATATATGCAAAAAGTAACTGTGATAATTATCAAGAATAAAAAGTGGAGAAACAAGAAAACAGGAATTCTGAAGGACTGGTTATCGACAGAGAAGTCAGGGTTCTAATAGTTGGACTACTGTGTTTCCTGTCAAGAACAACAGCCTTCTTCTAAGAGCCTTATTGGAATGTGTGCTTCATAAGATCAGGGCCTTATCAGCCCTGTCCATTACTTTGTATTCTCAACACATGGCATAGTGCCTAGTGTAAGAGAAGCACTAAATAATATTTGTTGAATGAAGAATGAAACACTCCTTCTAATACCATGGTTCAGTAACATGGTTTGATCTAATATCATGGGCGCTATCATCTTCTCATAGGCCACCTACGTAGCCTTAATGATGATATCGATAACATCTTTTGCATGCTTACTATGTGCTAGACAAGATGCTAAATAATTGACTTTTATCATTTTATTTATTCCTTCTTAAAACCATCTTACAAGACAGGAACCATTATTACCCCGATTTCACGTGAAGAAACAGAATAGCTAAATAACTTGCATAAGGCATAGCTTTTAAGTGCCAATGTCAGAATTTGAAACCACATCATCAGACAGTAGAGTTTATGCTTTTAATCACTCCATTAAATTGCCATAGTGACTGATCTAAGCATGGCCTCCTAACCCTCCCACCTGAGCTAATAATAATAATAGTTAATGATTATTGATTGCTTACCTTGTACCAGACGGACATAAAATTCTTTACATGTTTTATCTCATTTAACTATCCCATAAAACCTATAAAGTAGGTACCATGATAATCCCCATTTTACAGATAAGGAAACTGAGGTAAAAGAGCTTAAGTAACTTTCCCAAGATCATAGAGCTAGTAGGCAAAGGAGTAAGTGTTTGGGCTTCTTACCCACTGTGCTGTCTGTCTCTCCCAAGACCCTGTACCCTTTATCTCAGGAAGGAACACCTCAACAAGGGGCGACAATCAGAGCCCGTCTCTGGGACTCTTGAACTTTAGACTTTTCCTCTCTGGCAGAGGAAGGTGTGAGGCTATGAGTCGGTGACAGCCATAACCCCCACGGGGTGGTAGATCCTAGCGGCAGTGGAAGAAAGGAAAGCTGATAACAGAGAAAGGCAACAAAAGAGAAAGAGTGAGACTCTTGGCGGCTCTTTCCCACACTCTGCAGCTCTTCTCTTATGAGAGCATTCCAATAAATCACTCCCTTCACTCCTTTTTATTCTGCCTAAGCTAGTTCCATCTGTGTTCTTGTCAGTAGCAACGAGAATAGGCTTAGCTAATACATTTGGGTGGGTGCTTTCCCAAATGGGTTAACATTTATGAAAAAGCATCAAAGCTTTAGAGTTTAACACAAACTGTATTTCCTGACTCTCCATTTAATGCATAAAGGAGGATGATGACTGCTATAAAAGTGCCCTCTGTGGGTTTATAAATGAATAATAAATCTGATCTTGTTTTGTCAAATGCTGCAACATTTTGTGTATTTCTTACCAGTGAAGGGGATGGCTTTAGTATATACTCTTCTAAATATATTTTTTTCTATCTGCTGATGTAATATGTCAAAATGCAGACTCTTTGCAATGATAGCTCCTCTTGGCAAAACGGTCATGAGTCCTGGACTCCCACAAACAGATATTATAGTTACATTTCTTCAGGGGTTTGACACCATACTTTACTTTCTTTGTAGCTCTCCATTGCCTTAGCTACAAAAGGAAGGGATTGGGCTGCAAAGATCCTTAGGACTTTGAGGGTCCTTTCCAGCTCTCAGCTTGGTCATTGAAATTGAGTCTAATATTAACTCTAGAGGCATAGGTGGCCATTTGGTCCTGGTGTTGGCTGGGGTGAGATAACACCTACCTATCATTTCACAATGTGGCAATCTCTCTCTCAGTTCACCCCTTCTGTTCTACTGTCACACTTCCCCCAGGGATTCTGCAGAATGAAACCCTCACCCTTGGGGCATGCCTCAGTGAAGGAGTCATTGATCAAAACTGTGTTTTATCCCACTTGGGGATAGAAGGCATATTAGCAATCCAAAGGTCTTGAAAATTTTATGAAGTGAAGAATCCTGTGTATCTTACTTCACCCTACAAGTTAAGATGCACACTGCCATAATGTTTTGGAGCTGCTGATTTAACACCTTCCCCATAGGTCTATACAGTAGAGTAGATGTCATGACTGCCTTAATGTGAGCATATTTAAATCTAATAATCTTTAATTGTCCCACTTCCTAGATGTAGCTTTTTGTGAACTGAAAAGTGTTTGGAGATTATGATTTGGTTTTATTACTAGACACTGTCATATTAGTCTTTTCCCTGAACTCCTGAATGGCTGTAAAGATTCCCTCCAATTGACCAGAAGAGGGAAGCAGAGGACCTGGGATGGCATCTGAGGCCCCTGTGACTTTGGAATGAGCCTCAGATAAGGCAGCTGCAGTCTAGGAGCTTGTCTTGAAAGGGTCATCTCCCAAGCTCAGAGACCCATTTACATCCCAACCACATCATCTGCAGAACATGAGGTCTGGTTGGAGGCCATCACCTGCACCATTATGTATTTCCTAGAGCTCCCTTGGGAAACAGGTTTCCTTAAAGTTGGGGAGTACCAGGAGACACATCAGGAAGAGACCAATGGAGACAGTAGCAAACAGTGAGGCGTGGCCAGCAAGGGAGCAGACCCAGAAGTCACAGCAACAGTTCTCAAGGGCTGGGGCCTCCTCACAGTGGTGTGGTCCCTCAACAATATCTATGCTGCCTTACATTGTGCTAGGTGAGTTTCCTCTTTAGGTTTCTTTAGTTACAGAGCAGAGCACTCACCTGCCAAGGCATTAGCCATGCACAGTCTCAGAATGGCAGATCCGTTATCACCTGTTGCTTGTTTCAGGTGCCACGGTGTTCCTTAGGAGTGGTGCTGGGCTTGGGCCCAAGTTTCTGAACATCAAATCCATTCTTGCCAGAGCTATGTTCTTGCCCACGGGGTCCACAAGAAAGATACCATACTATGCTCAGAGGACTAGGCCAGGCAAATACGTGCATTTTATTATAGCATTTTTAGCCTCAAACACTACTCTAGGTCATCGTGAAGCTGGGAGTACCACTGAAAGATTCTTTTTACTTAATCTAAAGACAAACCCAACATTAAAAATTGATTAAGTGACCTCTTTGGTACCTTTTCCCCTAAGTTTATACTTCTTTCATGTATACCTCTCTCTCAGACTTCTGTATTTTAACTTTCTGACGAAAAGAAAAGATGAATCCCAGGAAAAGCATATCAAAGAAAAGACGGAAAAACAAGTTTCTCCTAAAGGTCTAGAGCAGAGGTAGAACAAGCCACTGGCTACCACCCTTCTTAGCACACCAGAGGTATGAAAGAGAAATTCCCAAGACATATACACTCAAGAGAATGATGTGACCAATAAAATGTCTATGAACTTGACTCATCTTCATGATCCTTTTTCCACTCTCTGTGGGATGCGTAGGTGAGATATTCATGGAGAATGATGTAAGGAGAATGGAGTGGGAAACCCAGAGGAGCTCATTTCCCTGCTCCTCCTCCTTTCTCCTCACTTGTTTCCTCTCTTCCCACTCATCAGAGCCCCTAATTAGAAACATGTGGGTCCCAGTGTTGACCTGTCAGCACCCATGCTGTTGTCTGTTCCACTTTCTGCTTCCTATCTCTTGATGATTCTGTAAGAGTGAGAGAGGGGGGTCGGTGTTATTTGATGGTGTTACCGCCCTTCTCCCAGGAATACCCGGGCCCTGCCCTTTCAGTGTCCCTTCTTGCCATTAATTTTCCATGTACTGTGCCAGGCAAGGAACAGTAGCAAATAAGAATCAATAGCTGACCTGATCATTCTAAATGCAGGGTTTTCTGGTAAAAATGGGCTTCAACAAATGGCTTTAGCCTTGATGTCTATATCTTCTACTTCTCTTCAAATTGAAATCGTAGGCATATGGGTAAATAGATCCAGGCCCTAAGAGAAGTACTAAATTCATTTACTCTCCTAACACCTTTGTTGAAGAAGAGGAAAGAGATCTCATGTCTTATCACAAGGAGATAAGAAGCAGAAAATGCAAGAGAACAAGGCATGGGTGCGGATATTTCAACATAGTGATCCTGCCCGCTAAGAACCAAGGCCTAGTAAAAACCTTGAACTGTGACCAGTTTACAGATATTCTTCCATTGAGTTGGGGGAACTGGGGAGAGCTACAGGAGGTGTGAACAGAGGTAGATCTCCCTCATGTAGAGGATATTTCTTGTACAGTTTTTAATATCTAAAAAAACTCATTATAGATTTTTGACTCCTAGGAAGACAGCCAGCAGTTCCCGAATGTCTCTTATGCCTTACATTGTTCTGGGTAAGTTTCCTCTTTAGGTTTCTTTAGTTGCAAGTAACAGAAACAAGTCCGACCTGTTTAAAGCAGAAGAGGAATTTATTTAAATGATAATTCATAGAATTGCTACTCAGAATGGGCAATCAGGCTCAGATACTCAGCAGACAAAATCACTTCCAAAAATCAAATTATCCCATCTTTGGCTAGGGGAAGACCATTCAAGCTCATACCTGAGTTCTTTGAAATGATAACTGCAGTAACTTCCTTGCTACCTGGGATGATAAGATACTTTATGCTTAGCTTGTTCATTTCCTTTCTCAGGCCTAGAATCAGACATTCTCTAAGGAGCTCTGGTTCATTTTAATAGGCAAATAGTATTTAGAGACTATAATCTAGGCCCTGGTTAGTGTTCTCATTGCTACTGGATTGCTCTTTGTTTTTAGGCCTTTTCAGGAGATAGATATAGTATGTATATTTATGTAATATATATTATATAGTATACAATGTATAATGTATTATACAGTAAATTTTTATTTATTTTAAAGTTAACATTGATTATATGTTGTTATTAATATGACACATCGTGAGTTCATACTGATAATTTCATTGAAATTCAGGATACAGAGTTTTTATATAAACTTATTCATCTTGCATCCATATTTCCATTCTCCCATATCAGAAATTTCAATTATCAATGTTACCTGTTATGAACTAAACTGCACACCCCTCTCCCAACTTATGTATTGAAGCCCTAACTCCAGTGCAACTGTATTTGGAGATAGGACCTTTAGGGTGGTACTTAAAGGCTGAATGAGGTCATAAGAGTGTCACTTTAGTCTGACAGGACTGGTATCCATACTAGAAAAGTGACAGAAGAGATACTTCTCTCTCTCGCTCTTTCTTTTTCTCTGCATGTGCAGACAGAAGAGGTCATGTGAGGACACAGCAAGAGGGCAGCTGTCTGCAAGGCAAAAAGAGAGGCCTCACCAGAAACCAACCCTACTGGCAGCTTCATCTTGGACTTTTAGTCTCTAGGCCCTGAGAAAACAAATTTCTGTTGTTAAGCCACCCAATCTGTGCTATTTGGTTAAGGTAGCCCTAGCAGACTAATATGGTACCACAAACACTCATTTGCTTTATCTCATAGGGCACACACTATAATACCATTGCTACCACTAATAACATGATCACTATAAATTATTTAATTTTTTATGTAATTTTTTTGTCCTTAGTGCATATACAACTAAAAATAGTCAACTTACTATGTCTTAAGTGACTTTGACTAGTTTCTCTCCATGCTATTATGTCACCATTTAGATATAAATTAAGATTATGTCCTTTTACTTTTCACTTTTAGGATGGCTTTTAAAATTCTTAAGTTCATTTCATAATTACGTAAAACATTACATGATTCTAAAGTCAGATCAACAAGGCATGATGTATTTGTAGAATTCCATCATTAATATCCATATGTCCAATCACAGCCCTGTTTTTCCAAAAGATTTAGAATATATTTAGGTGGACATATATGAAACTCTGCCACAGTGGTAATTTGGGTTTCCTTGTTGTTTCCTTTTTCCTTTTTCTTTTGTGCTTTTTAATCTATCATAATGCATTTAGCTGTAGATATACATTTTTTATCCTGCTGAAGACTTCCTGTGCTTCTTGAATCTAAAATTTACGTTTTTATCAATTCTGAAAACTTCACAATAATATACTCTTCAACTATTTCTTCTCTGTCATTTTCTTTAATCTTTCCTTTAGAACTACAACCAATCACTCCTTCTCAGTGTATCTTTCCTGACCCTTCTTTTTCATATATTTTTATCCCTTTATCACTTTGTGTTACATTCTGGTTAAGTTCCTCAGATTTACTTTCCAGTCCATTAATTGCTTCTTCAATTTAATAGTTTAATCTACTATTTAATTTTCCTTTGAATTTTAATTCCAATTACTATATTCTATTATTAAAGTTCTTTTTAAAATCTACCTTTTATTTCTTAATCATTTAAAAATCCTTATGTTATAGTCTTTTCAGATTGTGCTATTGTCTAAAATTTGTGAGGCTGCTTATCTTAATATTTGTTGAATCTACTGAGTAGATGGCTTTGTCACATAGTAGTTTTTTATTGTAAGCGTATCTTTAATATGGGATATTTTCCCCCTTTGGGCTTTCTATGTGCATTAGATCAGAGAATGGCAAGCTTTTTCTATAAAGAGCCAGATAGTAAAAATGGTAATCCCCCCTTATTCGTGGGAGATATGTACTAAGACCCTGGTGGATCCTGAAACCACAGGCAGTACCACAGTCTATATATACTATGTATTTTCCCCTACATACATACCTATAATAAAGTTTAATTTATTCATTAGGCATAGTAATAGATCAACAATAAGTAATAATAAAATATAGCAATTATAACAATATACTGTATAAAAGTTATGTGAATGTGGTTTCTTTCTCAAAATATCATGTTGTACTGTACTTACCCTTCTTGTTGTGATAATGTGAGATCGTAAAATGTCTAGTGATGAGACGACGTGAGGTGAATGATACCAACACTGTGACATAGCATCTGGCTCCTATTGACCCTCTGAGGATATGTCAGAAGATCGTTTGCTTTAGGGCCACAGTTGATCCCGGGTAACTGAAGTCAAGGAGAGTGAAACCACAGATAAGGGGGTCTGTTATATTTTAATCTTCATAGGTTATGTCCAGCTATATAGTGTCTGTGTCTCCTCCTCCTCTTCCTCCTCCTTCTTCTTCCCTTTGGTTTTTACTGTAAAAACCATTCTTAACACACAAGTAATACAAAAATGTTATGAGCAGTATTTGGTCTGTATACTTCTTGATGTTGGCAGTATGTGCGTCCATCTGTTGAGGGTCCCAGGGGTTTGCTAGCCCCAACCAGTTTTACATTAATTTCTTGACTTTGGGTTACCTATACCCCCAGGATAATGTACATTTGGGCTGCATGCTCATGCAAATCACAAGGTCAAGGTTTTGGTTTGTAAAGGAAACATTTTCCTCTTTCAGACTCCTAGGCAGATTCAGATTTCCTTATCATTTTTCTGGCCCAGGGAGTAGATTGTTTCTTGTTCTAGTTCACTGTGGGGCACCCTTCAAGGTCCAAATTTTATACAGTAATCTTAATCACAGCCTCCCACCTTATGCAGGTGCCAAGCCATATAGCCTATCCCTTAATGAACAACAACAAAAAATTAGTAAGTCTACTTTTGGCCATTAGAGCCAATATCAAGATTTGATACTCCATTATCCCCCATCCCGTATCCCCTAAGTCATCACTACATTAGCCAGTAATTCTGGCTGTAAATTCCTTCATTGTTTATGTACTTCGCTTTTTCTTTCTTTGGAATCCTGCTATTATTTTAATTGTATTTTTTATATATTATCCACCATTTCTCCTTGTTGAGTGAAGCAAGAGGTCCTAGTCAGCTTTTCTTCTAAGTTGCCAGAGTAACTCTCACTCAGAAAAAGGATTGAATTTTATCAAAAGCCTTCATTCATGCAATGTAATTATAAAATAGGTCTTACTGAAAGGAAAGATACATCATGTTATATATATATATTTTTTCTTCTAATTCTAAATTATCCTTGCACTTCTGGAATAAAGATTTCTTCATTGTGGTGCATGAGCCATTCAATATACTGCAAATTCAGTTTGATAGGTTTATGATTACAGATGCATAAATAAGATTGCTCTAAAGTTTGATATGCTTCTCTTTTTCTCTTTCTGGTGTCAGATTTTGTATTACAGTTGTCTCAGTTCCGTTAAGAAATTGGGTAACTTTCTATATTTCTTTTTATATTTATATATGTTTTTTAAAATTCTTGATTAGATGCTTATCTTTTATACTTTTCCTCCAAAAGAAATCTTGGATTTTTTTTTTAATCGGTCCTTTTCTTTTTTCTGTGTTTGATTTTGCATTCATTATTTTGGTTGTTTTATCTTTCCATTCTCTTTTTAAAACAGTTTTTTAATCCTTATTCTTTTTTAAATGAATATTCTTCTTAAAATAAATTCTCCATTATTTTCATTCTTTCTTCAATAATGAGAAATTCTTAGAGTCATTTCCTGCTGCATCAGTTCCCTACATCTGATACACAGTATAGGTCATCTTTCTGAGGAAGCATTCTTTTCCCAGAGCTTCACACGCTGAATTCTTCCTGATGCTCAGATCTCAGTTTACATGCCATCTTAGAGAAATCTTTCCAACCAAAAGTAGTTCCACTGCCAATGCCAGTTGCTTCCAGTCATATTGTCTGTGTTACTTTTATTAAAGCGAGTATCACCTCTCGATAGTTTCTTGTTTTATCTATGTGCTTGTTTATGAGCTGTCTCCCTCCACTCTAGTGGTGGAACACAGGCCCATGAGAACAGAGTTTATCTTTTCACTGCTGTATATCTTGTTATTAGAATAAAGTGTAGCATCTAGTAAGTGGTCAATAAGTGTTCAGTACCTGAATGCATGAAAAGTGCTATTTCATTATTTAAAAATAGCTGAATACAGTGTTACATGTCAATTATACCTCAGTTAAAAATTGTCTATTTGAAATAAACAAATAAATATAGCCTATCTCTATAACTTTTATTTCATTTTGTGATAGTAACTGTTAGGGAGTCTGCCTTCTTCTTCAAGTGAATGGTTTGTTTAATTTTTAAGTTTATTAATTTCTGATATGAAGTGTCACATATAAATTTTATGTTTTGAAATGTATTGAGTTTGCCTTTGTGTTTTATTTTCGATTTTTGCAGATGTTCCACAGAAGCTTAAAAAGATGGTAAAAGAAAAATTTTGTCTGTGATACAGATTTTCTGTGCTTGACAATTTTTATTTCAGGTGTCAAAGTTTGAGATGTGTGTGTTTTAAAGCCTCTTACAAATATTGTATTTCAAGCATTTTTTTTCTCATGTTTGTAATATGCTTCGTTATTGTCACAAAAAGGTTCCAGCTATTATTGTGGGTTGTACCTTTGTTCAGTATAAAATGCTTTTCTTTGACCCAGTTAATGCTTTTTGACAGAATTACGTTTGCCTGAAATAAGCCACCCTGTGCTCTCTTTTTGCCGGTGTTCATCTGAAGGGAGAATTGGGAAGCCTGTGGCCTAGAGCTCTGATGGCTCCAGGAGTCCCTTTCTGGAGGTGCAAGGAAAGGTTAAATGATACCCTGAGGGCCAACTGAATCTGAAGGGAATTTAATGCACTGTGTGTTTCAAATGCTTCTCTTGGGGGGGGTGGGGGGGGGGGGAAGGCTATATTGGCGAATCCTCCAAGAATGCTGAAATTACAACTTTACCAGAGCCAGATATTGCATACCTGTCAGCCAGCTTAGAAATGTCTTACAATGTCCAGATATAAAGACTGTCCAGAGCGATGCAGTTGGAATCCCCCTGGGCTATGTTACTGACTCTTGTGAAGATGTCCGTGGCCCTGTCTGTGATCTGAGATAGCCAGAGAGGTTCCTAGATGCAGCTGAGGGAGCCGGATAAGGGGCAAGGGGCTGGGGGGCTGATTCCCGCAGATGCCCTCACTTAGCTTGGTTGGCAGTGATCAGAGACCCCCTCACCCACTCCCACCCAATCCTAGTCTGGGGCTGAGTGTGGGAGTGGAAGACGCTCAAGAAAGTTCATAATGCTCGTGTAATTGGACAGAGACCTGAGAAGTCATCAACCCCATGAGACAAAACCATAAACTTCAGGTTTGGCTTCATAGCATCTGGATATGGTGGCAAAACAGGAAGTAAGCAGTAATACAGTCGCAGAAACCGCGGCAGGAGACCTGCGTGTGACGCCTTCTCCCAGGCTCTGCTTCACTGTATGTCACTTGGCATTGAAAAATGAGTGTGGGCATGATGGGGAGCAGACAGCTCACTCCTCAAGAGCCCTCAGCAAGTGGATGAGAAAAATGTGCTCATTTGTGAAATGCTGGAAGCTGTTTGGAAGCAAACTGCAGTTAAAAAAAAAAAAAAAGGACAAAACAGTACTAGTGAGCTGCAGTGAAAACTATGATCTGCCACCAGATATCCCTTCCCTGTCAATGAAGGGCTGCCCATCCCAGCGGATGGATGCTGTTGACAGGTGACTCTCAGCTTCCTCTGCTATAGACACCCTCCCCACCATGTCAGGGCGCCCTACATCCATTGGCTCATCAGGAGAAGCTATAAAAGTCTTGCCATTTTGCTCCAACTCCGGAAACCCTGAAGGTCAGTCTAGGTTCAGAATTCCTAGAAGAGTCTTCCAAGGCCTTCTTGGACGGCATAGCCAGGCCACTTTCAGGGTGAGTCCAACTACAACATGAGCCAGTAGAGTCGTAGGGAATTATTTACTTCTTCAATTTCTTTATCTGGAAATTTAAGCATATCCTGAATATAGAATATAGGTATAGCTCCCTTTAAGGAAAAAACATTTTTTTTAAATGTGGATTTAAAACAAAAGAGTTAAATTGAAGGGAAAATTTAACAATCGCTACCATTAATTGAGGGCTTAATAGGTGTCAAATCCTGCTAAGTGTTTTATATCCACTAGGTCATTTGATTTTCAGAACTATCTTCTGAAGTAGATAGTAATACTGGTTTCATTTTACAGCTGTGGGAAACTAAGCTTAGAAAGGTAATTTGTCCAAGTTCACATCTAGGAAGTGGTAGGATGGGATTTGAAACTCAATTCTGTCTGAGTCCAAAAAAACTGGCTAATTAACAACCACCCAATGCCACCTCCTGAAACTATGCTACAGCATGCTTCCCTGTAATTCCTCTTAATGATGAATTTTTTTGTAACACTGAGAAGAGAATTAGATTTGCCAAAAAAAAAAAAAAAGGAGAAGAGACATACTTTAGTTTTATTTTAATAAAGGGACACTAGGCTCTGCATAGACAGTAAACCCTCCTTCTTGATCTATTTTCTTCCATGTCCTTGAAAAGAACTGGAAATAGTAAGAAGCATTCCATGATATTCAGATACCTCAGGAATTCATAAAATATTCAGGACAGTAGGGGGTCACAGAACAATGCATCTTGAAAATAGGCCTTACTTGTTACCCACAAAGTGGGGGCTTATTTGAGGTCATTTCAATGACCTCTTTGGTTTATGCAGGTAGTGTTAAGCAAAATGACTAGTAGAGCATCTTTTTTTCTTAACCTCTTCAAAAGAGAGGTAATTCTATCAAGGCCATTTTCAATGTTTTAGTCCCTCTCACCTGAGGCCTGCACATGTCCCTCCATCCTGACCATGCCCACTGTGGGCTCTGCCCTTTGAAGCCCTGCTTGCTTTAGCAGCTGTTGCGTCCACTGAAGAAATCCATCACTGACCCTTCAGGAAGTGGAAGCAAATTTCCACAAGAGTACCAAGACCACCATATGCCAAGCCCCACAGTCAGGTGAGCATCTCTTGTTCTCAGTTTCTTTCCATCCTGCCAGGTTGGCAACAGCCGAAGTAACAGCCAAGGCACCAGCTGGGCTGCATTCCAAAGAGCTTTCAGCGGGATGGAAACCCTCACCACCCCCATCATGCTCTGCAGGCCAGATCCCAGTCTCAGTCGCGTCACTCACGTACGCCTGCCTGGCTGACAAAGAACAGAACAAAACTCTCCTGGGTCACAGGCCACATTCCTATAGCAGATAGTCCCAGCTGTTCCTGGAATGGTGTTCACATCCTAGGCTGAACACCCCAGGCCTTGTATCTGAAGCCAAGCTCATAGCCTCTGGCCATGCCCTTGAACCCTCCAAAGACTTCGAGAGTGGTTCGAGCAGCCTGCTCTGCCCATGCTTTCCATTTGTCCCACCTCACAGAGATGGCTCAAGGTGCTGTGCTATGCTGACACAGAATGCTCCGCAGGGACTGAGGACCCGCAGAGAGGGCACGTTCCAGAAACCGGCTGTGAGGGATGGTGCGTGCTGGCCCTGCTTTGGAAAGCTTTCTGGGTGGAGCTCTGACTAAGGACCTTCAGGTCTTCAGGATTCAGTGTTATAATAATTTAAGTGCTAACTTTTATTGAGTATTGATTATGTGCCCGGCAGCATCCGAAGTACTTCACCTCCATTATGTCACTTAATCTTCCTAAGAATATGAGATAGGTCCAATATTATTCTCATTTTATGGATGAGGAAACTGAAGGTTGGAAATGTGTCTTGCTCAAGGTCATAGAGAGGGGCTGGGCCAGGATTCGCAGTAGTCTGTCTGGCTTTAGTGTCTGTCCTCAACCCACTGCTATGCTACAGGTGCTGTATCGGCAGCCAGGGGCTGGAGTGTGACTAGCCTGGCACTGTTCTGAAAGACATTTTAAAATGTAAGCCAGTACCTAAAATGCAAGGGATTTCACTTATAAACACATACAAAATTCTGGTATCTCTTTTAAAAAGGATATGTCCCTCAATCCCAAAGCCTCCTGTCTAAGGAGGTGAATATTAGCTGCCTCATTAAATGGGACCTGAGCTCCTCGGGGTCCATAGAAGCCAGTATAGCAGGCTGGTTCTGTTTACATACCTGAATGACTTCTGTGTGTGTGTGAATTTCCCAGTTCCACAATACAGTACCCCATTCCATGATTTGGCGGTCGTAGGTGCATCCCCGACCTTGTACAGCCATGGACACAGAATTCTATCTAACACTCATGTTGTGGCTTGGTTAAGAAGAGAACACAGGTGTAAACTGGTGATGGTTTGGGTCAGCATGGCAGGTAATTAGTTTATGGTTGATTCCAAAGTGAGACCATCTTTGAGGGGGTGGCAGAATAAAAGGGTAACACATAAAGTGATGGGGAATGACTGCAGACCTGGAATTTACTTCAGGTTCTGCCACAGGCTAGCTGTGTAAGCCAGGTTGAGTTGCTTGTCTTCTCTGCACCTATAAAAGGGAGAAATTGAAATTGATAAATTCTAAGGCAGATGTCTGCCCTAAGTCTCTTCTATGCTATGGCTTGCAAGTCAGATTTTCATATGAGAGGGACTGACTTTGGGAGCATATCTTCTGGAGGGGGACAAGTCTTCACAAATCAACAGGAAAATAACAAACAGTTCCTGCTGGCTCCATTTCAGAGCAGCTGAAAGGCAGTAGACCCAGCCCAGTGCAGAGAGGTGTGGCCTGAGTCACTGCATCTGTTTTGGGTGCCAATGGTTGGGGCTTTGTTCTTTATTCAGAAAACCATAATAGTGACCAGTGAAAATATTCCTTGCCAGAGTAAACATCTCACCCCTAACAATATCATCGGGAACTATATTAGAGAGAATTTCACAAACTTGCAGTGCATTAAGAGGAGCTCATGGAAACTATAGTTTTCTACTCTCTCTTTGGATCACAGGCCTTATGACAACCAAGTGAACCTGGTTCTCAAATCAGGATAACCATGAAAATAGTTATCCAAAAGACTGCACCTTTCTGGTATTTTAAGTCACTCAGTTTGTGGTACTTTGTTATGGCAGGAGCCCGAGGAAACTCACGCCATCACGAAAGCCTTTCCCTGCTCTGTGACGGAGTGGCAGGTGTTGACAGGGTCCAGGAGCAAGGGTTTGACTGATGGGTAGCAGGAGATAGAGAAATGGAAGAAGGTAAAATTGGAAGCAGAAAGCAGTGATAATATATGGTCTGAGGTATTTGTAGGTTTCATGATTTTAAAAAATTATTTGTGGGTTAATTTCAGAAACATTTGTTGATTGCTTACGCAGTGCCAAGATCAGTTTTGGGCCGCGGCGCTATAACAGTGATCAAGAAAAGATCATTTTTCTCAACAAACGTCTACTCATAAGTACACAGGAGTTTACCATTCAAGGATATTGCTACTCTAGAGGAAAGAATGGAGGACTACAGGAGCAGGGCAGGTCGTGCACTACCTCACACATAGCCTGTGCTGTGAATGGTTGTGGAGAAAGTGAAGGTTCCTGTGGCCAGGGTTCTCACCTGGCCCTGGTCGCCTGGCTCACGACACATGTGTGGGCAATACATTGTTGACACTATGTAAAGAGCTCCGCCCAGTGCTCGGGGCTGCTGCACAGCGGCAGGAGAGCAGAGCCTGGAATGGTGGTGGTGCTGGGGACAGAGACTGAGACGGCTGCGGGGGCAGAGAGGCCCAGAGGCAGAGACGGGCTTGCTGCCTGCGGACTTGCTCTGAGTGGACGGGATTCTAGTGATTGACCTGCCACAGTGGGAATAAAGTGGGGCATAACCCTTTCACCCCAAGAACGTTCCACTGTCATTTTTTCAGTCTCACAGGTTCTCTAGAGAGCATGCCCAGTGCTCTTCCAGCAGCATTCAGGTGAGGCGGACCATGCTGAGCGTTGGGGCTTAAGACTGGGGGTGGGGAAAATGGTGAGAGTGGGACATAGGGGAAGCCCAGAAGGGCAGCACACAGTCCCACTCCTCACCTTGGGACTTGAGGGATGTGGGGAAGTTGGGGTTCCTATGGCCAGGATCCCCCCTGAACTGAAACCACCTGACGGTGTAACTGGCCTGTTGCTAGGCTATCACTTCCACACCTTAAGGCAATAAGCTATTATTGTGCTATATAGAGAGCTCAGCCAAGTGCTCTGGGCAGAGGCAGAGACGCTAGTGCTTGACCTACCACTGGGAGAACAAGCCAGGTAATAAACCCTTTCACCCCAAAGAACATTTTGCTGTCAATTACTTTGGTCACATTGAATCCATAGTGAACTTGCCCTGGGGCTGAAACCCATTGCCAAGACAATTGGCAAGGTCAGCAGGGTTCATTATTGACCAAGGAAAAAAGACAGGCTGCACTTATGGGAGGGGGTACTTCAGCAGCTGTCCCTGTGAATGGGGAGACAGTCAGTTGTCCCCCAGTAGGTATGTGGTCTGAGGTGGCTTGCCTCCTAGAGGGCTGGGCCCCACCCCAGGACTGGAGGCAAGTGGAGGTGACACCTGAGGCAGTAGGGGAGGCCCTTGGTATAGTAAGCAGCTCTTCTGAGAGACAGACTGCTCGTGAGGCAGCGGGGACTGTGGGTTGGCTGCTTCTCACAGTATTAAAAAAGAGTCTACAGAAGAAAAGGACATGCTCCTGAAAAAGACCCAAGAAATGGCAGCACGAAAACAAGAGCTGAAAACTTCTGTGGATTCCCTGAAGAAGGAAATGGCATTGATGTGGGAGGAGGCAGCATGAGAACGTCAGCAGTGAAGTGCTTTGAAGAGGTAAAAAATTCCTTACAGGATGAGACGGCAGCTCTGCCATGTGCTTGGGAGGAGGAAAAGACCATCAAGGAAAAAGATGAACTCCTGAGGGAAGCACAGGTGGAGGTGGCATGAGAATGTCAGCTGTGAAGCATTGAGCTGAAGGTAAGAGAGCTTCTGAAGACTGAGGTAGCATTGCTGCGAGGCACAGTAGAAAAGGTTGTAGCAGAGAAGGCACTCGGGGGAGGGGAGAGAAAGGTGCCATCAGCCCCAGAAATGGAGGAGCTGGGGAAGGATGAAGGGGTGGTGCCGGAGGCACCGGCCCCTCCTGTATTGAAAGCACGTCCAGTGGTTGTAAAGAAAATAAAGACCCAGCAGCTGAAGGTTCCCCAAGGAGAGGGGCAGCCCCCTCCCCAGGTCGTGGAGCATTCTATGGTCCGCCCCTGTACTCAGGCTGAGCTGATGGATTTGGGCTCCTGGTTTAGGCAGAAGCCCTCGGAGTCAATAACAGCTTGGCTCCTGCATCTGTGGGGCTTAGGGGTGGATGGAATTGTTCTGTTGGGATCAGAGATGGGAAAGCTGTCTTCCCTGACAGTGCAGCCTGCCTTGAGGCAGCGATTACAAAATGCACATCAGACCCCAGGGAGTCACACCCTCCTCGATTGTCTTATGGCTGCACTTCGGGCTGTGTGGCCCAATCCAGGTGATCTACCATCCTCCCCTGTTAGATGACAGACATATGCTGAACTCCAACAGGTGCTAAGAGAGCTAGGCATAAGAAATGCCATTTATAGTCCAGAGAATTATGGCCCAGATGAAGAGATTTTCACTACTGGGATGAGACATATTGTGCTTCAAATGGCTCCCCCATCCCTCTTTGGGTCTCTAGTGGCCATTCTTTCCCCTCACTTAGGGCAGCCCATAAGCAAGGTGACACGGACAGTAACAGACTTAGGAGAGGCTGAAGCAATAAGAACCCAGAAAGAAATAATGTCTGTTACTCTCAAAAAGAATTTAAAGGGCCTCATGAAAATTATGAGACCCAGATGTGGGTTGATTTAATACAGGCAGGAGCAGATGGAAGGAAAATAGATGGGATATCAAATAGGATCTTACTAGAACTATGCAACTGCTGAAGCCAGAGCAGCAGTCCAGCCATTAAGACCAAAGAGGCAGAGGTCAGAGACAGAGCCACGAGTCCGGCCTGTGTGTTTGCAAGACTTCCCGATGGACAGCGAGCCAACCTCACTTGAGCCCACACAGGAAGGTGATTGAGGAACACGGTCTGACTGAGGGGAAGGTCAAGGTATCTGCCCTGAGGGACCAGGGTGGGACTGGAGGCCACATGTTGAAATAGATACCCATTGGTCCCCAGTGAACATACAACGTGTCCTGGCTCTGGTGGACACTGGGGCTGAATGTTCACTGATTCATGGTAACCCTGAGCGGTTCTCCAGGACCCCCACTATCATAGATGGACATGGGGGTAAGGTTATTAGAGTGAAAAAAGCCCAAATCCCTTTGGAAATAGGGCATCCACTCCCAAAAGTATACTGTGTATATATCTCCTATCCCTGAGTATATTTTGAAGATTGATATCCCGCAGGGTCTGTGGTTGCAGACCACTGCAGGTGAGTTCAGACTGAGAGTACATGTGGTAAAGGCAGTTCTGAGGGGACATGCTAGACACCCGCCCATAGCTTTGCCTGTGCCTCGGCGGGTGACTAATACCAAACAATTCAAACTGCCTGGGGGCATAAAGAGATTGGTGAAACTCTCCAGGAGCTAGAAAAGGTGGGTATTATAAAGCTCACCCATAGTCCATTCAATTCCCCCAGTGTGGCCAGTAAAAAAGCCAGATGGCTCCTGCCATATGACTGTGGATTACAGAGAACTGAATAGAATCATACCCCCTATGCATGCTGCTGTCCTCTCTACTGCAGCCCTGATGGATACCCTCAGCCATGAACTGGGAACATATCATTATGTGGCAGATCTTGCTAATGCCTTCTTTTCCATTGACATTGAGCAGGAAAGTCAGGAACAGTTTGCCTTCACGTGGGAAGGATGGCAATGGACTTTCACCGTCCTTCCACAGGGAAACCTCCACAGCCCCACCATCTGTCATGGACTTGTAGCCCAGGACTTGGCTACATGGGAGAAACTGCCAACAGTGCAGCTGTACCATTATATCGATGATGTCATGCTCACGTCTGATTCTCTGTCAGATCTAGAAGATGCAGCACGTAGACTGCTGCAACATTTATGGGAGAAAGGATGGGCTGTGAACAGTACCAAGGTTCAGGGACCTGGTTTGTCTGTCAGATTCTTGGGGGTTGTCTGGTCAGATAAGAACAAAGTTATACCAGAAGCCATTATAGAAAAAGTCCAGGCCTTTCCTACCCCCACAACTGTAGCATTGCTACAGGAGTTTCTGGGTCTTCCAGGCTACTGGAGAGTGTTTATCCCACACTTGGCACAAATTCTGAAGCCCTTATCCTGGTTGGTATGAAAGGGTGTCAGGTGGGACTGGGATGAGACATGTGCATCGGCCTTTACTACAGCAAAACAGGCAGTCAAGGCCGTGCAGGCCTTGAGTGTGATAGACCCATCAAGGCCCTGTGAGCTGATGTTCATGTGACTGAAGACGTTTATGGCTGGGGTCTGTGGCAGTGGCTTGAATGAACTCGCCAAACTGTTGGCCTCTGGTCACAACTCTGGAAAGCGGCAGAGGTATGATTCATTTTGATAGAAAAACAACTGGCTGCCATGTATCACGCCTTGCTGGCTACAGAACCCATCACTGGAATGGCCCCAATAAAGGTAATAACCATGTACCCCATCTTGGAGTGGGTACAAGACTGGACCCAAAAGCCAAGGAGTGGCGTGGCACAAACACCCACACTGGCCAAGTGGGGTGCTTCCCTACAGCAGCATAGTGCCCTCTCTAGTAGCCCCTTGAGTGAAAAACTCCAACGCTTGTTGGGGCCCGTGATATACACTAGTGAAAAGCAGGAAGAACTTGCTTTTGAACCATTAGTAGCAGAGAGTCCCCACTGGGAGGGAAGAGCCCCTATACCTGAAGATGAAAGGTTCACAGATGGCTCCAGCCATGGGCAATCCCCAAAATGGAGGGCCATAGCTTTCCTTCCTAATACTGAGACAATATGGATGGAAGATGGTGAGGGGAAGAGCAGCCAATGGGCAGAGTTGCGGGCTGTGTGGCTTGTGATCAGCCAGGAGCCTTCCCCTATAGTTGTCTGCACTGACAACTGGGCTGTCTGTCGGGGCTTGACCCTGTGGCTACCAACCTGGGACCCTGCCAACTGGCTGGTTGGTCACTGACCCCTCTGGGGGCAAGAATTGTGGCAAGACTATAGGCCTGTGGTCAGACTAAAATAATTACCACATGACAGGTCATTTTCCACTGGCATCCCCAGGAAATGATGAAGCAGATAAATTGGCCCAGATACGTTGGTTAGAAGGAAAGCCTGCCTCTTATGTAGCCCAATGGTTCCATCAGTGTTTGTTGCATAGGGGGCAAAAGGCAATGTGGGCTGTAGCCTGTCAGTGGGGCTTGCCTTTGACCTTTGAAGAAGTTAGTAGAGTCCGGCAGGAGTGTGTCATGTGCTCCAAAAGGGACTTATACCGAGTTCCACAGCAACATGGGACAATAGCTAAGGGGCCTATACCCCTCGTCAGGTAGCAGATAGACTACATTGGGCCTCTACCTGTGTCAGAAGGATATCAGTATGCGATGACTTGTGTGGACACAGCTACTGGACTTCTGGTTGCTTTTGCTACCCATTATGCAGACCAGCAGATGACCAAAAGAGGCCTGGAGCGTCTCTTTGCTGCCTATGGCTGACCACAGGTAATTGAGAGTGATCAGGGCACCCATTTTACTGGACACTCACTGCAAGAATGGGTGCGACAGGGGAATTAAATGGAAGTTTCAAGTGCCATGCAATTCTACCACAGCAGGCATGAATGAGAGGCACAATGGCTTGTTAAAATCTGGACTAAAGTCAGATACCAACAGTCTGCGGGGATGGTCAGTCCGCTTATGGACCATGCTATGGCGTTTGAACAAGAGACCCCAAAAGGGTGTCCTGAGCCCCATGGACATGTTAACACATATGGCTGCCTCCCCTATACAACTGCAAGTACAAACCAAGGAAGAATCACTGAAGCCGAGGTTCGGCCACCAGAATAACATATTGCGGCCAGCACCAACTGCACTGAGCCTCGGAGACTCTATTGAGTGGATGTGGCTTTGGACCTTTCAACACATGGACCAACGATGGCTGGCTCTCCTGGCACCTTGGGGACAAGGCCTAGAAGCTGGCCTCCTGTGTATTCCTGTAATAACCGCAGAGTGGCCGCCAAAGGTCACAGTAGTATATCCTGAACGGCCAGAAGGTAGGGGCATCTTACCGGGGAGTTTTGTTTTATCATTATGGCCAGTGCATGCACCTCCAGGAGCACTATATATAAAACCTTCAGTTACACCCATGGGGAAAGGAGTAAAAGTATGGTATACTAGACCTGGACGGGACCCCCCTTCCTGCTACAGTCCTATCACAGGACCACTCTCTTGCATGCATCCTACCTGATGGACAAGATTTGCCTATGTTGGTGGCATTAAAACATGTGTCTTATCACCCTAAAAGTCTTTGTGGATTGGGAACTTCCTCTGGCTTGAGGATTACTATAATTTTTGTTAGTAGGAACCTCCACTGGATTGAGGATTAATAGAATTTTTGTTATTATCTCTAAGTTGTTTTTATCCTCTGTTGCTATTGTGGAATCTGGTTTCAGTGCTCCAGATTTCTCGCACAGGGACCGTTGCAGAAGATTAAAAGCATGTAGATTGTAAGGGGAGAATCCTGGAGGGGTGGAGTGTGGGGAAGTTGGGGTTCCTGTGGCCAGGATCCCCCCTGAACTTAAACCACCTGATCATGTAACTGGCCTGTTGCTAGGCTACCACTTCCACACCTTTAGGCAATAAGCTATTATTGTGCTATATAGAGAGCTTGGCCCAGTGCTCTGAGCAGAGGCAGAGATGCTAGTGCTCGACCTACCGCCGGGAGAACAAGCCGGGTAATAAACCCTTTCACCCCAAAGAATGTTCTGCTGTCAATTCTTTGGTCACATTGAATCCATAGCGAACTTGCCCAGGGCTGAAACCCATTGCCAAGACAAGGGGTAAGCTAAGGGCTAGCTGTTTATTTCTAAGCCTCCGATTCTTTTAGGACCAGCTGATGACATTTTCTCCTAAAATCAGAAATACCAAGGATAGAAGAAAGCTAAAGGTCACCATGTATCAAAATCCCCTCCTCTTGCCTTCCAATCTCGTCCAGAGCTTTGCTAACCTGCAGACAACTAATACTTTAGCACCTCAGAGGCAGCTGCTCCCTGCCTGCTAGAACTTTCCCTTTGAATTGAGTGAAAATGGATCCTTCTGTAGAAGTCCATCTTTTCTTCCATCTTCTGTCCCTTCCTTGGAGAATGTTGGCTTTTTTTTCCCCTTTGCTCCCCCACAACCTTGCTGGGTGACCTTCAGCAACACACCTCTTTCTCTGCCTGTACCTTCTTGCCCACTGATAGGATTTCTGACAAATAAATTTATTAGGTGAAAACACTTTGAACAAGTAGATTGGCTCAAAAACATTACAGCTCATGGTGGTCATTGGTGTGTTAGCCACTATCATTTTTGACTGTCTTTAATTATGACCTTTCTATCATCAGCCAGTTGCAGAATGCTGCACTTTGGACTCTGAGAACAGCCAGCATTCAGCACCCAGCAGTCCCTGAGTGATCCACTCATCGATCTGGAAGGAGGGAGTGAAAACAAATTGAAGAATTTGAATTTTTTTGGACCACATCCCAAAACAGCACTAAAATAATATTCATTCAAGTTTTCTGAATGGATCAGATCTTGTCCAGGTTCCCCATTAAGAACTACCCTCCCACAGCCCCACCCCCACCCCCAGGGCAAGAGCTCTGCATCAGTGGAGTTTACACACTCAAAATCAGCCACCAGAGCCACTTGAACTTCAGCTGGTGCCTCTATCACTTCAGAACAGCATCTCCTGAACCATTTGTACTTGTGTCATTTCCCTCTCACTGCCCCTGGACCAGTGATGCTGAGAGAGTGGAAAGAAAAGAAAGTCCCGTTGGCCCCAGTTAAGAACTCCCTTTCCTCTAACTGAAAGAGCAAGACCCACAGCCACCTTCCAAGATCCTACCCATCTGTAAAGAAATGACTGTAAAGGCAGTGAGTATTCTCATGAGTATCGATTCCTTGGTCTGGTAGTGTGTGATACCTAGCCATGGACTGACATCTATCAATCCATATTTGTTGAATTGCCCTCTAAATTCCAGATCCTGTGTGATGTGCTAGGAAACAAGAATAGATACAGTACAGTCCCTGCCCTCATGGAGATTTCATTGGTATGAGTCCTGGAAATCTCTGAAGGGCTGTAGGTGCTGTGACAGACAAGTGTAGCATACAATGAGGAAATAGAGAGGAAGGGATCTGCTCTGTCAGATGGGGTGCAATAGGGTGAACCAGAGAAATTGTCATAGAGAGATGTTCAAAGTTCAGTCTTGAAAGAATAGGTACTCTCAGTTTGTGGTGAGGACCTGAGGCAGTAAAGGATTGCAAAGGCTCCCCTGTTCTGTGCCATTTATCTGACGCATAATCGCTAGTCATATGTCAAGACTGACAATCCCATTGGGTGTCATCTGATTCCTGCACTCCTTTCAGCCTTCAAAGGCAGCTGCCATCTTCTCAGTTGAAGCTTATTTTCTTGGTACCATCATGTCACTTTCTGAATTCCACTCTTATAGGACTTGCCTAGTGTTATAAGTGGATATCTATCTGTGCTCCCACCTGTCCAACTAGGCTGTGAATATCTTCAGAGAGGAATCTAGTCTTTCTTGACTTTGTTTCCCCTTCATCCAACAAACATTTTTTAGGCACTATGAATATCAAGCCATATGAAAGCACTGAAGGTATAACAGCAAGCAAGACAGACATGGTTCCTGCCCTCATGAAGTTTACATTCTGTCAGGGGAGATGGACACTGGACAGATAATCCATAAGTGTGATCAGGGCTTTGAAAGGAAAAGTCCAGTGTGGTGTCACAGATAAAGTGTGGGACCTGGTCTAGTCTGGGAATCCCAGTGAGGGCCCTCAAAAAGATGTTTAAGATGGGAGACACTTGTCCTCAACTCTTGCCTGGTTCTGCCCCTTAGGGTCATGTTGTCATGTCTACCCTCCAGTTCCAGATCCTACAAAACTCCAACATCTATCCTCCCCCTTTCTCCTCTCCCTCCTCCTCCCCTTCCTGCTCCTCCTACTGTTCCTCTCCTTCTCCTCCTCCTTGGTCTTCCTCTTCTTCTCTTCCTCCTCCTCTTCTTCCTTCCCCTTTCCCTTCCCTTTCTTCTTCTTCATTTTCATCTCCATCTTTGTCTTCTTCTCCATAGTAAGATACCAAGATTTACCTGGGCAAATAGTCACCCACGTAGCAACCACCTCTCCCAGCCTCCCTTGCAGCTAGGAGGGACAGGTAACTAAATGCCTACTACTGGAGTACGAGTGCAAGTGATGTGAACAACACCAGCACCACATTATTTATAGAGAAAAGGGTTTGGGCTCCATTCTTCACTTCCTACAGTGTAGCAAATGGCAGCAACTGCAGGAGCCACCTTAGACGAAAGGTGGGAGCCACCCTGGAGGGTGAAGGAGCTTCCCCGGTGCCTGTCTCTCTGGATGACCTTATGGAACGGTGCTGTATGTCTACTCTGGATCTCCAGCCTCTGTATAGACTTCTGACAGAGAGAATTCAACTTCTGTCTTTGAACCATTGTATTTTTGCCTCTCTCTGCAGGGCAGTTAAGCCTGCAACCTCACTCACGTATCCAGGGCACACCATTTGGCATGTCTTTAGCTTAGCTCAGGACCACAAAGACATTTTTTCAGTTTCTCATAGTCTGTATATAATCACAGCATGAAGTTCTCCAAGGGATTTTCCAGTTTAAATATATCATGATCCCCATGTGACTGTCATTTTTTTTTAACTCTTCTTCTCTTTCTCTGCTCACTCGGCTCTTTATTTCATTGCTAAGGTGCTTTACATATTTGGAGAAGAATGGAAGTCACAGACTCATGGGGTTTCTTTCCACGTCACAGAGCCTTGGAGAGAGTGGACGAGGAGAGAAAAATCTGAAATGAAAATGGAAGTCTTAATTACCTGGAGCTTGGTTAATCACAGCTGTCTATTAGTGAGACTGTTTCTACCACATCTTTAGGAAGAAAAAAACTGGAACCAAGTAAGCTGTTATTAGAGATTCATTCAAAAAACCAATTTCCCAAGCCCATAGTAAAGTTGCAACCCAGCGTGTTACTCTCCCATGGTGGCATGCACAGGTTGGTGTGATAGGGTGGGTATATTGTCATAATGGCTCAGGACTCTCCTTTCAACCCTACTGTATTCCTGTTTTGTCAAAGTGGACACTTCTGTATTATGGGGAAATGGATTATGATGTCCCTTTCTTATGGCCAAAAAATAATCTATAAACGTATAAAGCTGCATGTGTAGAGCTGTTTATTTTGGTGTTGTTTGCATCAGTAATTAAGTTGGAAACCTAACAGGCATCAAACCGAAGATTAAATTTAAAAATTTAGTTTGCCATATTATAGAAGGCAAAGGCAGCCCTTCAAAGAGAGGGTCTGTATGGACTGAACTGTAAAAATGTACATGATATATTGTCAGCAAAGGACTGTTTTTTTAAATAAAAATGAATAAGTGATATTTATAAATCTATATATATATGCTTTCCCAGGTGTGTATAAAATTAGTCTGGAAAGATACATGTGAAATTATTAATAATGGTTATCTCTGGGAGTAGAATTAGGAGAGATGGGGATATGTTTTCATATTTTACTCTGTGTAATTCTGTATTATTTGAATGCTTTTATCATGGTAAGAATTCACTGTGAGACGGGGATATTACCCTGTGGATTGCCTTTGCAGGCATGGAATTGTTAGGGAGGAAAGGACTTGGCTTGGTGTCACAGGGAAGTCAGATACAGTGAGACAAGAAACCAAATTCAAGAGAGTGAAGTTTTAATGCACTCTCCATAGAGTCACAGAGCGGGCCTGCCTAAGGGGAGACAGGCAGGCATGAATGCTCATTCTGAGGCTTCTTTTATGTGGTTTTTGGCAGGGCAGAGAGGTCCTTGATTGACAGCTGTCAGTTCTCTAGGCTTGTTCTGATTGGTGAAATGGGGACAGGGGCTGTGCTGTGTCTGTGCCTCTGTTTCTTATCTGGGGGGACCCTGGACATTTCCTGAGTCACTCTTGGACCCTGTGGCTTCATCTGATAACTCTTTGAGTCATTTCTGTCTTTCTGGTTCTATTTGATCAACCTCCTGAGTCATCTTTGGGAGGCCCTTTCTCTTTTTCATCCCTCTCATTTCTGTCTTTCTGCCTAACATTCCCCCCTCAAGCAGTTGGGACCCAACTCATTGGGATGAGGGGCAATGACCACTCTGGCTGCTTCCTGCTAGTGAGGGACAGTGTGGTTATCTGGGTCCCTCTGCTTGCTGACTGTTGGGATGGTGGAGAGTAGGACAGTAAGGGTGTCCATCTAGGGTTCCCAGGTAGACGGCTGATTCATCAGTTGGCAGGGGCTTGAATCCTCGTGACAACAGGACTTTGGCCTCAATGGACTTTAGTCTGGAAGAAACAAATTTAGTTAAGAGGTTTAGTAAGCATGGCCCAAATAGTAGGGCTAGGAGAAGCATCAGTAGGGGTCCTGTTGAGGGAAGCAACCAGGATGCCCAGCTCCAAATCTGGGATCAGTGGCCCCAGGATTCATAGTTGTTGTTGGATTCTGGAGTTCTGGAGGCATGTTCAGAAAGCTTTTGGACAGTGTCTACATCTATCTGGGACCAATGAGAGAGGATACAGCCCCAGTGGCGTGGTAGCCAGAATGGATTCCTGGTTGCCCATCTAGAAAGAAACAAATGGGTTAGAGAGCCTACAATCCCAGGGTCTATCCCGGAGGTCTCAGCCTCCCAAGACCTGGAAATCTATTCCTGTTTAGGACGTCTCTGGCAACAAGATGGAGGACTGAAAGATTAATCCTGCGGAACGGGTTAGAGAGCCCAGCATCCCAGGGTCTATCCCAGAGGTCCTGGCACAGCCGGCTGCCCAGGACTTTAACGCATCCCACCTCAGATGTCTTCAGGTGGGATGTGGAGAACTAGTCTTGTGGCTTCCTAGTGAAGGATTAAAGGGGGCTTACCATGATCTGAGATGATCCCAAGATCTGGAGACAGTGGAAATCAAGGCTGGCAGAAGGTCTTTGTGGGAGACAGAAGGTGGTGCAACCAAATGGAAACTGGAAAGGAGATAGCATCAGGCAGCAAAACAAACCTATTTGGGAGACGTCCAGGGGTTGGACTTGGGGGCAGATGTTGTCTTATGGGTGGCGGGCAGCCTGATGCTCTGTCCCCGATCTGCAACCCCCTTATCCTATCACGGGAGTCTTCTAGCGGCAGCCTGCTGTAGTGGCATTTTAGTGTGGCTGACCCATGCCTGCTTTTGGCCAGAATGGCTACGCAACAGAAATTCAAAGTAACAGTGACTTACCACTGCTTTACCTGAGTCGTGGCACCAAGATATGTTAGGAAGGAAAGGACTCAGCTTGGTGTCACAGGGAAGTCAGATATAGTGAGATGAGAGACTGAAGTCAAGAAAGCAAAGTAAGCTTTAATACACTGCATAGAGTCACAGAGCGGGCCTGCCTAAGATAAGAGAGGCAGGCGTGAATGTTCATTCTGAGGCTTCTTTTATGTGGTTTTTGGCAGGGCAGAGAGGTCCTTGATTGACAGCTGTCAGTTCTCTAGGCTTGTTCTGACTGGTGAGATGGGGACAAGGTCTGTGCTGTGTCTGTGCCTCTGATGTTTCTTATCTGGGGGGACCCTGGACATTTCCTGAGTCACTCTTGGACCCTGTGGCTTCATCTGATAACTTTTTGAGTCATTTCTGTCTTTCTGGTTCTATTTAATCAACTCCCTGAGTCATCTTTGGGAGGCCCTTTCTCTTTTTCATCCCACTCATTTCTGCCTTTCTGCCTAAGAGAATGATCAACAATAATAAATGCAGCAGCTATGTAGCAGCTGCCAGGAGCCAGGCACTGTCCTCTGGACTTTACATATGTTAGTCTGTCTGATTTTCATAAATATGCTATGAGATGAGTACTGTTGTCATCTCCATTTGACAGATGATGAGACAGAAACACAGAAGGGGTAAGTAAGCTGTCCAAGGTAACCAAGTGATGGAGTTGGGATTGAATCCAGCAAGCCTGGTGGCAGAGACGCTCTTCACCGCTATACTACGTTATGTTGATTAACTGATGGAGTGAATGAATGAATGAATGCTGCAAAGCATTCTGGCTTAGTCTCCAATAAGTAGAAGCATCAGTGAACTGGTAAAGCTCATTCCCAGAGCATTCTGCTTCATCAAGGTTCTACAGTTTATCTTTCATTGCAAGGTAATGGGCTGTTTATACTCAGGGCCTTCCAAATGCTGAAAAGACACTGATGTTAACAGTCGTTGATGAGTAGCTGAGAAAGGCTGAACATTTTCATTTAAAGTAGGTGAAAGAATTAATTGCCAGCAAATTAAAAGGGTTTATCTGCCATTAATCTGCTGCTTGGTCTTCCGCCTTCTACCTGGAACAAGGACAAAGGTGTTGTGAGCACAAGCGATATGGGCCGGCTTTTCCTTTCCAAGCTGTCTCGTTTGCACCTAGTGCTTCCCTCTGGGAACATGGAAATGTAGGAAAGAATTCTGTGCTGTAGAAGCATCTCTGTTTCTCAAGGGATCTATGGGACTCCCCCCTCAGAGAAAAAGGCTGAAACATAGACCATGAGTTTCTGGAGCCGAGGAAGTAGATTTCATCCTGTTTGTACAGGATGAGTTTTACATAAGACCAGCTATCAGTTCTCTCAGATTGGTAGAAATGTTAGTAGTATAGAGGAAGTTCTAAGAAAAATAATGAAAAATTTACTGAAACAGTGTTTTCTGAATCTACAAATAACATTCAATCAGTAAATAGATAATAAGTGTGTATCCATGCAAAGCACTGTGGGAGTTAAAGATGAATACACAGTAGTCCCGGTCTTCAAGAAGCTTATAGCACAGTCTAAATACATACTAGGTCAGCACTGTGACTTTAAAATAAGAAGAATTTTGTGAAGTTGAAATCAAGAAAAAACTGCATCTCTCTCTTTCACCTTAAAGATTACACAAGAGTTATTTTGTGGGGTATGAAATCTGTATATACCCCTAAACTGAAGTTTTGTTGTACGTAAGGGACAAAGAGAATCACTTCCCTAGGATAACAGAATGTGGTTTCCTGGCATTCTGAGGGTTGATTTATCCATGCACAGCTAAACTGAGGTTAAGTCTGCAGAGAAGTACTCTTCCATGAGAGGTCAGAAGAGAATCCCGTGGAAAAGAGACATAGCAACACATTTGATGGGCCAAATGACTTATTTAGGGGAGACAGAAAGGAGAGGTTTGTGTAAATTAACAATTGTACTGGCTACTTGATCCTTAATGGTCTTAAAGGATTAAACTAAACTAATTGTCCTAAAAGGAAGTTCCTTTGAAATTCAGAGCACAGAAGACTTTTCTGACTATGATACGAAATCTAGAAGGCATTAAGTAAAAGATTTAAAAATTAAGTTCCATAACATCAACAACAGGTGACTATTTAACATGTCATCACTGTACCTCCCAGCCTGGTCCCAGAGCACCCCCCCCCTAGATCATCTCCAGCATCTCCCACTACCCTCCCCTGGCAGACAGATGACTCCAGTCACACCAGACAAATTTACCTTTGAGTGTTCCTATCTTCTTGCCTATCTGACAAACTTCTAACATATTTAAAGTCCTATTCAATTGTTACCTTTCTAAGGCTTTATTTGGCTCTCAGACTGAATTAATAGTTCCTCCGTCTGTGTTCCCATAGCTCTTATCACCTCTGTTGCAGTGATTTATGAGTCTGTCTTTCTCACAAGATGATAAACTTCCGAACAGCAGGATGTATTCTTATCCATCTTTATAAACCCAAAAAACCAGCATAATTCACAAAATGTAACAGGAGCTTAATTAATGTCTTTTAAATGATTTCAATTGAGGGAATCAGAACAGATAAACAGTTTTCAAGTCTTTTTTGAACACCCCTTAATACAAATCTTGTAGAATCAAAATGCTACAAGGAATTTCAGTATATGATTTTGTTGAAGAGTAAATTAATGAGTTTGATGCAGATGTTATTTTATCATTCTGGTTTTCAATACTTTTCTCTCTATCTGCATCCATGTACAAGAAATTTGCATTTCTGCCACCTTCCCCTATTTCCTCATCTTCTCCACCACCCGATGAAGACTCCACTTTCCCTCTCTAGAATTATTCATAACCCTCCTGTATCACAAAAGACCCAAAAAGACAACTCCCCTGTGTCACCAGGTGCCCCGGGCTCACAGTTTTGCCATGTCATTGGAAATTCCCAATTGTGAAAAAAAAAAAAAAAAAGAACAAGTTTTTGGACGAAACGCATTTGCCCTAACCACAAAGACAGTCCTGATAAAGAAGCCTCTGGCTATTTGCTCTAGTTTCTAAGCTAGTTTCCAAAAAGTTAGATGAAAGAATTAATGTATCCAAAGCACTGAGGAGTCTAGTTGTTCAGCCATCGCTATCGGTTGCTTCTCCCATTTCTTTTTCCTGCATGCAGAGTCTTAATGTAGAATTTTGAGTCTGTGGTCTTTTACTTCCAGAATTCCATGTTACGGAATTCATTCTGATATTATTTTCTGTCTTGTGTTATTCAAAGAGTCACCATGTATTAACTCTCCCTGCAATATTATAAACACAGCTGGCTCCATATAAAACCCCATAGGCTACATTTGGAGCCCATAGGAAGCATTCAGAACATTTGTGGCATTTGAATTTATGATAGAGAGAGAACTGAAGCAATTTCATCATGTTTGTAGGTAAAATGAGGGCACTGGGTGAGATGATCTCCAAGGGCTCCTCCAACCTTGTGAGTAAATGATTTCTGGGAAGATGAGAACAACAGCCTAAGTTTCAGGTGAATCGTATGAGGAATAAATTGCTCTTTGCAAAATAAATATAATATATTGGCAATAAATCTCAGAAAGAAAACATTTCAAAAATTATCTTCAATGCCTCATTATATGTAGTTTCATTTTTGTATTATTTTTTCTTTCTAAGAAATGCCACTTGCAGGGGAGTTCAAGTGTGATTCAGCAAATGGTTTGTCTCCTTGTGATATCTTCCATATGCCCAGGACAGAGTCTGCAGGACCTAGAGCCATTTTTCAGGGTCATTCGGATTAAGAGAGGAAAGGGAAAGACTTTTTTCAGCTGCTAATATTTGCAAAAGAGGGTGTTTCAAAAGTTGGTCTGTTGGTACAACTTCAAAATGCATTTGGCCAAACCATTAAGGTCATATGGTTAAGTTATCAGGATAGATCTCAAGAGCCATTTAACAAAAAATATAATATAAGAGGACCATTAAAAACTTATTTTTAAATATTTAGTCTTATTTGTAGCATCATTGTTTTAGGAAATATAATCCATCCTGCATTCCTTGCTCTGATGGAAATGTCTCCCTCAGGCCAGCAGTGGGAACAGACCTGCAGAGGCAGGGACAGTTGTGGGTAGGTGGTCCCTCCACCCACAGTTCATCCAAGCTTTCCTTCTGCCTGAGAGAAGGCAAACTTGAGCCAAACTGGATAACAAGGAAGAGTTACCTTGAAGGGGGTGGAGTTATGAAGGCCAGCTGTCCCTATTCTTATTTTTTTAATTATTCTATAAATCCAATATTCACAAAGGTCTGTTTGTCTTTGCATTAATTTAGAATCTGTTCTGTGACCATGATTGAGGCCTCAAAGGTTCTTTTACTCTTTGTTCTAGTTAGTAACTGGTTTTATGTTCCTTGATTATAACAAATTTGTTTTTGAATTTTATTAGCATACCTAAATTGATCATTATCACAAATGGGTGTCAGTACTTGAATGTCAGTGTTTTTATTCTAGCAGAAATGAATGATCCAAATTTTTAAAATTGGTATCTTGTGGGTTTCTTTTTTAACTACTGGAAGAGGGAAAAACACAGAATGATAAAGTGGCTTTTGAGCCAAATATGAGCTCAATCTTTCATTCAGTAAACATTTATTGAGTACCAGCTCTGAGACTGAGTCCTCTGGAGTATACAAAGATGAATAAATCACATTTCCTGCACTAGTGGAATTTATGAATTACAGGGAATAAAACAAATAAATAAGTCTACTGAAGGTAAAATGAGTAAGTACCATAAGAGATGGAAGAGTTCTTTGGGCAACAAAGGACAGGGAAAGAACATTCTGGTGAAACAGAGAAGCGCTCTGGAGAAATTGGTGTATAAACTGATCTGTGTTAGAGAGGCAGGATCTAAAACATGATGGGAATGGGCCCCAACAGAGAGGGAATGAAAAACCACTGATTTGAGAAAGACGAAGTGACATGGGTTAGGTGAGTGGTTTAGAAAGCAGACAGATACTGGCTCAACAATTACTGTAGTGATTCAGAGGAAGTTGAGATATTTCAACCATATGAGACTAGTGTGAAGAGAGCAACAGATCTGAGAGATGCGGGGGAAGCAGAATCAACATGCCTTGGGGATCCTTTAGAAACAAGAAGTAGAAACACAGATTTGGAAATCAGTAAAGGTAAGTACTGAAATTAAAGAATAGTGGTTCTCAAGCTTATCAAGCACAAGAATTACCTGGAGAGCTTATTTACATGTGGGTTTCAGGCTCCATCCTGTAGACATAAAGATTCAGTAAGATGTAGTTGGGAGCCCAGGAATGTTTTCAAGCAGCATCCCAGAGGATTTGGATGCAGGTGTGCACTGATCACACTTTGAGAAACAGTGCCGTGGAAATACAGATCACCAAGAGAGTATAGAAAGAACAGAAGGTGCCTGAGGATGGTATTTAGGAAGAGAATCTGCACACTGCAGCTCCTACCATGTGCCACACGCTTCTCCATGTCTAGGCAAAGGCCTTGCCTCCTTGGAGTTTATATTCTAATGTAAGAGAATACATGCAATAGATAAACACATACATAAAATACTTTTAAATAGTGCCATGGGGAAAATGAAGCACAGTAAGGGCTAGAGCGTGGTGGGGTTTGGTGGAGTGGAGAGAGGTGGAAGGGGAGCATAGGAAGCGCTTTCTGATTGAATAAGGAAGAGCGCCTCAGAAAATACCACTTCAGTGGACGCGTGAGAAGAGGTGGCCGTAAGAAGATCTGGACGAAGAGCACTGCAGGCATAGAAACAAGATGTGCAAAGATTATGAGTTGGGAAGCAACTCAGTGTCTTTGGGGAATGGCTGTCCAGCCAGGTGAAGTGGGGCTGGAGCAGAGCAAGGCAGGAGAGCAGAGGAGCAAGGAATGGTGCCGAGAAGCAAGCAGGATCAGGTCATTCAAGAAGGCCTTGCCGGCTATGATGAAGGTTTGGGGTTTATTTTACAGTGCATGGGGGATTCACTGGAGGCTTTGAGTAGGTGAGTGACATGATTTGACTTGTTTTTTAAAGGATCACTTTGCCTATGGTGGGCTGTGCAGAACAAGTGTGGAAGTGAGAGACCAGCCAGGAGGCCCCTGAGGTAGTCCGGGCTGGAGGTCATGGTGGCTGGGCATGGACGGTAACAGGGGGGGCTGGTGAGAGGGGGGCAAACCTGATCTATATTTTCAAGGTACAAATGATGTAACTTGCTGATGGATTAACTGTGGGGTGTGAAGGCAATTTCTAGTTTTTTGGGGTTGTTTGCTTTTTGGAAGAAGGAACAATTAAACATTTGACAGATGAAGATGATATAATATGATGAAACTAAGGGAAAGAGGGCTTCAGGGTCTTATTTGTTTGGGTATTCTTAATGCCTTGAACCATAATGACACAAAGTAAGATCTTAACAAATTTTTCTTAAATGAATTATTGGAACACTCAATGCTGCAGAATAGCTAAGAAGGTGAGAACTGGAAAAAGCCATCAGATGGTAAAATTCAGAGGTTCCTGGGAGATGGGATAGAGGGTTATTAACCCAGTGAGGGACACAGTGGGCGTTGCAGTTTGGGGCCAATCAACATGAGCTTGGTAGGGCAGGGCCAGTACAAAAGGCAGAAAGGAGGAGCTTGTGCCGAGAAGGGTGCTAAGACAATTGAATAATGGCTCACATCTGAAAGATGTGCCATAATTATGTGTTAAGAGATTCTTATTCAGTCTTTTACAGGGACATGCATGTAAGTATGTATAGATGAGTGTTTGTGTTTGCACATTTGTGAGGGTCTGGATCCGCAAGACCAGTGTCTGTTAAGATGAAGGAATTTTATATCCATAGGGATGTATATTTGTGCCAGTATATTGCAGTTGCTTGAACAACTTTCTTTCTTCCCTCCTTCCTCCCCTCCCCTCCCTCTCTTCTTCCTTTTCTCTTTCCCTCCTTTCTTCCATTCTTTGTGTGGGTAAAATTGTGATATTTTCAGAATATCTCACCTGGCTTTAGTGCATCCTCAGGGGTGGAGAGCAGTATGGCTTTGGTGCATCTGCATATCAATAGGCATTCCTCAGGGGTGGAGACAAGTTCATCTCCATATCAGTGGGGAATTACCTGGGCAACCATGGCTTATCTGAACCTGAGAGGGTAAGGGGAGGGCCGGTTGGTCTCTGAGGGAGCAGGAGAGAGAAATGGCTCCGGACTGCAGTTCATAAGCAATAAATGGATTTTAAACTTTATTTCTCCCTGACTGATTTCAGTTTTAGAGGTATTTTGCCCCAGGATTTCCTCTCCCCGGGCTTATACTTTGATACCTTTTTTAAAAGACCTTGAATCAATGAGCTAAGATTCTCCCTTGAAAAAAGGTTCCAATTTAAATATCCTGGTAATTAAATAGGGAATAAAGGAAGTCTGATCAATGCCATACCTTAATAAATGGGGTGGATATTATCTTTCGAAACTGAATTGGTCATATAAAGTGTATTTCAAAAGAGCCTGAGGCTTCTTTTTAACTGACATGTTGGTGGACTGTCGAGTACATTTGTAAGTGGAAGTGAGCCTTGGGTTCCCTCCCATCCGTGCCCCTTTTGGACTATTACAGTCAAAAAATATGGTTGCCGAAGGCTTGCCCCATTCCGATCAACAGCATCCATTATCATTTAATAGACAGAATTCTAAAGAAATAGTTCAATATGTGTAACATTCAATCTTTCTCAGTGTGACCCTGTAAATTGGTTTTAAGTATCTCACACAACACGGACATATTCCAAGTTTGTGTTGCTCTAATATTATCTTTAAATAAAATATCATAAAGACATTCTGTCTTAACAAACTACCTGTCTGCCGATATTTTAATACACTTTCCTGAATTTCAGCACATATTAGAAATATAGAGTAATAACTTCTAACTGGTTAATCTGCCTATCCTGTGCAGTCCGACAATAGCACAGCTCACCACCACACCGGAGTGGTGCCCCGCCTGCTTTTAATGACCTTGAATCAACTAGGTAAGATCCTCCCTTGGAAAGAAGTTCTCATTTAAATACCCTGGTCAAAGAAGGGCATATTTACATTTAATTTGGAAAGTTCTTCCCAACCTCTAAGACTAAGCAGTTCTTGACTACCGACTCTATCCTTTGAAGGTGTTTGGAAATGTGTACAGGTCCTTCTCCTTGTCACGGTGACTGGGAGGTGCTATTGGCACCAGTCACACCAGATCTCTTGAAGTCATTCACCGGGCAGTTTCAGGTCTACACACATTTGTGTATCCATTTCCTCATCCTGCCATGTTCTGCCCTATCCCTGTCCGATTGCGTGTTATTGTTTTTATTATTATGGTAATACACACATAACGTAAAACTTACCATGTCAACCATTTTAAAGTGTACAATTCAGCGACATCATTGACTAATTGTGCAACCATTATCATTACCTACTTCCAGAACATTTTCACTACCCTTTAAGCAGTTACTCCCCCTTCCCTAACTACCCCTCCTCCCCAGTCCCCTGGCAGCCACTAGTCCGTGTTCTGTCTCTAAGGATTTGCTTACTTTAGATATTTCCTATAGACAGAAGCATGTAATCTGTGACCTTTGTGTCTGGCTTGATTCACTTAATGTAATGTTTTCAAGATTCATCCATGTTGTAATATATGTCAGCACATAATTGCATTCTATGGATAAATATATCCCATGGTATGAATATGGCATATTTTGTTTATTCATCTGTTGATGGACTTTTGGGTTTTTTCTACCCTCTGGCCCTTGTGAATAGTGCTGCTGTAAGTATTTGTATACAGGTTTTTGTTTGCACCTGTTTTCAGTTTCAGGGGGTATATATCCAGGAGTGAATTGTATGGTAAGTTTTTGTTTCACTTATTGAGGGACTGCCAATCAACTGAGAATCTTTTAAGAAATCTTCTCTGAAGTCTTTCTTGACCTGCCTTTTCCCCTTCCACCCAAATTTTCTGTCCTTCTATGTATTACCACTGTTTCCAATGTATACATCTCTCATGGCACCTGAACTTGAGTTTAATAACCTTGTATTATCTGCCTCCTGTTAGTAGATTGTAAACTCTTTGAGGGCACAATCCTGGCCTTATTTTTCTTTGTATTGTTTATTTACTCTAACTCCATTTATCTTTGTAAATTATAAGCTCTCAATAAGTCTTTGTTGGGAAAATGACTGTTCTGGTGCACAAAAGACTTAGCTTCAAACAGAATGACTTTTCATTTGGTGACCAAGAACTTCAGATGCTATAAAGTGGTAATTGCTGTTTTTAACTGTAATTGTGTCTTGCAAATGAGTTTCAGCCCCAGGCAAGTTCGCTATAGATTCACTGTGACCAAAGAAATTTACAGCAAAGGGTTCTTGGGGTGAAAAGGTTATACCCAACTTTATTGCCAGGTGGCAGGTCAGTCACTAAAATCCCGTTCACTCAGAGCCAGTCTGTGTTATCACTGCTGCTTCGGACGCAGCAAGCCGGTCTCTGCCTCTGGGCCCCTCTGCACAGCCGTCCTCTGGGCCTCTCTGCCCAGTCGTCCTGCACAGCCGTCCTCTGGGCCTCTGTCCTCGGAGCTGCCACCACTCCAGCCTCCACTCCACTCTCCTACAGCCTTGCAGCCCCGCCACCCCGCACCATCGCGCACAGAGCACTGGGCAGAACTCTGTATATTAACAAAATAATGGCTTATTGTCTAAAGGTGTGGAAGCAGTAGCATAGCAATAGGTCAGTTACATCATCAGGTGGTTTAAGTTCAGTGAGGATCCTGGCCATAAGAACCCCACTTTACCCACAAATTGCTAGGGCTGTGCTGAAACACCCAGGTTGCTATTATATTTATTTAGGCAAAGAAAGAGGGCATGTATGTGTGGGGAAGAGGAAGCTGTATTTTTTTATGTTTTGATTTTTGGTAGTAATCTACATTTGCAGCATCTTTCTACCACCCAGGGATCTCAACCAATGTGGGAGGAACCTCTGAGAACTTCATCTTGGAGCAAGCTTTGAATTGCTGGTCTCCTCCACTGCTATGTTGATATCTAAAATTGTTGCATTTTACAAGCCATAGTTCTGCCTAGAGATACTAGAATTTCTGGCAATCTTGTAGAATCACAAGGGTTTCAACTAAATTGCTTTCAAAATAGCTTTACTTAAGGGTCATAGGACAAAATGTTGAATTAACATAAAGAATTCCTAATGGAGTGAAAACAAATGGGAGGTGGCTTCTCGTGTGCACTTGCTGTAATTGGAACCATGGATTAGAGGTGCTGAATGAGGCTTTCTGATGGAATGCTCTTTGTCTCTGAGTCAGCATACAAAATTAAGTGCTGAAAAAGGGCTGACTTCCCAAGTGCAGAAACACTGAGGATCAGACAGAGAAGTAAAAAGCATGTCTTCTCCTTACTAAAAGTTTATAATCTAGCTGGGGAGGTAAGAAATAGACACATAAAAGATGATTACTAATTTAGGTAATATGTAAGAGCTAAAGGAGTAATATAAACAATTGGCAGTATTAGGTGGGGCAAGGAAGAGATGCTCCTTGAACAGTCCGTGAGATGTGGAGAAGTGCTTAAGACAGGCAGAGAGGTTGTAGTACTCCAAATGAAGAGCATGGTGCATGTCAAGAGCATGCAGTGGTTAAAGACCATCAAGTAAATTAGTCTAAATGGAGCAGGATATTCAGATAAGGGAATATGGGGATACACAAATTGCATGGGTACATTGGGAATCAGATTGAAAAGAGCATTAAAAATAAAAATAAATTTAGACTTTATTCTATAGGGATTGAGAGGCTGTGTGGGCTTTTGAGCAGAAGAGCGACACATTGACAGTTATATTTATGGAAAAGTAATCTAACAAGGTTTTATAGACTGGCTTAAAGGGAGAAAATAATGGAAAAGAGAAATAAGTTAAGACCGTGGGTAAAATTGCAATATTTCCAGAATCACTCCCCTGGCCTTAGTGCATCTACATACAATAGGTGTTTCCAAGGAGTGGAGAGAAGTAGCCATCTCTATATCAATAGGTAATGACAAGGGCGAGCAAGAGCATATCTGGACTGGAGAGGTTGGGTGAGTCCTCTTCTTCTGCAGCTGGGTTGTGAGAGAGGGGAGAGTAAAAATGGACGACTGCTTGTAAGCACTAAATGGGTTTCTCCCACTTTATTTTTCCCTTTGACTGATTTCAGCTTCAAATGTAACTTACCCCAGGCTGGGAACTTATTTTCTGCCTGGAATTACAGAGACTTTGAAATAGTCCAGCCGAGAACTGAGTGAACTGGAGCGGTGGCATTGGGGGTGTAAAGAAGGGTAGGAGTAGGGGGTAGATTCATAAATTAACTTTACGTTTTCTTTAGTTTTAGACAGATATTTTAAAATGTTGGGTTTTTATGTTTAATTCATCTCTTCCTATTTCATATTTTCCAGGCACTGCTTTGTTGGAAATTAGGACCTCCTTAGCTGAGGAAGGGGGTCAGAACATGCCACCCCAAGTTGTGCCACTGTGGCTTTAGGGTTATTTTCAGCGGAAGGCAATTGCAAAATAGCAGACATAGTAGGAAATCTCTGGCCTCCCCTATTGCCAAAAAGCAGGGCATACATTTTCCTTCTTAAAGTTAGTAAAAATGTCCATTTATAAAGATGTCTTCCTCTCCAGCACCAGGAAGAGAATATTTGAATCACCAGAGATGACTCTTATCACTAAAGACAGCACTACTAACTTGAGTCTGCACGACAAACTACTGAACAATCTTTATCTACCATGCGTTTCCTGTCACCTTCCCACAATTTACTGCCCCTAGGAGCCCAAACCACCTCCCTTTTCCCTTTGTCTGGTCACTTCTCTATGATTTATCACCCTTTGTTAAAGTGGTATATAAGCCCCCGGCTCTAACTCCTCCCTCTCTGGGTTCTCACTTCCTTATTGTGAAACCCCCACCTGCATGCAAAATAAACCTTTCTCTTGTTAATTTGTCTTTCGTCAGTTTAATTTGCAGGTTCAGGAACTGAACCTAAGAGGGAACGTTTTCCCTCCCACTGACAGCAACTGCCCAATACTCAGTCATGTGACCATTTTCATTTCTAATCTTGATTCCAAACCTCAAGTGGGTCCTAAGTGCTCCTGGCAATCTGAATTCATTCCTGTAATAAGTTCACTTGAGTGTGAGCTCTGTGTGGGCAGGGGTTTCTGTTCTGTTCCTGGTTTATTCCCAAGAGCCAAGAAGAGTGCCTGGCGTATAGCATGTGCACTGGATGTAATGGACAACTATTTCATACATTCCCCTCTTCCCAAAAACCTCAGGCCCTTTCATTGCATTTGACATTCAGCTGTTGGCCTTCCTACTTATATCACTGAGAAAATACAGTTATTCTGAGGTGCATGTCCACATACTCTCCTACCCCCCCACCCCCACTTACAACCTTACGCATATTCTCTCCTGACAATTTACCACAAGCAACAACTTGCCCCAGCTCCCCTAAGGCTGACTCTTCCAACTGCACAACACTGCATCCCATCTCTTCCTGCCTACTCAAGTCTTTGCTCCTGCGGTTGACTCTTCTCTCACCTGAGTCATCAGTTTTTCCTATTGTGGGTAAAACTGTAGTATTTCCAGAATGTCTTGCCTGGTTTTAGTGCATCTGCCTATCAACAGGTGTTCAGGGGTGGAGAGAAGTATGGCTTTGGTTCATTTGCATATCAATAAGCGTTCCTCTGGGGTGGAGAGAAGTTCATCTCCATATCAATGGGGAATTACCTGGGCAACAGAGGGCTTATCTGTACCTGAGAGGTGAGGAGGAGGGCCAGTTTTGCTTCTGCCAGAGCAACAAAGAGAGAAGGGCCCGGACTGCAGTTTGTAAGCAATAAACAGGTTTTAAACTTTATTTCTCCCTTTGACTGATTTCAGTTTTAGAGGTATTTTTCCCCGGGATTTCCTCTGCCCGGACTTAGACCTATCATCTGGATAATTCCCATCAGCATACAGATTGGTTTAGGAGAAAACCTGAGGCAGAAGAGCAAAGAGGTCCTTTGGCTTGTGCTTGTGTGCTGGCAACCTATATAAACTGTCCAATGGAGCTGTCTTTGGGTGGCCTGCAGACACCACAAGCACATGCTAAAGCTGACTACAGTTTCCCTAATGCATAATTTTATACCTACTAATTAGTAAGTGCTCAATATTCACTAAGGAGTGAATAATTTCTCACATCTTAAGTTGACCCTCTCTTGGCTATACATCCCCCCAGTTATCACCTTATTTCTCTGCATCCTTTTATAGCAAAATCCACAAAGCATTTCATTGTTTATATACTTGCTGTGTTCACCTCTTATCCTTTTAGTCTCTCTTGGTCTCTAATTACACTTTCATCTCTGCCATTCTACGGAAGCTTTGAGGTCACTGATGACTTCCATTTTGCCAAATCCAATTCTCAGACTTCATCTTATCTTAGCAAGCAATCATTTGACCCAGGTAATCATGACTCCTTCCTTTTTCCTCACTGGCCTCTCCTTATTAGTTACATTTGCTGGCTTCCTAGCATTAATTCTGGAATACTCCAGTTTCTGCCCTTAGACATCTCTTTTCTATCACACTGACTCCCATGCTTTACATCCTATCTATATGCTAATGACTCTCACATTTATATTCAGGCCCTGAATTCAAAACTCATGAATTCAGTATGTCCTCTTGGATTTGAATAGATATTTCTCTCACTCTCTCTTTCTTTTAGATTTCAGGTACATAGAAATGAATGAATCAGAACCTTTGATTGATGACACAGTTATTTTTTTTTTATCAATGTTCAACCTGCTTTAAAATTTTCATTTATTTATTGTTTTAAATGATATAATAAATACCTATGAACCAATACAAAAAAAGAACACTGAAATGATGTAGGTTATACTCTATGGTCTTCCTCCATTTCGTCCCTGCACTATCCCCCTCACCCAGTTAACCCCTATTACCATTTCCATTACCATAATTGTCCAAGACACCATTAGCCCTCTCCTGAACTGATGCAGTAGTCTTCTAACTGGTCTCCCCGCTTCTTCTTTTGCATCCCATCCCCACCCAAGCCAATTCTATTATTCTCATTGCATCCAGAGTAATTCTTCAAGGTCAGCTCACATAAATTCTCTATTCATAACTTCCAGTGGCTTTCTACCTCATGCAGGATAAAATTAAAAAACCTTATTATGGATTACAAAGTCCTACTTGATCTACCTTCCTGGATCCTCATCTGCTACCATCCTCCTCACCATTCCTTTGGCCTAAAGTCTTTGAAATTGCCATTCCAACCACTTAGAATATTCTTTCTCAAAATACGTCCTATATTTTATTCAGATTGTTACTCATCACAAAGCCTCCTCGGCTAATTTCTTCATTAGGAACAGCAGTTCTCCTCTACTCTCAACTCCCTTATTCTGTGCATAATCCCCTTTAAACTTATTACATGTATATTTTTCATTGCTTGTCTTCTCCTAATAGAATAAATGCTCATGAGGGCAGGTGGCTAGCCTTGCTCACCACTCTAACCCCACCACCTAAAAGAGTATCCAGCACATAGTGAACATTTACTACAGTTTAGGTTCCCTGGTGTGGGTAAAATAACAATATTTCCAGAATCTCTCACCTGGCTTTAGTGCATCTCTATATCAATAGGTGTTTTCAAGGGATGAAGAGAAGCAGTCCATCTCCATATCAATAGATTATAAGGGCGAGGGAGGTCTTATCTGGACCAGAGAGGTTGGGTGGAGCTCTCTCTTCTTCCACAGCCTGGTCAAGAGAGACAAGGATGACTGCTTGAAAGAAATAAGTGGGTTTCTCCCACTTCATTTTTCCCTTTGACTGATTTCGGTTTCAGAGGTATTTTTGTCCCGGGATTTTCCCTCCGCAGTTACATCTGGGAATGACTTCTATTAGAGAGTGCTTTTGATCTATAAAAAGGAAGAGAAGGATTAGGGAGAGGGAGAAATTGGGTAGTGATAAAGTCTTAGTGAAGGCCTTAGCCAATGCCAGAAGCAGCTCCCAAGTTGGGATAGCCCTCCAGAGTTGCACCAAATTGGGATGAAAAGCCTAAGCATTTTAAATTTGCATAGATATGTCATTCATGGGAGTTGCCCTAGGAAGGGGGTGTAACCTTGGAGCAGGAGCTCTCTTTAGCTAGGCAACTGTGCAGTGGGCTGACACCCAAGGGCTTACTGCCAGCAGCGCTCCAATGAGCTGGGAAAATAATTGCTTCATTTCTGAAGGGAGATCTGGACAGCACCTCACAGGACCTATCACAGCACTCAGTAAAGTGGTTGGCAAATAAACGTACTGAGATCCAAGAACAGAACAGATGGGGTGAGTTCCCGACATGCAAAGAAGGAAAGAAAGGAAACTCAAGTCAATGAATCTGCATGGCCACACTCCTCCACTTGCCTGTGGGTGAGGGCCTGTGAGGGAGCAGTGTGGGATATAACGTTACAAAAAGTGAGACCCCTGCCCCGAGACAGAGAATGAAACATAGCACAAACATACACGGTACAAAGCAGTGTGTTTTAACTCCTATGTGCAGCCCAAACTAGTGTTTACAGAGGGAAAAGAGGACAAGACCCCTTCTGGCTTGGAGAACAAGGAGAAAGAGTGAAGAAGGCAACGTGAAGGGGCAGCGGTTTTGCTGGGTAAAGCAGGAGGGAAGGCAGCTGGCAGACTAAGAGATAGTGAATCAAGGGCTCAGATACAGCAACACCCCAGCTGTGCGGTCAACAGTCTGCTCTCCTCTCTATCCTCTGATACTTAAAGGCTGGAGTCTTGAGGGCACATGAACCCATGAATGCCACACAACACGTGCATCAGATTAAATCCTGAAAGAGGAAAGTGTTTCCTCTGCCTAGCAATTCTATCAGTGGGGAGAAGGGGGTGTAAATTTGCAGGAGTTCTATGTGACTTGACCTATGTTTTAAATGGTAGTAAGCCAGCAATTTCACTTATCCAAACTATAAAGGTATCCCTTATGTTTGGGAAACAGAATGTAATATATACAGGACATCTTTCTGAAGGGAAACATTAGAGTGATAGCTGAGTCCCTGGTTTGAAAAGGTTAGAATCCAATAAATAGGTATACAGATCATCACCAGTGTAACCTTACAGAAGAAGAAAGCGAGCACAGAATGGTGAAGGGCTTCCTCTAAATCCACAACAGATCAGCATCAGAAGTAACACCCAACAATAAACACATGCCCCTTAATTGACCACCTAAATCTTCAGCTAGGATCCCTAATACGATGCCTGTTTTCCCCTTCTTTCATTAATAGCAACAGGAACCACTGGCCAACCAAGCTGCTGGGTCAAGGGGCAGCTCTGACTAACCACTGCAAAGAGGAATGACATCCGTTGAGCCAGCTTGGAGTCTGTTTCCTACAGCTCATAAATGGCAAACTGAGAAATCAATAAGGGCTTTACTGTTGGGGCAAGAGAGTGATTTACAACGCCCTGGCAGAGGTCATTAGCCTCAGTTCAGATGGAAAAAAGGAAACACTTTGAGGCTGTGATTTCAGTGACAGACAGTCGCCTGAAACCATGGTTTTAGCCTGAGGTTCCAGCTTGGCTTTGTGTTTTCCTGCCAATTAACCAATTTCTGTTTGTCTAACCTAATCAACCTGAACAGCGACTTCCTGTTGTTTCTAAACAGTGTCCCCTCCCCCTCCTTACACTGTAAATGGATCCACTGTTTCTTAAGGAACTAGACCCTGCTAACTGTTCAACGGCAACTTCGGGCCGCAGCTGGCAGTGTGTGGGGTGCCCTGGGACCTGACCAAGGGCAAGTTGCGGGTTGGATGCCGACCATGGTTACCATACTCTCTGACCCTCCTGGAATCAGAGATTTGATAGGAAGTGACAGGGTTAGAAATTAGGCCTGAAAGACACAACAAGCCCATAGATGAAATTATACAAAGTGTAATCTTAGGCTCAAGAAACTTAGAAGTAGGAAGAGGAAATAAGAAGCCCTAAATCTGTAACAATGAGTTATTTTTATTCCAAATGTGATGGCTTTAACAAATGTAGAGGGGCTTAGTTTTTCTAAATAGTGGGCCACATGACCACAAATCCCTGGGTATGGGCACATGGATCTTTTACTCATAATTATGAAATTCTAATGGTCCATACTTGGCCCACAAGTTCCAGCAGGGACCAAGTGCACATAAACACTTTGCTGATATTTATTAATCCATTTGTCAGAATCTCCATAATGCCCTGTTCCAAGATGAAATTTTGTAGAACTTCATATAATTATATTCAGTTTCAAGTATCATTACTAATGGATAAAAACCAACTAGGGTTAATCCAGGCAGAAACAGTTACACAACCGTTGTGGTTGTGTGATGGAGCTTGTTAGACACTAGTGCTTGAATGTGAGTAATTAGTAAAATGTTTTTGTTCTCCTAAAATCCTTAGAACAGCCCCTCCCTACGGATCACACTTTGGAGACTGGAGTTTAACGCGTCAGTCATCAGCCCCTCAGGTTTCCATCCACGCCTGTCATTCACTTCTTTATGCCCGACTTTTGTCAAACTGTCTAGTTAAAAGGTAGATTAACCAAGCCAGTAACTTGTCATGTTCTAGGTACCTATTCCTATCACTCCACTCATGGCTGTAAGCATATCCAATTCAATCATTTCCTAATATTCAGATTCAACCAAGATGTGTCATGGTAGTGATTATGTTGGGGTGTGTGTGTCTTTGCAGATTGATCACAGTCTGAGGCCAAGATTTCTCATATATAAAATGGGAATGATTATTCTGACCTCAGGTCTTGTTGGGAAGATTAATTAGTAAATACCATGTGTGAGCATCTCTGACACACAATAGGTCACTCTCAATATATCTGTAAGTCTCAATTCATAGGGGTCCTTCCACAACCACTGGGCCATGCCTGCTATCAGTTATTTGGGCTGGGTAGATATGGCCTCAGACATCTATGTCTAAGACCGCCTGTTGGGATACAGGTACGTTGCTCATTCCGGAAGGCCGTCACAGAGCAAGGAGGCCTGATTATCTTGTCAGGCTGGAGCTCTGGACCTGATTACTTTGGCCAGCACTTCGGAATCCATCTAATTGCCAGCCTCTTCCCTGGACATTTGCCTCCTCACAGTAAATTTTCCTCTCCCTTGTGTGTGTGTCCCATGGTCTCTGAAGATGGTCACACTTTCAATTAGCAGGCATTTGCTGAGCAGGTGCCATGCACATGACATTTTGTGAGATGTATGAAAGACCCAAAGAATCACTTTGGTTGAGTATTTTCTATGCATCGAGCTCTGAGGTAGGCTTTTTAGATACTTTGGCTCATTTACAAAGCTAAGATAGTTTCTGATCACGGGGAATAAACATAATTTAAGGAAAATAAGACATAAACACACAAAAAGATAACTACATGTTCCAAGTGTATAAAACTAAAAATGAAGGCATTAAAAGAAAAAAGAATTTAGAGAAAACAGAGCCACTGCTGAGGAATGGGGTCATGAAAGTCTTCTAAAGGAAGGATAGATTAAGTGATATGGACCTGGAAGGATGGGCAACATTTGGACGAATAGAGAGAAGTAAAGGAGGGTATACCCATTCAGGGGACTGCATGAGAAGATCTAAAAATGGGACTGAATCCTAGCTGTGCCCATCAGACAGCAAGAAGCCCATTCCTGAGGATGGTCCCCCACCCAATAGGAAAGAGGCAACTGCTTCAGTGTCAAACAAATTTTGACTTAAATCCCACTTGTATCATACGCTAGCTAAATTAATAAACCTCTCTGAGTCTCAATATCCTCAACACTAAAATGGGATAAAATACTTAATCCCTACACTTGTCATGAGGATCAGATGAAATGATAATGTACGTAAAGTACCTAGCCCTTCATGTTGGCAGTAGTGAGACCAGAAAAATGGTTGTACATCGTCTAGCGTGTGGAAATTGATTGAGGTTCCATGGTTAGAGCCCTCCATGGTTTTCAAAGCATTCACAAAAATGAACTCATCACAACAAACCTCCCAACAGTCTTGTGTATAAGCAGGGGTGACATAACTGTGATTCCCATTTCACAGTAGGGAAAACTGAAGTTTAGAGAAGCCTTGACTTTCCCAAGTTCCTAACTTTAGAGTCAGATAGACCTGTGCTCAGAAGCTGTTTCTGCCACCTGCAAGCTGGGGTAACTTTGGACACCTAACCTCTCTGAGCTTAGCTTCTTTACATTCTGTGGTCAATTTTTTACATCAAACCTATATCCTTTCTTAAATATTTAATCTGATTATTTAAATGTTTAAATAACACATTGTAAGTTTCAAATATTAGAAAGTACAAATGGCTATATGATGAAAAGTCTCCCTCCCAATCCTGTCCACTCTCCGTCTTTTCCCACCACATCATAAGTAACCTGTGCATCCTTCAGTAGTTTGCTGTATATCCTTTTCTGAGTCTCTATGCATATAGGAGCAAATCCAAATATGTATATATATGTATCTACAAGCTGCTTTATTTTTTAGCAATAAATATATCTTGCATAATTTTTCCTATCAGTACATTCCAACAGCTTTCTTATTCTTTTTCACAGTTGCATGGTATTCCATTTCACAGATGTCCCCTAATTTATTCCACTAGTTTCCTATGGATGGACATTTAGGCGGCTGCCAGTCCTTTGCTGTTACAAACAACACTGGAGTGAATAATCTTGTATATATGCCTTTTGTGTGTGAGTACATTTGCAAGATAAATTGCTAGAAGTATAATTACTGGGTCAATTTGTGCATTTATCATTTTCATAACTATTGCCAAATTGCCCTCTGTCAGCTTATAGTCCCATTTGCAGCTTATGACAGTGCTTGTTTACCTATAGCCTTGCCAACACAGTGTGGCATCAAACCCTTGTACTGTTGTCAACCTGATAGGTAAAAGTAGCACCCCGATGTAGTTGTGAATTGAATTTACCTTATTATGAATGGGATTGAGCACGTTTTCATATTTTTAAAGAGCTGTTTGTATTTTCTTTACTGTTAGCTGTATGTTCATATCCTTTGCTCATTTTCCCATTGGGTTGTTGGTCTTCTATGTTGTATAACAAGGAAATTTATATAAGGAAAGTTTATATTAGAAAAATAAGCCCTCTGATTGTGATATAAGTTGCAAATAACTTTCTCAAGTCATCATTTGCCTTTTCATTTTACTTACTGCATCAGTTATTTGGGTGTATGTGTGTAAGAAACCATCCCCAAACTTAATGGCTTGACACAGCAATCATTTGCTTGTGATGCTGTGGTCTGGGCTTGGCTGAGATGGTTCGTCTCTGTTCCATGAGGTGTCGGTTGGGCTCACTATGCTTTAAAGTCAGCCAGTGGTTGATGGCCTCACTCTGGAGGCTGACTGGCTCTCAGTAGAGGTAGCAGAGGTCACAAACATCTGTTGCATTGGGCTAGCCTTGCCTTCTTCTCCTGTCGGTCGCAGGTTCCAAGAAACAGCAAGAGAGGAAGAACCTGTACCCAAGTGTTTTTAACCCTGCTTGCATCACATTTGCTATTGTCTCAGTAGCCAAAGCAAATCACATAGCAAAGGCTGGCATCAGCATAGGAAGGAAACCTAAGGGCAGAACTTTGTGGCCGTTTTTTTGAAAACAATATACCACACTTACAGGATTGTTTTGGCTTTTGGTTCTTTTCCTTAGTGTTACTGTTGTTTGTTTCTCTATGCAGTTTTTAATTTTTATATGATACTATTTGTCAATCTTTTCTCTCATGAATTCTAGATTTTGAGTCAAAGGTAGAAAGCCCTTCCCCACTCTAAGGTTGTGAGGATAATTCTTGTTTTCTTCTAGTGCTTTTATGGCTTCATCAATTACATTTAAAGATTAATCCATTTGGAATTTAATGTAGTGTTCATTTCCCATTGATATTCTTAATTAACACATAGTCCTCTATTTGGGACGTTGTTGTATCAGTCAAGATAGGCAAAGTTATACCCAGTAACAAACAACTCTTAAATCTTAATGGCTTTTAACAAGAAAGGTTTATTTCAATCTCCTGTATATATCCATCATGGTTTGGTGTAATTTCTGCTCCATACCAACTTTATTCAGACACCCGGGTAAAGCCGGTGAACCGTCCTCCGTCTAGAACATTGCCAAGTCTCGCACAGAACAGAGACCACGACCACCCACACGCTGCCCGTTACAGCTTCCCTTACAGTCACGTTTCATTGGCTAAAGTGAGTCACACAATGAGATGGAAAAGTATAAGCATGTACTGAAGAGGGATAGAGAGTATTGGGGAACAACTTTGCAGTCTTTCATTATTATCCTTTCTGTTAATGTGCAGTTTTGGGAAAGGACACACACGGAGCCTGAAGCAGGTGGGTCTCACCAGCTGGGTCAGGAAACCCAACCTTTTCCCCTCAGACCTCGTGTCCTGCTCAGTGTAGAGGGTCCGTGTGTAGCCTGGAATAGCAGAGCAAAGAAAGGGAGGAACAGCGGGCCTCACCTAGGGGGCTATTCTGGGTGGAACTGTGTCTCCCTAGAAAGACATGGAAGAATACTCCAGGCCAAGTACCTCAGAAGGTTACCTTAGAGATAGGGTCTCTACAAAGGTAACAAGTTAAATGAGGTCATTAAGATGAGTCCTAATCTGATTTGACTGGTATCCTAACAAAAAGGGGCAATTTGGATATAGACATGGTCAGAGGGGAGAGGGTATGAATACATGTGGAAAAGGCAGGCATCTATAAGCCAAGGAAAGAGGCCTGGGACAAATTCCTGCCTTGCAGCCCACAGAAGGAATGCACCCTGCTGGCACTTTGACTGCCACTTACCGCCTCCATGGCTCTGAGACATTTATTGTCTACTGTTTAAGCCACCCAGTTGAAGGTACTCTGTGATGGCGGCCCTAGCAAATAAATACAGGGAAACCTCCAGCTGCCTGGTAGGGGCTGCTTGGACGCTATTTTGAAAGGGTTTGTGGTGCAGACTGGCAGGGAAGGCAGCCATGGCGAGGCAGGGATGTCCTCCGTGAACAGGGAGTGGGGTGGGGGCAGTACTGATGGAGCCGGCTGACTAGGGACCCGACACACTGTGACTTTGTGATGACAGTAGGGGTCACACAAACCCGTGAACTTGTAGGCATATGGGCAGGGCTGCCAAAAATCCATGCCTGAGGCTTCCATTGAAGGATGAGGGAGGGAGAACGGAGAGCAAGCATGGCTGTCTGCCTGGATATTGGTCCCCAGCCTGGCTGAAGATGAACCCCAGCTCCCTCCTAATAAGAGAGCACTAACAATTAGCAAAAGAAAGTCAAAGTCTCAAACAAAATGCTAGCTCCTTAACATTTTACTAGATGTCAGCATCCCTTTCAATTAGCCTTTTTGAAATTTTCTGTATTAAGACCACAGGTCTGCTTTTCCCAGCTCTGCTGAGTGTTACGAGACCTCTTTGCCTCTCGCAGGATCTCATGAGGTTCCAAAGCCCTGCTGACCTCTAGATCTTTCTGAGCTGGTCTTAGACTGCACTAGTGTATAAGAGAAAGCCGGAAATACGACAAAAAGGTCCAGAGGTGTGGGTGTAGTAGTAGCTTTTGGTAGGTGAGGGCCCCTCTTTATTTCCTTCCTGAAGACAGATTCAACAATGTTCTATTTTAAACTGTGAGCCATTAGTGTGTGTGTGTGTGTGTGTGTGTGTGTGTGTGCGCGTGTGCGTGTGCCCCACGGAACGCCATTCCAATTTAGAATCAACACAGCATTTTTGCTACAGATATTAGGGTTGACTTAGCAGGTCCAGCAGTAGTCATAATAATGAGATGTCATCTGAAGTGACTGTAGAGGCAGTGACCACCAGAGAGAAACACGGAGCAGGATAAGTTGAAAGAACAGTGTATCTATTGCTTATGTAACAAATCACCCCAAAAACTGTGTCTTAAGACTACAATCCCTTTCTTTGTCCATGATTGTGTGGGTCAGTAATTTAGGCTGGGCTCAACTGGCGATTCTTCTATTCACCTGAGGTCATTCACATGGCTGCGGTCAGCGGGCAGGTTGCCTGGGGACTGGCTGATGTAGGGACCTCAGCTGGGGTGGCTCATCTACACTCCACAGACTTGGTCACAAGGTGGCAGAAGAGTCCTTGGCAGCCAGAGAGGGCAGCCCCAAACCCGAGCACTTTCCAGGCCTCTGCTTGAATAATACTTGCTAATGTGCCAGTAGCCAAACCCAGAGTCAGTGTGGGAGTGGAGAGTACAAACACTTAGACAGACGAAGGCATGATTCCTCGGGGGCCTTCTGTGGAAGAATCTTTCACAATTTGCTTTTCTGAGAACCTTTGTAACATGGCATGAGACTCTCAAAGGTAAAACCTGCAGACAGCTGGAGGTTCCACCTTAGAAGGTAGGTTCGAGAGCTAGTGAGATCTTTGTTATTTTCATTACTGTGGTTCCATCTATACACACAGGCATGTAGACCTGGGAAAAATGAAATTACTGACCTTGTATAAATCCCTGAATCTGTGAGACACAGTTTCCCATTTGTAAAACCCACCCCACAGGTTTATAGTAAGGATTGCACAACCTCATGGCCTTTTGTGAAAAGTGTAGAGCCCCAAACTTAAAAGGGTGCTTTCTATCAGCCAGGATAGGCTAGGCTATGAGGGAAACTTCAAGCTGGGACACAAGGAAATATGCAGATACTCGATGGAAAAAGAGAGCTTCAGTGACTGGACTGTTTTAAAGAATTTTTTAAAAAATTCATGAGAAGACCTTTTGGGTCCAGAGATGCTAAGTTAGTCTGGGTCTCTCTCTCTCTCCTCAAGATTGACAAGGAGAAAACAGATTTTGTGTTTGCTTCACACATCTGCTTTACCTTTTGCCCTAATCCTAAATTATTCCTCCATCTCAAATGCAACTTATCGTCTCCTGCTTCTAATAGCATCAATCCAGCTCACAAGGCACATCCTCCAGAAAGTGTCTGACGTATCACAGCCCGAAGCTGATCTCTGCTCACCCATCCATCAGATATAACCATGCCCTTTTTATGTGTCTGGCATGGTGCTAGGCCCTGATGACACAAAGATGGATGAGGCATAGATTTTATCCTCTAGCTGCTTACAGTCTAGTGATGAGATTGATGCATAAACAGAGAACAGTGCTATCGCTGTGTGGTGTGAAAGAAAAATGTGCATTTATTCAACAAACATGCAATGATCTCTTGCAGTGTGTGTGCCTTATGCTGGTGTGAAAATGAATAAGACAAGTTTTCTGTTCTTAAGAAGTGTCCAGCGAAGGAGGCAGACAAGTCAGCAGTCACAATTTAGTAACACAGAAGTAGGCATGAGGTTCCCATGAGAGTCCAGAGCACAGCACCTGCCAGCTTGAAGTGGTCAGGCCAAGTTTCCCATGGAATTTGTATCCGACAAGAAAAGGGCAGCGGATGGATTCCAGACAGACAGAGCAATGCATACAAAAACAGAGTGGCCTGGGAGAGTGAAGGATTTTGGAGAAACCCAAAGGAGCTCAGCCTGCCTGGTACAGAGTGAGAAAGAGAGATGTAAGTGCGAAATCTGGGGAGGTAGGCTGAGGCCCCACTGCGGTGCTGGGAACCATTGCTCATTCCAACCCAGGAAGTGGCCTGAACAGATTTGCCTTTTAGAAAAATCACTCCGGCAGAACTGGGTAGATTGGCACACACAGAGGCAGTCCGGGGGTAGGACAGTGAAACATGAGACTGTTTAATAATTCACTTCAAATGAGAAGTAATGAAAGACTGAATATAGGTGATACCGTTGGGGATACAGAGAAGGGGATGAATT
>JAVSCE010021405.1:0-175769 GCA_032199065.1 Smutsia gigantea | reverse complement strand
AAACTACTAGAACTAATATCTGAATTCAACAAAGTTGCAGAATACAAAATTAACACACAGAAATCTGTTGCTTTCCTATACACTAATGATGAACTAACAGAAGAGAAATCAGAAAAACAATTCCATTCACAATTGCATCAAAAAGAATAAAATACCTAGGAATAAACCTAACGAAGGAAGTGAAAGACCTGTACTCTGAAACTACAAGACACTCCTAAGAGAAATTAAAGAGGACACTAACAAATGGAAATGCATCCCATGCTCTTGGCTAGGAAGAATCAATATTGTCAAAATGGCTATACTACCTAAAGCAATCTACAGATTCAATGTAATCCCTATCAAACTACCAACAGCTTTCTTCAATGAACTGGAACAAATAATTCTAAAATTCATATGGAACCACAAAAGACCCCGAATAGCAAAGCAATCCTGAGAAGGAGGAATAAAACAGGGGGAATTACGCTCCCTGACTTCAAGCTCTACTACAAAGCCACAGTAATCAAGACAATTTGGTATTGGCACAAAAACAGACCCACAGATCAGTGGAATAGAATAGAAAATCCAAACATTAACCCAAACACATACAGTCAATTAATATTTGATAAGGGAGCCTTGGATATACATTGGGAGATGACGGCCTCTTCAGCAGCTGGTGTTGGAAAAACTGGACAGCTACATGTAAGAGAATGAAACTGGACTACTGTCTAACCCCATACACAAAGGTAAACTCAAGGTGGATCAAAGACCTGAATGTAAGTCATGCAACCATAAAACTCTTAGAAAAAAACATAGGCAAAAATCTCTTGCACATAAACATGAGCAACTTCTTCATGAACATATCTCCCCGAGCAAGGGAAACAAAAGCAAAAATGAACAAGTGGGACTATATCAAGCTGAAAAGGTTCTGTACAGCAAAGAACACCATCAGTAGAACAAAAAGACATCCTACAGTATGGGAGAATATATTCATAAAAAACGTATCTGATAAAGGGTTGACATCCAAAATATATAAAGAACTCATGCACCTTAACAAACAGAAAGCAAATAACCCAATTAAGAAATGGGCAGAGGACATGAATAGACACTTCTCCAAAGAAGAAATTCAGATGGCCAACAGGCACATGAAAAGATGCTCCACATCGCTAATCATCAGAGAAATGCAGATTAAAACCACAATGAGATATCACCTCACACCAGTGAGGATGGCCAACATCCAAAACACAAACAACAACAAATGTTGGCAAAGATGTGGAGAAAAGGGAACCCTCCTACACTGCTGGTGGGACTGCAAATTAGTTCAACCATTGTGGAAAGCAGTATGGAGGTTCCTCAAAAAACTCAAACTAGAAATACCATTTGACCCAGGAATTCCACTCCTAGGAATTTACCCTAAGAATGCAGCAGCCCAATTTGAAAAGGACAGATGCACCCCTATGTTTATCGCAGCACTATTTACAATAGCCAAGAAATGGAAGCAACCTAAGTGTCCATCAGTAGATGAATGGATAAAGAAGATGTGGTACATATACACCATGGAATATTATTCAGCCATAAGAAGAAAACAAATCCTACCATTTGCAACAACATGGATGGAGCTAGAGGGTATTATGCTCAGTGAAATAAGCCAAGCCGAAAAAGACAAGTATCAAATGATTTCACTCATATGTGGAGTATAAGAACAAAGAAAAAATACTGAAGGAACAAAACAGCAGCAGACTCACAGAACCTAAGAACGGACTAATAGTTACCAAAGGGAAAGGGACTGGGGAAAATGGGCGGGAAGGGAGGGATAAGAGGGAAAAAGGGGCATTACGATTAGCAGATGTAATGTTGGGGGGGCACGGGGAGGGCAGTACAACTCAGAGAAGACAAGTAGTGATTCTATAACATCTCACTACGCTGATGGACAGTGACTGTAATGGGGTCGGTGGGGGGGACCTGATGAATGGGGTAGTTTAATAACCGTAATATTGCACATGTAATTGTAGATTAATGATAATAAAATATATTATATTAAAAAAATTTTCAGGGCTGAGTGAGGGAATTCATGAGAACCAAAAGAACCCTAAGTTAACTGTCATCATCACCAATTATTAGTTGAACTGTGACATTGTTGTAGGTAATATGTTACTCTGGAAATGATTATTTTTTTAAAGTGTAACCTTTTTCAGAAGAAAAAAATGGTGCATGGGCAAAGGCTTCAGGAGACAAATCTGAGCAAACCAAAGCAAAAAATGACATGTAATTTATGAACTGAGTACACAAAGGAACAGAAAACCAGTCTTCATCTATACTGCAACAAAAAGGAGAATAAAGGAAAATGTTCCTTCTTTATTAGATGGGGCTGAGAGGAATGAGTAGCAGATGATTGAAAAAATACAAAATAACATTTTGATCTGGTTTGATCTTGATCAATATCAATGAATGATAAGGTGTAGAAAAGTCTGGTTAACAGGTAGACTTGGAGAAAGAAAGGACAAAATTGCAGACAGCTTAAAACTGATGTAAGAAGCAAAGAAGATTCATTTAAATGAGCTGAGGTCCTGCAGACAGGGATCTTAGGAAACCATGCAGTCATTGCCAGTAATTGCAAACTGGACAAACATATATGTTCACGGTGCTGGTGATTTCAGATACATCCCACTTTATCCTCACAAGAATGCTTTCCTGTAAGAATTTTTATTCCCAATCTATAGATAAAGAAACTGGATCTAAAAGTCATGCAATAGGAGTGGAGTAGTCAGGGCTAGAATGCTAGGTCTGGGGTATTCTTCCCACAGCTACCTTCATGGGTGGGTGTAACTCGGGGGGTGGGGGAGAAATATATTTCCGGCACAGGGCAAATAACCTTTGAAGTCTAAATCAGTCAAAGGGAGAAATAAGGTGGGAAAAATCCATTTATTGCTTACAAGCAGTCGTCTACTTCTGTTCGCCCGTGTCTCTCATGATAAGGCTGCAAAAAGACCCCACCAAACTCTCCTGTCCAGGTGGTCTCTCACTTTCCAGCCCCTTTGTAATCACGTATTGATAAGGAGATGGTCTACTTCTCTCCACCCCTTGGAAACACCTATTGATATGAGATGCACCAAGGCCAGGTGAGAGATTCTGGAAATATTGTAATTTTACCCACAGTGGGGAGATGGAGAGGTGAGGAGTGTGACAAAGACCCCAGGAGAACCAGCCTAGACCCTGGATAGCAGGTGCTGCAGGGTAGGTCCCATGCCAAATGCTAGCAGAGACAGAAGCATAAAGCGCACTGTGCCACAAATCAGATCTAGGTCCTGCCCTAACTCTGCATCCTACTAGCTGTGTGAGAAAGTTCATCTGCTCTGGGCCTCAGTTTCCTAGTGAAATGAGGAGATTGGTCCAGGTGACCTTTACCATTGCTTCAAATGCTAAGTCTATGATCTTGGCTGATTTGAAAATTCATAGAGGCATTCTGGAAAAGTTCATGAAGCCTGAGAACAACTATGGTTTCCCATTTACAGAGCATGTATGTATTTATCTGTATTTTTGTTGCTTTGCTCAACATACCTTTCACCCTCTTTCTGAGGATAGAACCCTGCTCCCACCTCCGTGTCTTTCCTTTGATGCTCTACCTCTCCCACATTCCATGGAAATCTGATGGGGTTGCCAATCACAGTACTGCCCACCCCTGACCCCAGTGATTGGCCCAAACAAAGGTTGGGCACCTGACCCAAGAAAACCAATCAGAATCTTTCCCTGAATGTTTAAGTGTGGATACAGGGAGAAACAAGGTAACTCACTCCTGGGATTGCAGGGCTGAATGTAAACCTGGAAATATACTCTCCCCATCCTCACCCCTAGCACCACCACCCTCCCATACCTGTATTTCCTCACTTTTTCACCTCAGTGACAAGGCTTATCTAGGGTAGAAGAGAGAAGCAGAGGAAGGAGAGATGAAGAAGAGAGGACAGTTCCTGGGGGACCATACTCAGATGTCAACTCTATTCCAGGCTTCTTAGCATGTGAACCCACAGATTCTACATATTTTGGGGTTATCAATCTCCCGTGGCTGTTGTAACAAGTAAATAGAGTGGTTTAAAACAACAGGAATTAATTCTCTCACAGGTCTGGAGGTGAGAAGTCTGAAATCAGTATCCCTGGGCCAAAATCAAAGAAGGTGTCAGTAGGGCAGTGCTCCCTCCAGAGGCTCCGGGGAGAATCCACTCTTTGTTTCTAGCTTCTATGGCTGCCTGAGTTCCTTGGCTGGAGATTCACACCCTTGCAGTCCCAGCCTTTGTGGTCACTCAATGCCCCATCTACTGTCTGCCTCAGATCTCCCCCTGCTGCCCCTCTTAGAAGAACACTTGTGACGTCATTTAGGGCCCACTTGGGTAATCCAGGATAATCTCCCTCATTGTGAAATCCTTAATTTAATCACATCTGCAGAACCCTTCCCCAAATAAGGCAATATTTACAGGTTCCAGGGATTAGGACTGGCTATCTGTGGGTGGCCCTTATTCAGCTCTGTGGGTGTTTAACAACTTGACTTGTTACAGAAAGTCTATTATTTGCTACAGAAACAGTTGTAACACAGTGTTTGTTGCTTAAAATCAGAAAAATATCAGATACAAAAAAGAGTAAAATCACACCCCACCCAATGACTCAGCTACTAATGAGTGCCTAATGTGCAACAAAGTGCTGGTTAATAGTCAGGAACAATGCTGGCCTGATTTCCGACCCTCTGGGCCTTACAGTCTGATGAAAGAAAGGAAAAAGAAACAAGTAAACAAGCAAATATAAACTGCCCTGCAGCAAACCATGCTAATGCTTTCTTTCTTTCCATTCTCTTTCTATGCATGTTTTTCACTATTGATAGATGCAATGTTTTATCTCACTTTCTTCACTTGATTTTATATAATTAGCATTTCCCACATCATTAAAAATTCTCCAAAAGCAAGGCTTTTATATCACAAATATTCCTTCCTCTGGATGTGCCATGGTATATTTAGTCATTCTCTAATATTGTTTTCAATTTTTTTACTATCATAAACATTATCATGATGTTCATTTTCACCTGAATGGCTAATTGCTTCCTTAGGAAAGATTCTGAGAAGTGGAAGGAGTTACTAGGTTAGACACCCTTTTTTAAAGGGCTCTGGATGAATTTTGCCAGGTGTCTTTCCAGAAAGCCACAGTTCACATTCTTACAAAATCAGAATGCCTTTCTCACTGCACAAATTATGTTTTATTTTAAACTTTTGTCAGGCTGATTGGATAAAAATTGTGTGTTTTTTCAATATGTATTTTTCTTATTAGAGTGAGTCTTTTTTATCTTGAGTCATCTTTATTTCTTCTATTAATTGTTTTTCCATGCCCTTTGCCATTTTTCCCATTAGATGTTAGTGTTTTTCTCATGGATTGGTAACCAGATTGTCATTCAGAAATACTTTTTCCTGGTTTGCTGTTTGCTTTTTTATTCTGTTTATGATACTGATTTCTGACTTCCGGCATCCAGAATTATGGGAGGCCACCAAGTGTGTGGTAATTTGTTGGAACAGTCACAATTATACCCCTGTAATGGGACACCCCCCCCCAAATGTGAACCTTTTAGCCGAAAGAGTTTTGGCTCTGCCTCTGGAATTGCTTCCATGCTGGACACAGTAGCCTCATTGGTGAAAGAAAGATCAGAACTCCAGGGTCCTAATTCAGCCTCACAAAATACAAAATTGAAATGCAACCATGCTCTTTTTTTTTAAGTTTATTTTGATATCATTAATCTACAATTAAATAAGCAATATTATGGTGATTACACTACCCCCTTCATCAGGTCCCCCCCACCAAACCCATTACAGTCACTGTCCATCAGTATAGTGAGATGCTATAGAGTCACTACTTGTCTTCTCTGAGTTGTACAGCCCTCCCCGTGCCCCCCAACATTACGTCTGCTAATAGTAATGCCCCTTTTTCCCCCCTTGTCCCTCCATTCCCACCCATCCTCCCCAGTCCCCTTCCCGTTGGTAACTATTAGTCCATTCTTGGGTTCTGTGAGTCTGCTGCTGTTTTGTTCCTTCAGTTTTTTTTTTCTTAGTTCTTATACTCCACATATGAGTGAAATCATTTGGTACTTGTCTTTTTTGGCTTGGCTTAGTTCACTGAGCATAATACCCTTTAGCTCCATCCATGTTGTTGCAAATGGAAGGATTTGTTTTCTTCTTATGGCTGAATAATATTCCATTGTGTATATGTACCACCTCTTCTTTACCCATTCATCTACTGATGGACACTTAGGTTGCTTCCATTTCTTGGCTATTGTAAATAGTGCTGCGATAAACATAGGGGTGCATCTGTCTTTTTCAAACTGGGCTGCTTCAGTCTTAGGGTAAATTCCTAGGAGTGGAATTCCTGGGTCAAATGGTATTTCTAGTTTGAGTTTTTTGAGGAACCTCCATACTGCTTTCCACAATGGTTGAACTAATTTGCATTCCCACCAGCAGTGTAGGAGGGTTACCTCTTCTCCACATTCTCGCCAACATTTGTTGTTGTTTGTGTTTTGGATGTTGGCTATTCTCACTGGTGTGAGGTGGTATCTCACTGCGGTTTTAATCTGCATTTCTCTGATGATTAGTGATGTGGAGCATCTTTTCCTGTGCCTGTTGGCCATCTGAATTTCTTCTTTGGAGAAGTGTCTATTCATGTCCTCTGCTCATTTCTCAATTGGACTATTTGCTTTTTGTTTGTTGAGGTGCGTGAGTTCTTTATATATTTTGGATGTCAACCCCTTATCAGATATCTCATTTATGAATATATTCTCCCATACTGTAGGATGTCTTTTTGTTCTACTGATGGTGTCCTTTGGTGTACAGAAGCTTTTCAGCTTCATATAGTCCCCCTTGTTCATTTTTGCTTTTGTTTCCCTTGCCCGGGGAGATATGTTCATGAAGAAGTCGCTCATGTTTATGTCCAAGAGATTTTTGCCTATGTTTTTTTCTAAGAGTTTTATGGTTTCATGACTTACATTCAGGTCTTTGATCCACCTTGAGTTTACCTTTGTGTATGGGGCTAGACAGTAGTCCAGTTTCATTCTCCTACATGTAGCTGTCCAGTTTTTCCAACACCAGGTGCTGAAGAGGCCGTCATCTCCCCAATGTATATCCAAGGCTCCCTTATCAAATATTAATTGACTGTATATGTTTGGGTTGATGTTTGGATTTTCTATTCTATTCCACTGGTCTGTGGGTCTGTTTTTGTGCCAATACCAAATTGTCTTGATTACTGTGGCTTTGTAGTAGAGCTTGAAGTCAGGGAGTGTAATTCCCCCTGTTTTATTCCTCCTTCTCAGGATTGCTTTGGCTATTCGGGTCTTTTGTGGTTCCATATGAATTTTAGAATTATTTGTTCCAGTTCATTGAAGAAAGCTGTTGGTAGTTTGATAGGGATTGCATTGAATCTGTAGATTGCTTTAGGTAGTATAGCCATTTTGACAATATTTATTCTTCCTAGCCAAGAGCATGGGATGCATTTCCATTTGTTAGTGTCCTCTTTAATTTCTCTTAGGAGTGTCTTGTAGTTTTCAGAGTACAGGTCTTTCACTTCCTTCGTTAGGTTTATTCCTAGGTATTTTATTCTTTTTGATGCAATTGTGAATGGAATTGTTTTTCTGATTTCTCTTTCTGTTAGTTCATCATTAGTGTATAGGAAAGCAACAGATTTCTGTGTGTTAATTTTGTATCCTGCAACTTTGCTGAATTCAGATATTAGTTCTAGTAGTTTTGGAGTGGAGTCTTTAGGGTTTTTTATGTACAGTATCATGTCATCTGCAAATAGTGACAATTTGACTTCTTCTTTACCAATCTGGATGCCTTGTATGTCTGTTTTGTCTGATTGCCGTGGCTAAGACCTCCAGTACTATGTTGAATAACAGTGGAGAGGGTGGGCATCCCTATCTTGTTCCCGATCTTAGATGAAAAGCTTTTAGCTTCTCGCTGTTAAGTATGATGTTAGCTGTGGGTTTGTCATATATGGCCTTTATGATGTTGAGGTACTTGCCCTCTATACCCATTTTGTTGAGAGTTTTAATCATGAATGGATGCTGAATTTTGTCAAATGCTTTTTCAGCATCTATGGAGATGATCATGTGGTTTTTGTTCTTCTTTTTATTGTTGTGGTGGATGATGTTGATGGATTTTTGAATGTTGTACCATCCTTGCATCCCTAGGATGAATCCCGCTTGATCGTGGTGTATGATCCTCTTGATGTATTTTTGTATTTGGCAACCATGTTCTTTTGAGGAAGAAAGAAAACTGCTCTTTGGACTGGCCTTCACCTCCATTTTAATATTTATCTTTTTTTTTTGATACACATATGGCTCATTCTCAGGATTTAACATAAGTTTTTTAAAAAATCAATTTCCAGAAATACACATACATTCTCCGCTGACACACTTCTGACAAACCTACCTGACATGCAAAGGTCTTACAGTACATCGGCGTGCAAAGCCCAGTTGCAGCATGAACAGATTATGACAATACGTCACTACTCCCCAGCACCCCCTGAAAGAGCCTGTGCATTCTGTTGTCACCACTGTTGTTCATTTGCTTTTTGTGTGTTATGGGAAACCATTTGGTATGACACATGTCTAAGGACACAAATACAGTCCCTAACCTTCATTGTAAAGTGATGGGGCCAGCTGAGAGCTGGGCTTTTGACTTAACAAGTCAGGTACCCAAATTGCTCAGGGTAAGAACAATTTTACAAGCCATAAAGGCAGAAGGAGAGAAATGGATGAAGCAGGTACCTGGCATCTGAAGGGAAAATGAGGATGGAATGAAGGTGTTTAAAGGAGATTTTACGAGTTGAATTATGAGAAATGTGAGCCTTCCTAATCTCCTGATGAAAACCTCAGGAAAATATACACATCCCACAGGTGCACTTGGCATTAAGCCATCCGATGAGATGAAAGGGTGAGAACAGCCTCAAGTTGGATGCTGGGTGAGCACCAAGGTGGAGGGTCAAGGGCCAGCCAAGTCCAGATTACAGAGGCACAGGGCACTTGCTGGCAGGGGGGCAGTCACTCCCTGTGATGTGGCCGTGGGGAAGGCAGCATTCTGGTCTACCAGCCCACATTGGGCTGGATGGCAGGATGACACTCTGCTCCTCTTTTGGCTACACTGACCAGAGCTAGCTCATGCCTTCAATATTTCCCATCTGGAATATTCCAGCAGCCCCTCACCTGTTCTGTCCTCAGCCACCAGTGTGATCTCTCTAAATCAAATAAGATGCATTTCTCCTTGATTATAACTCACCATATCCAACATATCCGGCAATCCTTAACTACCCTAACATCATAACTTTTCCATTAAGAAAGCACAATATATGCATATAGTACGGACTCAGTAAATATTTGTTGGGTGAATAATAAGGATCATATGATATGTTGGGATATCTCCTCATAAGAACCCTAGAAGGTGGCAAATTAAGTGATGGGGAAAGAGAGGTTAAGCAAGTTGCTCAAGACACAGAGTAAGCAGTGGATCCTGAACACAAGCCCAGGCCTCTACATTCATGAAATAAAACGTCATATGAACAAGAGAGTTTCTGAGATGTATCACATGTATAGTGAGGACAATAAGTTCTTCAGAGGAGGGAAGGATTTGTGAGGGCAGAGTGAGCAAGGAAGAAATTATGGCAGAAGTGGAGCTTCAGCTGGGCTTTGAAGGATGGTGGAGAGGGGAAGGATGGCAAAATGACATCAGGACTCTGTGAATGCAGGAGGGTGACAGCCCCAAAGCACATACCTGGGATGGGGTCAGCTGACCCAGAGCACCTTAGTCAACTGATGAGGAGGACGCACATTTCTCTAACAGCTGGAGTGATGAAAAAATAATTGTTCAATATGTGCAAAAGATCACTAGCCTAAGCATGTGGATGCGCTTGAAACAGGCCAGGTGCCCTCCTTGCTGTGACCTCCAGACTGCAGGGGGAGCTGCGGAGCAAGGCACTCGGGGGTGGGGAGCAGGCACGCCCATGGGGTCTTCAGTGAAGTGGGGGGTCCCTCCTACACTGCTTCTGCAGGGCCTTGACCTCTGCCCTATGCACTCAGACCCGCTGACCTATCAGGAAGAGGGTATTTCATGCCCACAGGCTGCACCCACAGACCTCCTAGGATGATGCAGAGAAAGTGCCTAGACTTTGATCCTGGTGACCAGGGTTCTAGTTCCAGCTCTGCCATTTACAGATATGTGACTTTAAACAATTCAGGACACTACTTGTGTCTCTGAGGAGCAGTATAGGACAGCACAGTGACTCCTTCAAATAGTGCAGGATTCCTCAAATCAATTGAGATTAATGTAATATATCAAGACCAGGACTTTTTGGAATGGTATGAAATGGAATAACCTCAAAAATATCAAAGTGCATTACACGCTTGGTGAAACTTGTATTTCACTTGCGTATGTATGGGGGATGGTCATGTTAAAATGATTTTTTTGTTGTGTGCTATGCTCAAAAATGTTTGAAAGCCCTTGGCGTGGGTCTGAGGTTGAAAGGTGTGGAGTCAGACAGCCTGAATCTGAATTGGGCTCAGTTGCTTGCCAGCTGTGTGACTTCGGACAAGTTATTTCACCTGTCTTTTCATTGGTTTCAATATCTATAAAATCAGGAAGATAATATTAGTACCTTCATAACGTTGCTGAGACAAATAAATCATTCATTTATATCAAATAAATCAATATATATAAAGACCTTAAGATAGTGCCTGGTGTTCAGTAAGGAAATATTAGCTGCTGTTTCTGTGTTTGTCTCTGAGGCAGTTGGACCAACTAAGGTCCCTCAGCTCTAACCAGAGGCCCTGCTTTTTGAGATGAGAAAGGCCTAAAGAGGTCCTGAGACTGACCCCAAATCACTTGGCTATCCCTCAGTTTGAAGAGCCCAGTTTCACTTTTCTGAAGCCTTTGTTCTGGTCCAGGCCAGCCCAGAGATAGGGGATGAAATGGCGCTGTGAAGGTTCCTCCATCTCCTTTGCCCAGGCCTTGAGGCTCCTCCCAGGGCTGACCTTCCCTCAGAGGAAGCAGCACCGGAACCCTCTGACGGTGACCACATCCTGGAGTGTCCCAAAGAACTAACGAAACTACAGCAGACGAGAACAACGCCAGGATACCTGCTCCCTGGGGATGGGAGCCCCAGTGCTGGTAGGAAAGACAGCCCCAACCTTGGGTCTCTATTTTGGCTTGTAATTTTACAAGCCAAAGTAGCTCATGAATTTTACAAAAAATAAAAACATAGATCACGGTTTATCAACAAGATTATAGTATGTGCTGAACACTGTTAAATTGTTCTTCTAAAGGATAATAGTAATGTACAATACAAACAGTATTACATACATATACATATTTAGTACATATACAATATAAACAGTAATTTGTAGGTATTGTGAGTAAACCTATTTCCTTACTGAAAAATGCTTCATGAGCACTGGATTTTACTATTTTATACTGGCAACTTTAATACGTGTGTAGGGACACCTATTCTAATTTTACTTATCTTTAAACACAGTATAATGAGTCTGACCATTTTTTCCAGGTGTTTACTTCCTATTATCCTCATTTCCTAACATGTGACCCCCCAGTCTTTTCCGTCAGCAATACTTAGCATGTACTCAATATGGGTTGAGTTTTACATTAGGCAGTAGAAGAGCAGTACTTATTAAAGAAACTGCAGGTACACTTCCTGTTCTCAAGGAGCTTCCAGTCTAACAGTGCAAATTAAACCTGTTGTGTCAAAATATAGAAAAAACTTGGATTGTGGGTGAGGTGAGCACAGATTAAACTCCTAAAAGATAATACCCCACAGTCCTGGGAAATCTATGACCAGGGTAGCTAGATGCTGTTTCATCATTATATTTACACAGGACACCTGGCGCTGATATATTCTAGGTCTGCAATAAGTCCAAGTCCAAATTCTTGAGAACATACATCAGGATCTAACTTGGGTAGGACAGGAATCCCCTCTCAGAGATCCGTTTCCTACAGTTCCTGCCCCCTTAGGTCCTGCTCAGCACATATTAGCAGGTTGTTCATGAATCCCAGGTCCACAACTCAAGGCCACGAACACCCTGACCCAAATGACCTAGAAATCTGGGTCCCTGGGGACTCTGAGCTATGGCTGTGCTTTCTCTTTCCAGTGGTCAGACCACCAAGTAAGATCATCTCCTCAGCAGATGGCTCTTACTGATGAACTGTGTCCCTCCCCAAATTCATACATGGCCACTCTGATCCCCAATACCTTAGAATATGACTGTATCTGGAGATAGGGCCTTTCAAGAGGTATTAATAGTGAATGAGTTCATGTAGGGGGGCCCTAATATAATAGGACTAGTGTCCCTATAGAGGAGGAAGAGACACCAAGAGTGCACACACGCAGAGAGGAAAAGCCATGTGGAGACAAGGCCAGAAGGTGGCCATCTGCAAGCCAAGGAGAGAGGCCTCAAAGAAACAAAACCTACTGACACTTTGATGTTGGACTTCTAGCACCCAGAACTGTGAGAAAATAAGTTTTTGTTGTTTAAGCCGCCTAGTCTATAGTAGTTAGTTATGGCAGCCCAAGCAGATGAAGAAAATGACCCAATGAGAGTTGAAGGTTTAGGAACCCCAAAGAATGGACAACCCCTAAAATAAAGTTTTGAGGTTTTCCCTCTCCAAATTTTTCCCATCCAAGACAGAAGGGTCACTGACCAGCTAGCTTCCTTCCTTCCATCACTCCTTCCCCAACACCTTTAGAACACTTGCCATGGGCCAGCAGCTTTGCACCAGGTCTACAAATCCTAAGGCCATTCCTTTCACACTCCCCAGGGCTCTGTGCAATGGAGACACCATCAACCTCAGCCAGCCTTTTATTTTCCATACCATTCCATCAAAAAATGGAAGGGAAGACCCTACCTGGAACCAGGCCAGAAGGCACTGTATTACAGCATTGTATACTCCTCCCCTCTCATCCTTAGCCATTCCATATGCAAGGACAACACCAAATTAAACAGCTCAGTGCTGTCATCTCCACAGGCCTGTTAATGCAAGGACCTGGCTCTGCAATGGTCATCACAAGAACCACTTTTACTATACTTGTATCAACTCCCACAGTATGTGCTGGGTGAATGTCACTTCTAACAAGGTTCAAGCCAGACATTGCCAAATACAGCTTATAACATTCGCTTTGTCTATAGTTCTTTCTCCTATCAAGATATGGACCTCTTTGTTGATGACACAGGCCTCTGGGTCATATACACAATGGAAGAAGCCAGAGGTAACATGATTCTGGCCAAAAGCAATGAGACTGCCTCCCAACCACCCCTGTTCAGGGAAAACCGCCTCTTTTGCCCTGTGGTCAGCAATGCCTTCATGGCATGTGGGGTGCTGTATTGCTGTATGTAACCCAATGGTGTCCGCCAAAAGTGAAGACATATTCTCCGCCTATGACACCAAAATCCAAAAGGAAAAATACCTCAGTCCCCAGTTCCAAAAAAGTGGTGAAATGTGACCAACTTGCACTATCACCCAACCACCCAAAAACTCTACATGTACAGTGATGGCTAATGGACCCACTACAATGTTTGTTTTTATCACAATGTGTGAGGAAGCCAACAGGAGAGCTGGGCTGTGCTAGAGGATAAAGTTTCCTGTGACTGGAGATAAGAAAACTAGACACATTTGCATTTCTTCCTTTGTCTCCTGTGCGTGTGTTTGCTTGTCCTTCTTACACAGGAGGCCTTCCTCAAGGGCTTAGTGACCTTGGTTGTCTGTTCTTATTTAGGAGTGAGACATCAAAAGTCATTTGGTACCCTGTAACCTAGAAATTCCACTTCTAGGTAGATACTCAGCGGACATTTATGCAGATATGCACAAACACATGTACAAGAATGTTCATAGCAGCTCTATTTGCAATGGCCCCAAACTTGAAACTATCCAGGAGTCCATCAATAGTAGAAAGGACAAACTGTGGTATATAAACACAGTGCGATAAAATACCTCAATGAAAATTAATAATTTTCATTTTATTAATATTAGAATTCAAATTAATAAAATGCATAGTCGATGCATTTTATTAATCCAATAAACCATATGAATGAATCTTACAAACATAATGTTGAATAAAAGCAATCAGAACCAAAAAAATTCACATGCCATATGATTCCATTTACTTAAGGACAAAACAGACACAATTATTAATTTTTGATGTCAGAAGTAGTGGTTATCCTATTTCACCTATATATTGAGTATTTCACCTATATAAATCAGAAAAGCAAAGAGAAGTAGAAATATGCTATAGGGAGAATTTAACACACCATTCTCAGTACAACACTGATCAAATAGACACACCTTAAGGAAAGACGTAGAAATCTAAACAACCTAATCAACAAGGTACAACTTTAAAATAATTTTATCCTGATTTAAGCACACATGCATGCACACAGACACACACACATTGGTATTCTGATAGAAGGGTATTAAACTTCTACATTAATTTAATTTTTTTAAGTTACTTATTTTTTTGTTTATTTTGATATCATTAATCTACAATTAAATGAGTAATATTATGGTGATTACACTACCCCCTTCATCAGTTCCCCCCCACCAACCCCATTACAGTCACTGTCCATCAGCATAGTGAGATGCTATAGAGTCACTGCTTGTCTTCTCTGAGTTGTACTGCCCTCCCCGTGCCCCCCCAACATCACATCTGCTAATTGTAATGTCCCTTCTTCCCCCTTGCCCCTCCCTTCCCACCCATCCTCCCCAGTACCTTTCCCTTTGGTAACTATTAGTCCGTTCTTGGGTTCTGTGAGTCTCCTGCACTTCTACATTAATTTTAGAAGGATTTATATTTTTATACTAAGTTGGTTCATCCATGAGTATGTATAGAGAAAAGCTACTGACTTTTGTATATTTATCTTGTATATAGCTACCTTTCAAAATTCTATTATTCATTTTAATGTTAATTTAAATCATTTGCTGTTAGACTGGTTTTTCAATCTGGTCTCCCACGAAAAGATCATTTTTCCCTTCTTCAGCAATATTCACACAGACTATTTTTTTTCTTAATTTCCTTAGTGAGAGCCTCCAAACTGTTCAACATTAACGTGATAACAGACAACCTTGTCTAATTATTGACATTACATGGATGACTCAGGTACTTCTCAGAATCAAAAGGAGCCTGTGTCCCTTAGCCCCACACCCAGGAGGTTACCAAGGTCCTGATGCTCATGGGTAGCCCTTCACTCCAGGAGCCTACAGCACCCCAGAGCTGTGGTCCGTGGGCATGCCGGGCAATCCCAGTTCTCCACTTTCTCTTCTGTCTCTGTAACTCCCTATCACCTTGCTCTGCAGTTATTACAGTGGCCTCCCTATTCTCTCCTATGCCCTCCTGTAGTCTTGTCTAGCACGCTGCAGCCAGAATGAACTTTCAAAATGCAAATCTGATCATGTCCCTCTTCTTTATCTCCAAGCTTCTGAGGATAAAAGTAGGAAAAGGCCATGTGAGCTGGTCCCTGCCTGACTCTCCAGCTTCATCTCATCTACTCCCCCACCCTTTTAGGAAGAACCAACCATCTTTCAGGTCCCTAGATACACCCTGCCCCTTCCTGAAACAGCATTTTTACACCTGCTTTTATTATCATATGTATCACCAACATCATTGACTCCAAAGTATATACTATATAATTATTTGTTCAATGTCTTCATCTCTAGACTGTAAATTCCACCAGGGTAGGGACTGTACATTTCTGCCACCCCAGCACCCAGCCCAGGCCCTGCCTGGACCTTAGGCAATGTTCAATAATTATTTAAAATTAATAATTATTTAATAGGCCAGTGGTTATCAGCCTTTCATACTTCATAACCCACCAATTCCTGTTCATTCCCCAGAGAAGTAGGTGGTCTAAAAGTGCCTTTTATTCTTATTTATTTTTCAATATCTTTTAGCTAGGCATACAGTATTGTGGGTTGGTTTCTTCTCACGGCTGGGTACAACAACTCTTAAATTTCCCCTGCCAAGCCTTGGGGACATCATACAGTTTCCTGCACTCTTTACCAGCCAAGAATAGGTTGTGTGTTGAGATTTTCATTCCTCCTTGATTTGCCATAGCAAGAGAACCATGGAGGAGATGGAAGTCTCAAGAACCCATGGAATGTCAGGGCAGGTCCCCAGACTCGGCACACACTCACCTCCAGCACCCTGCCCACTTTTTCCCCTGAAAGATGGCACTCAGTGCCTCTCCCAACTCTCATCCCTTCCATGCCCAGAGCCTCCACCAGGGCTTTGTTCTTTACTGTATCCCATTTCACGAGTGAACACCTAAGAATCACCGGGCTGGGGGGATAGTCCAACAATCCCCCTCTGAAAGATACGCTCTAACAAGGAACTTCAGCAGGCCTCCCGGCCTGGAGCCTGGAGCTTGAAGTCTTCAAACAGAGACAGGATCTTATGGGTAGGTATCACTTTAGCCTTCCTATTACTCTGCCCAAAGTGTGCTCTGAGGGCATGGTAAAGCCTGCAAGGCAGAGTTTTAGAGCAACTAGCTATGAATGCAAGAGGCCACCCCTCTCCTGTGGTCAACCAAACCACAAATGTATTCCCTTCATTCATTACGATGTTGCTAAGACAATTTAGTATTGTAACTGTGTCCAATTAAAACCCCTGTAATTAAAGAAGGCAGGGATGAGGAGTAAAGGACTCTGATTCTGCAGGCTCAACCAAAAGTGGTTGAGCAAAAGAGCAATGTATATATTCACCACTAGATGGCAGCTTCCTGCTTTATTCCCTGTCCAGTCCAATTTTAAATCTAGCCATGATTCCCAACTATCACTCCAAAAGCCAATCCTCCCAAGTACTCAAACACATTTATATTCATAGAATGTTAAGGGTGGGCAAAAATTTAGTTAAATGTAATTTTTGGCCAAATCTTATATTTAGAGAGGAGGCAGTATCCAAGAGGGTCCGTTCAACCCCAGGTTTACAAATTTTCTACAGCCAGCTTGCTTTTCTATTATTCCGCCCTGCCTTCCGACAAAAGCGATCCAAAAGTTGCTTTAAGAGAGATGATGGGTGTGTTCATTTTCTGTAGAGCAGTGTTATGATGTGTGCACTTTTCTTATATGTAATCCTGAATAAAGACAACTTTTCCACAGAATGGGATGCTTACCTAATCTGGGTCTTGTAATTATTTGTGAGCCTGGCTAGTCCTTGGCTAGCGAGCAACTTGAAGTCTGGGATCCCTTATGCAGCTCTGTGCTCCCACGAGCCTTATACAACACTTGGCAAAAGAACAGATGAAGCTCTGGAGCTGACTGAAGTAGCAGAGTCCCTGCAACCAGCAGGACAGCTTTAGCCAAAGGACCAGTTTCTCAGGACCTTAACTTCAAAAACGTGGATGTTAAATTTACACTATCATCTAAATCTCCAAGTTCAAAGTATTTAAGAGAAATGTTTAGTAGATTGTCAGGAATGTTGTAGGACAGTGTTTCTCAAAGTGTGGTCCAAAAACCCCTAAGGGTTTCTTTCCATTGTCCATATTTGTATGAAGACAGGTTTTCTTAATACATTGCAATCAAAACAGCTTATCACAAAGATTGAATAGAAGCAGATATGAGATTCTATAAAACAAACATTAAAGAGATTTGCAAAAATATATAAAATGTCATCTTCATATGTTTCTTTGTTTTGGAAAATACTGTTTATAAAAATATATGATTTACATTAACAAGGGCTGGGTGTTTAGAGCTCTTTTTAAATATATTAATAAGCACTTAAATTTTTCTGTTATAATTTCTAATATAGTAAGACAAATATCATATATCTCATAAAAACCAAAGCCCTTTGGGGTTCTCAATAGCTTTTAAGAGTGTTAAGGGATCCTGACCCAAAAAGTTTGAGAACCACTGTAGTAGAAACTTAATTAACCCCCTTTTAGCTCTCCATTATTTGTCTTTCATTCTTCAGAAGCAGAAAGCTATACATCAAATTATGTTAATTGCAGCATTATTTACAAGAGCAAAGAAAAAAAGAGACAACCTGAATGTCTTATATCAGGGGAAAAGTTTAATAATAAATATGTTCCACTAACCCAATGGAATTAAGTATTGTAGTATTATATAATAATGAAATGATTATATGACATAATATTAAGAATGAAAAGACATAAATCAGTACTGCCTCTAATTGTAAAAATGTGAGATTGGAATGCAGAAAATGGAAACACTAAACACCTATTACATTACATTTGGATGTTGCAATTATGGACGATGTTTTTCTTTAATTAAACTAGCGGCCATTACCACTTCACTATATATTTTTTTAAACAGCATTTTTAAGATGGCGTTTTAAGACCTGGCTCCCTCAGGTCTCTTACACTTGGGGCAAAGAGGTCATTGTCTTTTTCCATTTAACAAGCCAAAAAGCTTCCTGATTTTGAAAAGCCAACTTCCTCCAGCAGCCCCTAACAAAAGTGGTGGGCTCAGGCCTCTGGGAACAATCCCTGGCAAAGGGAAAATCTGTACAAATACACAACTGCCCTGGCTATGGTGACACTCAAGAGAGCAGGCACTGAATGGGAAGGGGTCAGCCTTTCAGCCTGTCAGCAAGCAACAAGCAGTCTTTGTGCAAGGAGCAAACTGCATCCCCCCCCTCACCAGGAGGTTCTCCGCCACCTCCTCCTCTCTTGCACCGTCCCGCCCTGACATACACACAGTGTGGGTTTATGTTTTGCTTCATAGGCATATCACTAAACTCCCTCTTAAGCTGTGAAAAACATTGGCAGGAGGAGGATACGTGCTTCAAGGAATCCTTCCCTTCAGCCCATTTACTGGGTTCTGTCACATCTTTCCCAAGACCATCTCGGGTAACTCTCCTTCTGAACTCCCAATATGCTTATGGTACTATTTCAGATTCCCAAGGTGGGCAGCCCATTGTGAAAGAAACGTGCTGGATAATTAAGGAGATGATTTCATTCAGGCTATCGCAACAGCGCAGACATTCATTAATGCAGAAGAACATCTCAGAGAAAACAAAGGAGGGCTGGGGTTTTACAGAAGCAGGAGAGTGGACAAATCTTATTTGAAAGGGGGTTGGGAGACAGGCTGGCTTTGTGAAGGCAGAGTGTCCTTTGCAGTTCCTCTGCTGTTCCAGCAATCTGGCTTTCTGAGAACATGAGGTTCAGATAAATTTCAACAAGGTCCACAGGTTACCAAAAACCTGGCCTCTCTTGTAGCTGAGAGGAGAGAGTGGTCAGAGTGAGGTCCTGGATACCTCCGGGGGAGGTGGGGAGGTGCCCAAAGAAAGGCAGAGAAGGAGGGGTGGGAGGGGTGGACACATCTCCAGGAGCTCTTTTGGCAGCTGAAATACTGCTCCTCAAACTCAGATATCTATCCTGTTCTTCTTTACCTCTTTCTTTTGCAATTGCCAGGTGGAGGAGGTTATTTTCAAAAGAAAATCAGTTGGATTCCCTTTATTTACTCCAAACACACACACAACACACAGGGCTCTGTTTCAACCTCCTAGAAGAAAACTGGCCACCACCAGAAGATTCCAGCCTAATACTCAGGGTTCCTGAAGGATGTCTTTTGAAGAGAAAAAAGAAGCTGAGATGGTTGACTCACTCCAAAGTTACCATTTTCCTTGGCAGTAAGAATAGCCTTTTTCCTAAAGTCTTCTTTGATAAAGGCAAGGCCCCCCAGCTTGCCCCAGCACCCCTCATTTCAACCAATCCAGCCAGATGTGTGAATGTTTTCCATTCACAGAGTGCAGAGTTTACGGATGTAAGAAAAGATGAGCTGTTTCCCCCATTACTGGATCTTTCCACCCCGAGAGACTGTGCACAATCGTGCTGTTGGCTGAAGATAAAACAATCAGGGTGGAAGCTGCTCTGGAAATAGGGGGAGGGATGGGGATTTTTCCATCTGGAATCACAAGGCTCTTGGTGGCAGGGCCAGATGGAACCACGGTCTGTGTACGGAGACAAAGCTTCTCTTTTAACTAGTTGTGCAAGCAAAAATATGAGGTTTCTGACAATGAAATGGACCAGAAGTAGGAAAGTGAGATTGTTTACGAAACGCCAAGGGCAGAGTTTCTGACTTTGGTGAATGAAGCCCGCAGGGTAATTCAGCAAGGAGCTTCCTTGAGCTGGTGAAAACAAGGGCTGTAAGGCTTTGAATTCAAACCAGGGGACGTTAGAAAAACAACTGTCAGCCCGTCTGCATCCTCTGAATTTAAGTCATCTTTCAGCTGGGAGTAAAGATGTTTCCTTAATGCTGAACCAGAACAATGCTGAGACTTAAATTACTATAAAGACTTTTATAAATGCTGAGAGTCCCTGTCAACACTATTAATGAACATCCTCTAAACTGCACTTAAGCCAAATTCCAAGGTATAATTAGGGATACTGAACAATGATACGATGTAGATTTGCTCTGGAAATCCAGGAAAGATCCAGTAATGGGGGAAACAGCTCATCTTTCCTTATGTCCTTTGCAATGAGTGTTTGCTTAAAGCCCCCAACATCCAATTAGAGGGACTGCAACAGATTTCCCAGAAATAGGAGATGAAAACTGTCTGTCACAGCCTGCTTCCTAAATTCTTCCTTCCAGGGGAACTCTTTGTGTCACTTAATAATGCCAAAAAGAATGCCTTCCTGGCCCTCAAACCCATCTTCCAACCAGAGATCACTTAACACTCTGTGTACCCTAGGGAAAGTCACTTCCCCACCTCTGAGCTTTAATTTTCTCTTCTATAAAATGCAGCAGGCGACATGATTGGTGTTTTCAAACTTCTTTAGTGCAATGGAACATTCACTTTCCCTGAAGGAAACCTTTAGGGTGGAACTCTATTTGTAAATACCCCGTGTCACTTGAAGGAACATAATTGATATGCCAATGATCAGACTGCTGGAGGGAACAAGCTCTGCCCTTTGTGTCTTCAATTCCCAAGTAGCTTTCAGTTCCAATGTATTATTGGCTCACTCCCTGCAAACATCAAGTGCTTTACGAATATTGTCTGGGAAGAAATGCGTGCTTCAGTGGAAAACTATGCATCATTTAGAGCACATTCTCCCAGGCTATCTGATTGTGATACTATGAGCTATTTTACAACTCTGTAAATTGTAGATAAATGATAGCAATGCAAATAATTCTTGTTTATAAACATACAAATAAATTCCATCCTATGGAGGTTTAATTCCCTTCCTAACCCCCAAGAGAAAAGCCAGTTTCCTTCTATTTGTAAATTTATTTCACATTCCTTTACTGCACATAAATCCGTGCTTCTTTGACTTTTCATTTGAACTGGCTGTAACATTTTATTAGCTCTCATTAATAATGATCTAAATAAAGTCTTTAACGTATGTTCATCTTGTATCTGTGAGTCATGATTTTAGCTTTCTTTGAAAATTACCTTATTTTGAATATTTATTAATAACAAATTAACATTTGGTTGATTTTTTTTTTTTTTAGTTCTCTGCTAACTTTCAATAGCATTTTACTCTCCACCACAGCTGACTTTAAAAATCAAATGTTAATGGATGTGCCTTTAGAAAAGTTACATACGTTCATTGGGGAAGAAGAAATAAGAGGAAAAGCATTAGGGGTTAATAGCAGCTGCGCTTCAGTAGGCCTCAAAGGGCAAGTGGAGGGAGCAATTATCCCAACTCAAGAGGGAGGGTATCCCAACTCAAGCTGCCAGGCAGGAGAGCCAGGGGCCAAGGGCTGAAATAAGGGGAAGCAACCTACCCAACAGGGAGAATACAGAAAACTGAGCATTCTGACGTATCTATCTCTCTCAAAGCTGCTCCCCATTGGCCAAACTCAATGGTAAGCAAGAGGGTAGGGGAGAGTGTGGAGGTTAAGACGGTAAGACAGAGCGTGGCGATACAGTCCACGCATGTCAGCCTCCAGGGTACAGAGCAAGATAGAGGCGACAGATACCACTGTCATTCAGACAGCCAACAAAGACAGTTTGGGATGAGAATCAAACCACCCACACCTTATTGTTCATGTTAACATGACTTTACTATGCCATTGTTTTCATCGAAATAACTCTACTATTCCAGAAGATTCTTGCCCAGGAAGATAAAAGTTGTAAATGACTTTACTGTTCATCCCAGGAACTTTCTGATAGACTGATCACCTCTTCCATAGGAAACATCAAAAGAAAGTTTATACCCCAAGACACTGAACCCTTCAAGTAGAAATCCAAGCTTTTGCTGTGTCCACCAATCGAGCTATTATTCATTATATTGTGATCCTTACCAATCCTAATCAAACATGCCACCTCCACAGTAGAAGAGCCCCCTTATTTCAGGCTTCAAAGTCAATAAACACCTCACTCTGCCCTCCCCTGTGGGAGGTCCTCAGGCCATGTAGAGTGGCGCTCCACAATAAGCTCAGCCTTGCCTTATCAACACATTGTTTTGGTAATTTGGGGGAGACGGTATTCAACAGAGAGGAAAAATAATTGGATGCAATTGTGTATGTGAGCCTGAATTACTCAGGAATGTTTCTTCCCTGCTCAAGTTCACTGAGCAGGATAAATGGCATAAATATTCTTTTTTTTTTCTCCTATGTAGATACAAAATCTAGAGTCTGGGGGACTGGAGAGAATCCAGCAGATGATCTAATGCCTTCCGTCTTTTATGGATGAAGTCACTGGGCCTCACAAGGGTAGGTCAGCCAGAGGACTGGGATCTGAACTCAAGTCTGCAGCTCTGGGTCATGTTTCTAGCATTCATTCATTCTCTCCCATCTGTTTATTAGCAATCATTTACTGCATGCTGGGCCCTGTGCCCTGTGGTGGGTGCTCAGAGATGGGGTCACATTTTTGGATATTTGCACCCTTTGTCCTCTGCCCCTTTTAAGCAGATCCTGAGTTTCATATTCTTTTCTTCAAGAAATCAGTGAAAAGACAGAAAGCTGAGACCAGTCTGAGACCAGGCTTCTAATCCCTGAAGTCAAAATACTTGGGAAGAACAGAGAAGAATATAGGTAAAGGCCAAAAAGCCTAGGAGAGGCTTTGCCTAGGTTGCTATTGGAGGAGAGAGGATGAAATTAAAAAAGGACATGGGTCCCAGGAAGGGTGGCCTGTGCTCTGCCGGGGAGGGGAGGCCCAGAGCAGACCCTGAGAGGGAGAGCCTGTGGGGACAGAGCCCTAAGGGGTTCTGAGGCCTCTGCCGCAGAGCAGTGGAGAGTCCCACACTCCTCCCCAGGGCCATGTGGACCAGACTGAGGGCCCAGTAACCTGGACCAAATGCCTTGGCAACATTAGGGTCTAAGCATCAAGACCATGAAACTTAAAAATCTTTAGGGAGTTGGTGCTGCAGGTACAGGGCCAGACACTCAGAGCTGAGGAGGCTCCAGAATTTCTCCCCCTAATTGGGTCTAAACCACAGTGTCTCCTTCCTCTCAGCCCAGACTTAACAAACTCCCAACCAGCACTGGGGTGGCCACTCCATAGGAGAAAGACAAATATGATTCTTGCACTGGGGTTGTAAGAACTCAACAAAAAGAGATCCTAAGCAAAATTATGCTACTGTTGATTTTAAAATAAGTCTTGATTTTCCCAGCAGTGTTTTCTGAGTGGCAGGGAAGCCCAGGAGCAGAGCCGGGCAGCCGGGGAGGTGGCGGGGTGGGGGGGTGGGGGTGGGGGATTGGGGGGGGGGAGGGAGGCAAGCACGCACAGCCTCACTTCCTCTCTCCGGATGCATCCCTGGTCTGACCCTGCAGGTGCCCCTCCCCAGGGGGGCAGGGGGCGGGCCAGATCTCAGATTCCAGTCGTTCCTACCTCCCAGGAGGACTGAACTTTCAAAAGGAGGAAGGAAGGAAGGAAGGAAGGAAAAAAGGGGAGGGAAAGAAGGAATCAGAATGGGGCATTTAAAAGAGAAGGTGGTGGGTGGGGGCGGTTGATGGGGAAAGGAAAACCAGACAGGAGGAAACAGAATGAGAAACTAATTGTGAAATTGGGGTACCAGTGACCTCCAGCCCTTTAAGTCAACTCTGCCAGGCCTATCACAGTGAGGCAGCCTGGAATAGGGAGCAGAGGGACTCAGGGTTCAAATCAGAAGGCACGGGATAACAGGATGCTCAGGGTTCAAAACAACAGGATGGTTGCAGACCTGAACTTACAGAAAAAAGTCTTAATGGTCTGCCTACCAAGTCAGTCTCCTCTTAAGATCAAACATTTTCTTTCCTTCACTAGCAATGTACAGTCCAGCCCAGTAGGCAAACTACCCACCCTGGCATCCATGAATATTCACTCCATAGTTAATCAGAACCTTTTTAAACTCCAAACCACCACCTCTGGGTTGCTCATCTCTGGAGCATACCTGCACGCCCTCCTGGAGTGTGTACTCTTGCTTTACAAAAACTTGTGTCTGCTTGTACCTGCTCGACCTGCTTTTGATTTCTTTCTGGATGGAGCCAAGAACCCTCTCCAGGGGCTGAGGTTTCACCTACCTAGGCAGGGAGACCTCTTCCATAGATTGGATTTCCCTACAACAGGGTATCAGGAAGGCTGTGTGCTGAGTCTCCTCGAATCCAGATGAAATACCAAAAGACACAGATCTGCATTTTAAGATGATGATGGTCAGTCTTAAACTTGAAGCATGTCACCATCGTGGGTCACTCCAGCAGCAATGCACTGAGTCAGTATTGTTCACAGATCGAGTGATAGCGAGTCCAATTTTATTGTAATGTTTTTATCTGTTAAAGGCAAGCATTTAAAATAAATCACAAATTTCATAATGCTGTAAGAGCTCTGTTTTTCCTTTTTTAATTTACAGGGAGTTTTTAAAAACAGAGGTGACCCAAGTTTCTCTCAATCCCTGAGGGGCTCTCATGCCTCCCACACCACTTTCTCCTGGAGAGAGATCCCAGGCCTCTTACGCCACCCAGTTCTCCTGGAGAATACCCACACCAACAAGGGAAGCCCCAAATGCTCAGGAAGGAAGTAGCCATGGCACCATAACTGTTAAAATTATTCTGAAACTTGTTAAAATGGTAAGGAAGACTTAATTTAGGACTATTGCGACAGGTGTCAAGACTATTGCAATAGGAGAGAGAACAGCTCCACTCTGAATGCAGCAGGAACAAGTGGGGATTCGCAGCCAAGGAACAGGTTTGGGAAATTACTATATATATAATACAGTAATTATATATGCAGCCAAGGCAGGGACAAAATCACTAAGAGGAGACCTCAAAGGTAGGGGCATTCTTGCTAAACTGACTTAACAAGATTCTTACTAAAGGCAGCCAGGGGGATCAGATCTCAAGGGTCAGGGGCTTCTCTCTAAACTGACTTTGCAGGATTCTTGCTACTGTAACTGGGAGCCGAGGTCAAGGCCTAGTGGAGAAGAGGGCTCAGAGGACTCCAGTTTGGTCAAGGACAGAGTTTCGGTGAGTCAAAGCCACTTTCTCTCAGAAGGTCCCACAGCTATTATGACATCACAAGAACTAGCTGTCCTTCATGAGAGACTAAGAAGAGGGGAGAAAGGAGACAATCTGGATACCAACTTAGGGAGTACTTTTAATCCTGGTACTGTACCCCCATTTGCCTTCCCTGCCCTGCTGCTCACATGAGTTTGCCTTGTCTTCCCCTCCAGATGAGGAGTAGGAAGATGACATGCCAGTTACCACGGTGGTCATCCCTGCCTTGTGATGGCAAGCTTGAGCACAGGATATGTGCTAGAGATGGAGACAGAAGCCTTGGTCCTTGGTGACATTGTTGCCCCAACCCATGAGCTGTCAACACCCAGATTTCTTAGTTATGTGAGATAATTAGTGGATTTTTTGCAACCTACTCCTTTGCAGGTGCTCTGTAACTTGCAGCCCAGAGCATTTCTAATACCCTAGGCTGTGTGAGGACTTGTAAAGGACACAGACATCTAAGCCTTGGCCTTGTCCATCTATGCTAGAAGTGTCCAGTCAAGGTGGGGAAACCAGACGTATGTACATCATTTAGTGTCCTTCAAACTTAAACAACTTAGAATATAAACAAGTTTTAAACTGAAAATAATAGCAATTCCACTACTAGGAATTTTTTCCTCAGAAAGTGTTTTCAAAGATACCTACTGAATGATAACATATAATGGAGAAAATGCAATCATCCCTTCGATGTCCAAAATTAGTGGTTGAAAATATAGCCAATAGGAATTACAGCCCATACATCTATATTATGAAGTCATTAAACATGATGGTGTTGACCTATACTTGAAGAAGGAATTCTCTAGGCAGTGATCAGGAAAGAACAGGTCACTAACTGTGTTATATCATCCCACTCTGATGCAGAAAACCACCTCTGAGGCTAGATTACATATGGAGCTGTCAGCAGTAATCATCACCATGAGGTGGGATTATGATGGGTTTTGATTTTCTCTACACTTTTCTGTACCTTTTGCATTTGCTGAAATAAACACATTACTTCTTTTGTAGTAGTTCCATAAAGAATGTTTAGAAATGCAACTCATTAGTAAGACTATCTACCTAGTAGAATATAGGGGAGAGCTTTAAAAAAAGCTACCAACTATTTGCAGAACAATATGGTACAAGGAGGAGGGTAGAAAATACCAAAGACAGATCCACAGTCCCACACACAGTGCACGGCTTTAATCACCCAAGTGCCTATACAGGGAACTCAGGCATAGACAGGTGAGATGGTTCCATACAGTTCTAGGAGCCATCGTATGTTTGTCACACATCCCACCCTCTCCAATGATATGACATATATTGAAGCAAACACCAAACTGTAAGTATTTGGCTTTTATGAAAAAAAAAAACTCTAGGCAAAAATTTTTGTATTGTGTATGGTATGGTACAGACAGAACGTAGTCCAAGGATTGTGAATAGCTTCTGCGAAATGCTTTCAGGCTTAAAGTTTTACTTAGGAATTGTGTGCAAAGTCTGACTTAACACTGTCTACAATCTAGAACCCTAATTCACACCAAAGCCCTCTTTATTTCTTAAAGGCATAAATACATCAAAGGATCTCCCAACCAAACCACAAACAGTGTTACCGGCTCAAACTCTGTGGCATTCTGATAGGTTCATCACTTGCTTGGGAACTCTGACCCTGCCAGCAGCATAGCTTAATTTCTGAATTTGACCCTCTTTCCCCGTTTCCCAGTATATTCTACCAAAATGGGCAGCATCCCAGCATTCTTTATACTGGAACAACATTAAAACAATTGTGATTACATTTAACATTTGAGTATAGCAAAAGATGGTGCAGGGTGAAGGCATACATTACCCCAAAATATGCTGTCTTGGCATAAGGACTATTTTGAACTAAAGACACTTGAAGAATGGTAGATACAAGAAGGTCATTCTGATCTTGCCTTTTTTCCCTGAAAGGGGGAGTTAATGCTCCCATGTGAACATGCCCTCCCTGTCCTAGGAGGAAAGAAACTTTATCACCAGCAACAGAGCTGAGGCCAGAGAAACCTGTGCAAACAGACCTTGTTAAAATAACTCTTAACTTCCTATAGTCTCCCCAAATATTTTAGTTACTTTTCTACAATTGCTACTCTTTGTTCAACCTAGTATATAAGCACTTGGGCCTATCTGCTCCTTGGGTCTTGCTATTCCTACAAGGTTTCCCATGTACATGCAAATTTCTGTAGGCTTTTCTCCTGTTAATCTGCCTTATGTCAATTTAATTCTCAGGACCAGCCAGAGACCCTAAGGGGGTGGAAGTAAAGTTATGCCTCCCCTACAATGGTCTCTGCTTATTTACTAAAACTGTTGGCTGAGTTTACTGAGATACCCAGTTTTGGATAATATTGATTTGGATAATATTGATTCACCCCACATTCCTGCGGTCACTCCAGTTCGGAGCTGCTCCTGCTGAATTACTTGACATTAGGAATCATCTCACCATCCTGCAAATGTAGAGTGGCCGAGTGAGAACTGCAAACCCAGGCAGCCAGGCTGTAGGGCATCTGCCCCCCACCACTGAACTATATATACTGCCTCTTAACACGAGCCAAGCCAGCCAGGGCAGGTTGTCTTGTGCAAACCCAAAGAACCTCACTATCACAGCACTACAAGAAAATGGCTAGGGAGCTATTAGAAGTTGTGATGCTAGGATGCCATCTTTAAAGCCCAATCACCTTGCTTCCAAAATCAAACTCTGTTTCAGTGGTAAAGGTTTCCCAAGGGAAATGACTATTTCAATCGCTGTCCATGAAATATGTTCTTTGGGCTAACAAAGCCTGAGCTTTCAAAACATTTCCCTCAGGTTGAAAATATTTCAGTTGAAACATTTTGACTCTCAAAAGGAAGTTTCTTTGTAAGACACTGTAAGAAATGCAGGTGCCACTAACATACACTCAAAACAAAGGCCTCAGAAAACACCAGCTTCCTCTCAAAATCACATGGTTCCCAATTGCCTCACTCCCACATAACTCAAAGCCAAAGGAAACCTGCAAGAATGTGTGTGCACTGATTCCACTCTGCTTGGAGAGTATCAATCCCAAGGCAGGGAGAGAAATAGAAAAAAATGAACAAGGAAAAACACGTTTTTGCCTAACTATGCATCTGGCACTTGCACTTGTTACCAAAATGCAGACGTCCTTGAAAGCCCACAAAACTGCACTGCTCCCTTCACTACCACCGAGATGGGACGCCACTGAGCTTGTCCCAGAGGCAGCTCAATTGCTACCTTAAGGATTCTCTTTTTTAAGGTATTCCCGCTAATGTTTACATTTCATAATTCCATCTACAGCAGAATCATTGGAGACTATAATTTGGGTTTGCCCTCCTCTAGATCTCAAGGAGGTAGCCAGTTATTTGGAATTGCTCTCTATGGATTTCTGGAGAGCAGAAAGCAAAAGTTAGCTTCAGGTCAATGCCTCCCTTGCTTTTTATTTGGGGGCAGGGTGCCACGATCTAAGGAAATGGAATGAAGACACATATCCCATGTGGGGAGGAGAGTAGAGTGGAAAAGGGCAGATGAGAGACTCCCCCAGCCTGCAGTGGGGAGCCATGCACCTTCTGGAAAGATCTGAAGGAACAGATGGCCATCTAGTGCACCTTGGGGTGCTGGGCCACAGGCATCAAGGCTTCAAGTCTTCTCCAGAGTCCCTGCCCCAAAAGTGCATGGACGCAACAGGGGCAGGGGCCTGAAGGTGGCAAGCAACTGAGACACAGGGGTCTTGGAGTGGCCAGTGGGGTCAAGACTGACAGAGTCCTTCAGATGGGGTTTTAGTGCTTAAGGTTTTAAGTTTTTTGTATAGCTTGGAGAAGGTGGGGTGCTGTGGTGCAGAGCTATTAATCATTGCAATTTAACTTCCACCAATAGGTGGGATAAACACAAGTTGATTTAAAAAGTACAAAGAAATATATTATTCTTGAACATCTGGGTTTGTATTCTGACATTCACACCAAATACACATTCATCCATTCATTCATTTGACAAATAGTTACTGAGCTTCCACCATGTGCCATACACTGAGAGGGGACCTGTGGACATAGTGGTTCCCTAGGCTCCTGGTGGTCACACACTCGGAGATGTCCATCCTAAACCAAGGAGAGGCTGCTGCAGGGTCACTGATGGTAGGACAAGGCCCCACTTAATCTTCTGAGTGTCACCACAAATGATACACCTTGTACTCATACTCTTCCACTGTTAAATTATACATATCAAGTTTCAAAATTACACATTTAGGAGTTTATTTCGAGGAAATAACTGTGGATGTATGTAATGATTTTTCTGGAAGAATGTTCATCTTAATGCCATTTATAATAGCAAAACCCTGGAAACAGTAAAAATAAGTTAGCTAAATGTTATACAATATATCCACCAGTTGGAATATTATGCAGGCATTAAGAATGATGCCTATCCATTATTTTTACAGTTAAAAAAAAATAAAGCATTGGAGAAAAATACTTCAGGAGATCATTTGATAACATGGAAAGGCATAAAAAAAATATGTTGGCAAAAAAATTATATACTGAGCAATTTTTTCTTTTGTAAAACTGATGGAAATATGTATATGTATAAATATGTGTGTTGTGTTTACAGGATACAGGGGCACTGAGAAAATATACAACAAAATATTAAAAGTGGTTATTTCTGCCAGGGTTACGTCATGACTTTTGCAGGCCATAGACACTTTTTCCTTCATGGACCCCTTCCTCCATTAAAAAAAGTTGAAAATCCTATTTTATGATGGCATTGATATAAAGATGAATGCAGTCCAGCTAGATTCATTGTTAGTATGTTCATGATTATTATATTCATTTTTTTCTTCCTTTTTTAAGAGAAATCAAAATGAAAACATCCTGGGCCTTAGGCTCTGTGCCTCCTGGAGCTGTTAGGTAAGTCAACCCTGATTTCTGAGTGACGGGATTCCTTGATTTTCATTTCCTTCTTTATGCCTATCTGCATTTTCTGAATTTTCAAATGATGATTTATTCTTTTATTATAATGAAAAGCCATTTGAACAAATAAACTGGTAAACATAAAAAGTGGTCTCTTTTATGCAATGCCAACACACAACTGAATACAGCTTCTGGGGGCAACACCCTCCAGGGACTTCAAAGCAGCCCAGCTGGACACAGCTTGATATCCATGGCACTACTGGTCTAGCTCATCAGATGACTTAACCTCTCTAACCAACCAACAGGACAAAACCTCTGGCTTTCAGGATACAGCAGCTCTCTGGCTTACCAAAGAGAATGGGACAGTGCCCTGTCCTTCATGCACAAAGACGGCACTACTGACCCATGCTGGCTTAACTTCTCCAGGTCACTCTGTGACCCAGTCTGACAGGCATTTAGGCGAGGAGGGCAGGCTTTGGTAGGTATGGAAAGGCACTAACCCGCCCTGCCTTGCTTCGCTCACAACTCCAGTCTATCATAAACCAGTGAGTGAGCTTTGCTGAACTGTGAAGTCTGTCAAGACTTAACAGACTTGATGTTATAAAGTCAGCCTTTATAAGAGGGAGATGAAGGCAGAGATACTGAACAAACAAAGGTGCAGAATAGTTTGAAAAGAGAGAAGCAGAGGGCACACTGAGAGTGTGTGGCGAGGGACCGCACCCAGTCTGAGGAATCAAGGATCCAGCCTCCCCAAGGAATGAAAGTTTGAACCCAGACATGGAAGGTAAGCAGGAGTTAGCCAAGCAGAAAAGGCAAGGATCAGGGGCAGAAGGATGGGCTTATGCTGAGCCCTGTAGACTAGAGTCTGTGAGGAACTAAGGAACTGAGTCCTAAGGAACTGAAGACATCCAAGGTGGTTGGTGAGTGTGGCAGGAGGTAAGACTAGAGAGGCAGGCAGGGCCTGGGTGTGAAGGGATCCTGACGTCCGTAAGGCGCCAGGACTACTGCCCTCACTCCAGTGGGAAGCCAGCACAGAGTTTGAAGCAAAGGAGTGCTTTGTGGCTGTGTGTAAATGAGTTACTGAAAACTCCTGTAGTGGCCCTTGAGTCACTGGTCCTGATTGTTATGTAGCATAAGCCTACAAGACATTCTAGCCTGGTATAGACAACTGAAAGAAAGCAGAAGTGCATGCTGGTACCTCCATACTTCCCACCCTCTCCATACCCAGCCTTCAGAACCACACCAACAAGCAAAACTTAAAAGAAAATGGGGCATAGGCAGGAACACCCCACTGTCCTAAATACTACAGATTTATAGTACATCTCAATGCTTCTGGTGTACATCTTCCATCTTTCTTTTTCTTCTTCTAGATTAACTTAACTCTTCCTAGCTATCTGAATGTATGTGAATTTTAAAATCATATATAATCAGCTTGTCAATTTCCACAAAATAAAACCTGCTAGTATTCTGATTGAGACTGCACTGAATCTAAAGGTTAATTTGGAGAGAACTGACATCTTTGAAGTAGAGTCTTCCAATCTATGAACATGGTTTAGCCCACCATTTATTTAGGTTTTCTTTAACTTCTCTCATTAATGACAAACTTTTACAATAAAGAGGTCTCATGTGCATTTTTTTTGTTCTTAAGTCTATTTCTATATATGTGACAATTTTAGATGAATATAATAGGCAAATGTTAAGGAAATGTCTAGGGAAAGTACTTTGCAAAATGTGAAATTTTAAACAAATTTGAGATATTCTTCCTTACCAAGACTACTGAACACAGCATTTCTGGCACATCACTTTAAAAAGCCAGTCTACATACGCTCAAGGCATCTTTCCCAGGGATCTATTCATTAACCAAGATGCTGAGACTATACAACCAGGATAGCCAAAAAGAGTGACATCAGAGGCCAGGAGAAGAGTTCCTGGCCTGGAATAAACTCTAAGAAAAAACCAAGTTCTCAACCTGTGTTTGAATTTTACCCAATAGCCACCAGATGGCCTCAGGAGGAAAAAGAAAATCTCAAAAAGCCCATCATTCAAGCAAAACTCAGGGACTTGATACATCTGATAGAAAACCTAATTCAGTCTATGAGCTCCTAAGACTATCGCTGAAAATTAGCCCAGCCCAGCCCTCAGTGGGGACTGAAGTCCTCCTTCAGCTTCTCTGCTCCCTCCGTCTTCACAGAAATCCTCATCTGCAGAATAAAGGCCAGACGGGGCTGCTTCCTGGGAAAGTCCCTGGCAGATGCTCTGCCTTTCAGCTGCCTCTGAATCTGAGCTAGCGACTCACACCCCCTTCTGTGAGCCCAGCCTCACCTGCACCCTCCTCCACCTGCCAAGTCTACAGACTAGCCTATTTTACAACCCTGTAAGGACAGAAGTTTAGCTGTAGAAAAACTGATAGTAATGTAACTCTTATTCAAAGAAATGGAAATGAATTTTGTCCAGCAGAGATACACCGGTTTTTAGAAAAGATAACTCCATTCCAGTTCATTGCCCCATAGGGTTATTAACCAGTTTTACATCCATTGGCAAATTCTTTTCGGTATTACTGATTATGCATGTCTGTTCATATTCTCCCCTTAACTGGTTTTAACAACTTCCTGGTTCCCTCATTAATTAGGAAGCTAAATAAATAAAATCTTTAACACAAATTCATTTTATATATGTATGAGAGTCATACATTTATATATGTATGAGAGCCAAAAAATTCATTTCATAATATAGAGAGTGGGAATTTTACCATCTTGAAAAATATACTTCAGCACAGTGATTCTCCAAGTGCAATCCCTGACCAGCCCAGCAGCACCTGAGAGATGCAGATTCTCAGACCCCACCCAGACCTGCTGAGTCAGGAACTCTGAGGGTGGGGCCCAGCCATTCGTGCTGTAAGGAGCCCCCCAAGTTCTGATGCTCACCCAAATTTGAAAAGCACTGCTTTAGCTTCAGCACATCCATCAAACGCTGTCAAGATGCAATTTTCTTCCTGACTCTGTTGAAATCTTGGAACCTGACTGTTGTATGTGGTCTCTAACACAGCCTGTCTGTGATGGTTGGGAGCAGGCCAGGCTACCCTTCTCTCTCACATCCAGAGAAGCCTCAGCTGTCGCATCACTCACTCCCTGTCTCTCCCTGCACAAAGGGACAGAACAAGAGTTCTTTGTGAGCTGGAAAGAACATGAATGTCTAGTTATCCTTGAGAAGGTTCATCTAGGCCTGTTTGTACCTGCTGGTCTGACTCTGTGGCAGTGAAAACCCACAAGCTTCAGAACTAATGATCCCAAAGGGGCCATGACCCCAGAGAGAAGGGAGGACAGAGAAAAAACAATCTCAGAATGGAGCCCCAAATATTGTGTTTATTTATTCTTTGCCTCCTGCAATAATAGAGTGTTATTTCATTGCTGGCAGATACACAATAACAAGCCCATTGTGCCCTGATCTGCAGCCCATATGTTACACATTTACCATGCAGCCTGATGGGATGCTCTGCCCTGTTCACAGGAAGCCCTCCCTGATAGCCAAATGCCACACACACTTGATAATTGTCCTTCACAAGGGGAGGATCTACCAGAAATACTGCCTTCTCTTCCTCCGCACATCTGATGGGGTGGGCACGGCATTCCAGCCACTCCCAGGGCACTAACTCTCCGCACCCCACCCACCCCGCCAAGCTGGTTGCTGCCCATGGCTATCCTAGGAACTCAGCACAGAGGTACCTAAAGCCCAGGGGACAGCCCAATGGGGAAGGGAACCCTTGGGAGGCAGCAGAGCATAGTGATTGAGAGAAGAGATTCAACAAGCTCTGGGTTCAAATCCTGTCTCTGCCACTTAGCAGAGGTGTGACCTTGGGCATGTTGCTTCTGATCTTTTCAAGCCCCATCCCTCCAGTAGAATAGGGGTGATAAGAACATCTTCCTCTAGAGGTGCTGTGAGGACTCAGTGAGTTAATTATAAAGCCCCTAACACAGAGCCACATCCCAAACAAGAGCTAGCTGTTTGTACTTGATGCTGGTGGTTGATGATGAAATAGATTCCCTAAAAGCCCCCTGGAAGGGAATCAGGGGCCAGAGGATGAAAAGTAGGCATTCAGTGCAGGCTGAAATAACAGAGGCCAGGAACAATCTGGTTATAGAAGAACCTCGCAATCAATGAGCATCCCCCAGTCTGCACTACAGTCCCATGTCATTTGCTTATATGCTAACACCAGCAAGCTGCAGGGCCAGTGGGGAGATCCAAACTGGAAAATCCAAGTGGAAACTCTTTGTCAAATGGAAAAACACTAAGCGAATTTTTTCGTCCTTTCTTCAATTGCCATAATCCTGTCTTTTCTACAAGATCCTCATAGGCCCAGGTAGAAAACCTTCTTACCTAAAACCAGTGGTTCCCAGCTGGGTGTGACTGTCACAACAGGGCACTCGCATCTAGTAGGCAGAGGCCTTGGATGTCCCTAAACATCTTACCAAGCATAGGACAGTCCCCAAAACAAACAATTGTGTGGTCCCATGTATCAATAGTATTTAAAGCCAAACTTTGTTGCCTGGATTTGAACAAGTCTCTCTCTCCTCTGTGTTCTGCAAATACCTTGTTTGAGCTTGTGTTGGGGCAGTAGCCTTACTCTGCCAGGTGCTGTAATTAGCTGGTGGCTTCCTGGTACAGCAGAAAGGACACTGACTCTGAATCCTAGCTCAGCCACACCCTGGCTAGGACCCAGAAACAGCCATTTAGCTTCTGTGAGACCATTTTCTCATCTGAAATATGGAGATTAGAATCCTTACTTGCAAGATTATGGTAAGGATGACATAAAATACTCTGTGTAGAGCATCTGGCATATGGTAAGTGCTCAGTATGTTATAGGACATGTGTTAGCAGATAACAGCCCAGAGGCCATAGTAATGTCTTGCATATCTGCACTGCCTGTAGCATCTTAGGCTGTGCCATGCCCATAGGAGGGACTCAGGAACTGTTGAACTAAAGTGAAGTCTTCCCTGGAAGCCAAGGCTCAAGAAATAAACCCAGCCCTCTGCATGGACCCATCATCCGGCAACTTGTCTGTGGTTATGATCTAGCCTTCAGGATGCACCGTCATCTCAGGACAGCTCTGAGAAACCTGTTTCTCCCTGTCACCAAGTCTTAGGCCCTTCTGAGACTGGCCTTTGATTCTTTCTGGGATTGCTGGAGTCTTGACCACTGCTTGGGAGCAACCACTGCAGCCCAGCCATTACTTTGTGACAACAGGATAACCCACCATTAGCCAAACACATGCTACGGTGCAGGGATGCACGTCTGGATGATCATGATTTGCCTGGAAAATGAGAGGGGCCAACACCTGGCCCTCCACACTGAACAGAGCCTTCCTAAATATATACCCAGTCCACACCTACCTACTGACACACACAGCCTGGCCACACCCCCAACAATCAGGGAAAGACCATCTCTACCCTTTGCCACTGCAAAGCTTTCAGAGGATCATCTACTACGAGCTTGTCACCTGGTAGAGAAGACATCAGGGGAGGCATTCTGGGCCAGGAGGAGATCTGCGTTCAAGTGTGATCACCATCACTAACTGGATATGCAAGTCCTACTGCCTCTCTGAGCCTCAGTTTCCCATCTGTGAAATGAAACCTGGAAAGATCTCTAAGGGTCTTTCCAGCTGTGATATTTTATGCTCTTTCTATGTCCAGTTGTGACTTTGCTTCTAAATAGACCTGCTAAATGCCATACAGACAAGCCCTGATCCATTCCAAGTCCAGCCCTTACTGCTCTCCAAGGACTGGATTTCCTATTACTGTACACTGTGGCCCACAGAGAATGGCAGAGAGAGATATCCCCACTGTTAGAGTTCTTTGGTATGGACACTATGAGTACTTCCCTTTCTCAGTCCCTCGAGGCCAGGCCAGGCTGTCCAGGATGTATCAGGCACAGGCTCAGATTGCAAAGATCCATGGTGACACAGACACTCTGCCAGCTCCCAGGAATCCAGGCCAAGATTAGATAATGCTTATTGCAGGCATACATCATAATTGCCAGATGTCTATGAGCTAACTACTCCAGGTACAAGATGGTTTTTTGCTACTTCCTCCAAATCCCTTAAGAAAAAGAACTCAAGCACAACCATTGATCAAACAGAGAACTCCACTCTAAATGCCCTTACCTATCTTCTCCCTGAATCCCGCTTCTCTCCAGGTCCCAATGCTTTCACTGAGCATGCTGTCCAGGTCACATCAGCTCCAGGGCTTCCGCTGACACATGAAGGACGCATCTCACCTCCACAGAGCTTTCTTCCCTCTGTGGATCCAGAGCACACCACTTCTGCCAGCTGCCCTGCACTCTCAGCTCTGGGGTCGGCCCAGGGTGGCCAAGGAGAAAGAAGACGAATTCTAGAGTTGGAATCCCAGCCGTGCCAGTTTGGACAAGATATAATCCTTAGCCACTACGTATCTCAGTTTGCTCATCTGTATACTGGTGTCAGCAAAACCCACCTTGTAAGAGTGTCCTGGAGATTCAATGAATCTGCACTTGAAGTTTCTGACCTACACCAGGTGCTCAGAATAAGTGCAATGTTTAGAAGATCTCACCAACTTGGCTGAATAACGTAGCTCCAGGCACAAAACACACAAACGGCTTGACAGAACCAATTTGAAACCAGAAGTTCTTTTGGCACTTTACTAGAAGTGAATCGGATTCCCTTTGGGTTAAGAGAAGACATTCTTCTCTAAGAATTTTGCTTTGATTCAGACAGACGCCAAATCTATGGAGAACTCTCTGATTTTTGTCGTAAGAGCCCAAGTGGAAGTCAGACCCATATGGATTCAAGTTTTCAGGTTATCTGAAGCAGATCACTTCCTGGTCAGACCAGACTGCAGTGTTTCTCAAGCCCAGCTGCACATAGTACCACTCAGGGAACTTTTCCAACCTCTGGGTATGCAAGGCCCACCCCAAACCAATTCCACCAGAATCTCTGCTGAATAGGGCCCAGGAATCAATACTTTTAAAGAACTCCCTGGATGATTCTGATGTGAGATCCAATGGACCAGATCTCCAAAATCCCTCCCAGACGTCTTGCTGCTACAACAATGTATGATTCAGAGTACCCACTTAGCTGAATAAATGAAGATTCTGACTCACCTTCATTTTTGCTGAATCCATACTCACACTGTATGAGTTACAAGAAGAAAAAGAGTTTAATCCCAAGTAAGAATGCTAGAGCAGTTCTGCCCAATAGAAATTTCTGCAGTCATGAAAATGTTCTATAATCCATACTGTTCAATACAATAACCATAAGTCATATGTGGTTATTGAGGATTTGAAATGGGCTAGTGTGACTGAAGAAATCAATTATCAATTTTATTTAATGTTAATTAAATTTAAATAGACATATACCATATTTAATTAAATTTAAATAGACATATACCATATTTTGGCTACCATATTAGACAGTGCAGGCATAGAGTGCCTACCTTTCATAAACACATCTATGCCTGCCCTTCTTTTACTAACAGCACCCATGTTCACTTGGGGCAGCCCTGCCCCCACTGCTTGCAATCCTTTGGGGTAGCTGCCCTGCCCTTCTCCAGCCAAGGAATGGGCCCAGGACCCAAGCTCAGTCAACAAGACTCCCCTCCCCAGGAATTTGACTCAAGCTTCAGTGTCACAAGAAAAAAAGTTGCAACGGATTAATACCAACGTCAATGCCCTAAGACACTGTGCATTAGTTTCCAGAACATTAGTCCAGAGCGTAACAATAACAACAGTAATATGTCATGTGAGCTAGGCATCATTATCATCATGCCTGTCATCAGCAAAGTCACTTGTCCCCAGCAGCTCTGAGGTCCCAGCTCTTGAACTAAGTGCTTAAGTCAAAATGTCATTTCACTAGCTTCCCTGTGCATCATTTCTTCATCTGTACAATGGGAATTAACTCATCCTAATTTATTTCAGTTCTTGTGATGACAGCAAAAGAGATATTAGTCCTAAGAGCTCAGAGTCAAATGAGGAGTTAGAGGTGTCATTCCCTGGGTATAGGTTTGGGGGAATCATGGGAGGATTTTGATGCAGGACCCAAAATCTGGGTCCAGTTCACAAGCTGTATGACACCAGACAAGACATTTGTCCTCTCTGAGCTTTTGACTAAAATGAATTTGAGATAGACACTTCCCTATCTAATGTCACAATTTTCTAATCTATTTGCAAGCCCCTCCTACCTTGCCTGACACCTATCCCCTCCCACTTCCACGAATACCCACAAAACTCACTAGTCTAGACCATGGTAATCTCATACCCAACTCATTTCTTTCCCTAGCAGCCTACCTGACCAGGAAGTTGCCCTGGGTAAATGCTCCAGTAGCTTCCTGTACTAAGCCACTGGCCAAGTACTTCATCTTTGGAATCATGTTTAACTATGTCCTCCACTAGTTGACCATAAAGCCTACTAGGCAACGACCAAGTCCCTCTTGTTCACCACTGTATCCCCAGTGCCTGGTACAGAGCCAGGCACATAGATGATACTCAATAAGTACTTATGTACTGTTTGAATGTCTGAATGACTACCCCCAAATTATTTTATTATTTGTCACTTCAGGGAATGTCATTTCATGGAATTAGCAATTTAATGCTACAAAACAAAGTACCCCAAAACTTACTGGCTTCCAACAACAGTGATCCCTTCTTCTCTCTCCATTCCTGTGGGAGAAAAATTCAGACAGAGCAAAAGAGGTTGGATTGTCTCTGTTCCACATCCAGGACCTCAGCTGGAAGGCTCAAAGGCTGGGGGTGAGAATCATCTCAGTTCATCACCGAGCTGGTGATTGATGCTGGCTGTTGGCTTAGAGATTAGCTGGACAGGTCAGCCAGAACACTTCAGGTGGCCTCCCCCATGTGGCTCAGGCTTCCTCACAACATGGTGGCTGGCTTCCAAGGGTGAGTGTCCTGAGAGAGTAAGAAAGAGACAGTAGAAATGTCCCCTTTTCATGACCTAAGCTTAAGAGTTACACAACGTCACTTCCACATGTTCTGTTCATCAGAAGTCACTAAGTCCAGCGCATAATCAAGAGAAGGGGAATTAGACTCCATCAACTGAACTCGCAAACGTATTTTAAAATCACCACAACCACTTAGCTAACACAAAGTGCAGGATAAACACTAAGTATTTGGTGCAGACTTCAGTTCAAATTATTAGCTGTGTGGGTTTGCAGAAACTCGTCTGAGCCTGGATTTCCCCATTTACATGGTGAGTAGGTTGCAGTTGTTTGTCCCTAGCCATTTTTACATGGTTAGAGTCTTATTGCCTCATTGAACTTAAAAGAATACCCTCTAACTTTCTGGAAGTCCTATGACCCTTCCCATCACTTACTTCCCTTGTTTCTGACCCTGCAGGCAGCCAGAGGTTGCTACTGGAGCTCAGGGGACAACTTTAAGGAACATATAGGGACCCACTGAGGACCTTGGGTTCTCCAAGGCCTTCTCTGTACAGCCAAAGTGAGGAAACCTCAGCTTGTCAGAGATGGGGATAGTGAGAAAAGCAGCAGTCACAAACCCAAAGAATGCATATCTGCTGGGGGCCCAGGTCCAGGAATCTGCATTTACCTCCATGAGATTGTCATTCACACTAACTCTTGGTAGGAGAGGGCAGGAGTCAAAGCACACTGGGCTACCTCATTTTATTGAAGTTCTTAGCTTCTGCTCTCCATTCAACACCTTTGCCCAGTTACTACTCTGTGGGAGGGGATGGGGGAGAGCAGTTTGGGTCTCCTCAGTCCCTGGCCCCAGCACAACGATGGGCCTCACTTTCACCTTCTTCTGGGCCCGCTGACCATTCCCAACCCTCGCCTTCCACTCCTGTGGGTCATGGACCCCGAGCATCTTCCCTCCCTCTGGGGCTCAGGGGTTGGGGGTGTCCCGAGCCGGGTCCAGGGAACTGCACTGGGAGAGAACCCTCCGCACCTGCTCCCACTGGTGCAGATCACGTGATAGAATTGGGTCTCTTTTAACGCTTCCGCTTCCAGAGCTAGTGACCCTAAACTCCAGGTGTCCTCCCTTAAAGAAGGCGCGCGCGCCAGGACTGTGCACTCACCCAGTGTGAGGACCTCAGCAGACAAATGGGGCAACTGAGGCCTACAGAAGGACGTGAGATCTGTTGGACGTCCCACAGGAAAACAGATGCTGAGTCCGGTCTAAAACCCCAGTCTTCTGGGCGAATGCTCTCGCCTCTACACCCTAAGGGCTCCTGACCTCTAGGGAAATTCCCGACCGCAGGCCTTCCCAGCCCGGAATCTCCGTGGACTTGGCACTCTGGTTATGCATGCTCCGCTGGGCTACAAAACTTCCTCCGTAGCTTCGCACCGCCTTCGCGGTGCCCTGAGAGAAGGGGAAGAGGAGAGCGAACGCCCACCCACATCCTAGAGATAACCGGGAGAGGAGGCTTGGCCTCGGGAGGCTGAGGACCCGGCGGGAACGCACTGGCCCTTTAAGGGGGGGACGGAGCGCATGCGCGGCACGGTCCGGAGTCGGGCCGGGTGGGCAGCTTGCGGGCAGGGGGACGCAGCCGGCAGCAGCTGGGTCCTGGGGCTACCAGGGCGGCAGTGGCCCGAGCTTCGCGAGCCGCCGAGCCGCGACCTGTGCCTGGATCCTGCGCTCTGGTGCTGCTCTCCGGGGACTAGCGCAGCCCGCGCTCTCTGAGGCTTTGTCGCTTGCCTTCAGTTTCATCCGCGGGCTGCTGCTACGGGCGGGAGCCTCCCGGCTTGCCCTCCGCCCGCGGTCCTTCCTCCACACTTAGCCAGGGCAGCGCGAGCCCGAGCGAAGAGCTGCGGAGCATCTTTCATCCGCCCCGGCCGCGTCACCGCCCATGCTGCAGCCAGTCCGGGACGGCGACCCCGCGGCCCGAGCCCGCCGCTTGGTGACCTCAACCTGGCCGCTGTGCGCCGCTCGAGTCGGCACGGCTGAGCCCCAGGCCCGGGAGCGGGACCCGCACCTCGCGGTGGCTCGGCTGGCGCAGCGCGGCTTCGGCTGTCGGTCGTCTGCCCGCTGAGACGCGCCCGCCTAGGCATCGGCGGGGCCTTGGCGCTCCCAGCTTTCGCCTTCCCGCCGCGCCCTTCCCCCTGCTGGGGGCTTCGCTGCTGATTCTCCCGGGGCCCAGGAGACAGGGGGCCGAGACAAAGCCCATTTTGTGCGGGGAGTTGGCCCCTGGCGTGGAATGTGTGCGTCGGCGCGCGCCGCCTCCCCGCGCCCGGCCAGCTGCGAGTCTTGGACTGGTCGCGTAGGAGAAATCGGGCCCCCTCGCTGCCCTCCGGTTCGGGGGTCTGGGCTCCAAGCTGATGCGGCCTGGAGTTGATTCAGTTCCCCCGCTCCGGAGCGTGCGCAGGTGTAAGCGTACGGTATTTTGTAGAGGAATTTGTTGTCTCCAAATCTGGGAACTGGGGCGCCCAGTCAGCGTGGGTACCCGTGCCTGGACCCTCCCTGGGACCAGAGGTCCGAGCTGTCTGGCCTCAGTTTCCCTCTGATTTTTCTCCTGTCAGCCCTGACTACTGCGGGTCATTGTTCTCGCTGTCAAATGGGGGTGCTTTGTGAAGGCTGCCAAGTTGAGTTGTGTTCCTTTTATTCCGTTTTTCGAACAGAACAAGGCCTTTAAGGCTAATCACAGATAACCACCTCTCCATCCCCCTCTTCACGTGGAGGCACTGATTTTTTTTCTTATCAAGTAGTATTTTATTGTACAGGAGCCACGCCCTGGTTTCTTAAAGGAGCCTTGCGCTCTGTTTGGCCATGTGTTCTCTCTGCTGCTGGTGTGTAGGAGGTCTGCTGTGAACCACCTATTTTTTCCAGCCTCCTCATACCACCTACCAACCCGCCAAGGATTTGGGGATGCCAGGGGGGAAGAAGGTGGTCGGGGGTGGCAGCAGTGGTGTTGCCCCCACCGCCACTGCCGCCCCCTCAGGGGTCAGGCGTTTGGAGACCAGCGAAGGAGCCTCGGCCCAGAGAGAGGATGAGCCAGAGGAAGAGGGGGAAGAGGACCTGCGAGATGGAGGCATCCCGTTCTTTGTCAACCGGGGCGGGCTGCCTGTGGATGAGGCCACCTGGGAAAGGATGTGGAAGCATGTGGCCAAGATCCACCCCGATGGAGAGGAGGTGGCCCAGCGGATCCGTGGAGCCACGGATCTGCCCAAGGTGAGGGGTGTTTGGATGGGGAGAAGGGGGGGTAAGGTTTTAGTGACTTTGGGGCTGTGAGAGAAAAGCCACACTTTCCTTGGTGGGGTAAGGGACTATTGGCATAGTGAGATTTAAAAAATACAGACAGGGTATGTCTGTCCAGAAGAACTTTCTCTCAAAAAAGTTACTGAGGTTGTTCTGTAAGGTCTACATGTCCTGTTTCCAGGAGGCCCTATTCCATCTCTGTGAAAATATCTATGTTTTGTGGGTAGGACAGCAGATTAACAAGTACACTAATGTGGCTTTACATTTTATTTGCTAAGCCAGAGAACTGTGTGGGCAGAGAGATAATGACTAAGGAGGATACAGGGTTCTGGATGTTGAGAAAATATTGTCATGCCTTGTCTCACCGAGTTCTCCAACAGCCTTGTGAAGGAAATGCAGTTTGGGGCCCCATTTTACAGATGGGAAAACTGAAAACTCAAGAACTCAGGGTTCCCCAGCCAGTAAGTGGCAGAGCTGAGACTCAGCCACAGGTCTCCAGATTCCAGGTCTGCTGGACACTAGATTCAGGACACTTAGGGAAGGGCCTATGGAGAGGCATCTGTTTAGGGCTGGAACTCCTCCACGACAGCAATCCTTCAGTTGTGTCATCCGTGAAGGATAAGGCTGTGTCTCTTTCATCTTTGTCCTTCCAAAGCCTCCTGTGTGCCTGGCACAGAACAGGCACTCATATGTGTTTGCTGAATGAAAGGGTGCTTGAGACCTTCTGTGCTATACAGTGCTATGTGAAAAGCATGCCTGGTTTTTTATTTTGTGTTTTACTGTTATGGTTAAGATTAAGGGAGCAGTCTCCCAAATGCAGAGTCCCCAACAAAAAGCCCTTTGGTCTGAGGTCAGGCAAATGCTTAGTCCAGTCTGCTCAGGTGAGGAGGAAAGGGGCCAGGGAGAGTGGCACTTAATGTGGACTAGACGTGGAAACAAGGGGCCTATTTTGTTTTGTTTTTAACCAAGTTACTGGTAGAGCCATCAGAAATTGTCTTCTGGGAAAAAGGAATTGCAGAGGTTGAAGGTTAAGCAACTGCCTAATACTTCCTGGGGAAGTAAAATGTAGATTGATTTTGAATGGCTACATAGTTGCTTTATCTATGAACTTAGAATTTACTTAAGAATCCTCTATGATTGGACATTGTTTCTAATATTTTACTCTTAAAATGAACACAGTGGTGAACATTCTAAAATATAAATACTGGGGTCCATCTCTGATTATTTCCTGGGATAAGTTGTGGAAAAGGAGGCAAATACATCAAAGGATACAGATATTATTAGTTCTAATCACCTGCCTATCTACATCAACTCAAGCAGGCCCCCTCAACCTTTCTGAGCCACAGTTTTCTCATCTGTAAAATGGGGTTGATTATGGTGAAAATTAAATGAGAGACTATGTGTTAAAGCATTTAACAAACTGCAAGGCCTGAAACCAACACTGGTTATTGGATGCTCATTACCTTTTTCACATCCTTCATCAGGAGGGGAGGCTAGATGTCACACAGCATTTGTGTAACGAGGCCAGAGCCACACACCTTGTCCACAGCTTCTCCCACATGAGCAAGTTGGTGATTAGCAGACAGCTCTTTAGCCATCTTGCTTACATTAATTCAGGCTATGGGAGAATGTGATTGGTTCCCTGAAGGACTGTCACCACTCCTGAAAACTAAAAAAAAAAAACAAAAAACAATGAGCTCATTAGCCACTGGTCTATAATGCCATCTTGTTATCTTCAACATTCATGTATGGGAAGGACACCAGTGTAGTTAATGTTTGGGACAGGGGGTGTCATGACTGACAGGAGTATGGTAGTGTGGAGGGAATTTTGTGAGGGGACTGGGAAAACCCAAAACTTCCCCTCCTCAAACCATGGGAAAATGTCACAGAGAACCCACACAAATTTGTGTGGAGTTGCTCCCCAGCCCTGGCCCAGAATAGAAAAGGGCCTATCATTTGGGAGGAGAAGAGGAGTCCGGGAGGCGTGGTGGTTGGAGCCCAGGGTGCCAGCAGCAGAGTGGACCCACCCATGGGCTGGCCCTCTCCGAGGGGCTATGCCAGAGAAGCTGGCACAGAGGTCACACCATGGTGAGCCCAAGTGATGATTTGTTGGGATGGCACACGTTTTAAAAGACCACTTGAACCAAAATTTAAAATGGGGAGATTTCACGTAAAGATGCAGATTTTTGTTATCTTTTCAGAAAATGAGAAGGTATGGAAACAGAGAATCTGTGGTCCCACATGGCAGCTGGAGCTGGAGCTCAGTGGTTCTCCCACCCCCAGTGGACCACAGTCCTCATCCCTCAGTCCCAGGCTGCCTTCCCCATTTGTGTTCCCTGCCCAGCCCGTGCAGGTGATTCATCGTGGGCCCCCTGCCTGTAGCATAGTGTGATCCAGCCCTGCAGTCAAATTCACCATGTTCAAATCCTGGTTCTTTCATAGCTACTTATGTGAGGGTGTGTGACCACTTTGTGCCTCAGTTCCCTTAGCTGTAAAATGGGGATAATAACCACACTCACCTTCCAAGAGGGATCTTGGGAGGAACTGATCATGTAGAGAGTGCAAAACAGGTGAGCATGTATTACATACCCAGTAAATGGAGCAGAGGCTGAGGGTGCAGCAACCTCCCATTGGCTCTTTGGGGAAACAGCCTTTAAAAGGGTGATACCAGTATGATAAAGAGCAGCTGTTTCATAAAGGTTCCCAGCTCCAGGAATGGTTTGTGCTCCTACATAAGAATCTCCCCTTAATGTCCCAAACTGCCACCACCTTTAAAACTCCATGGCCACTCATCCCAGGCCCAGCTGCTGAAGCGCCTCTGACTGGCTCTGGACAAGAAATTGCTGGGGTCAGCCCATGCCAACCAATAGCTTTGGCACACTATAATGGCAGTGAGCAAGAATGGAGCCTTTGCTGCATGCCAGTCCCTGTTCTAAGGCTCCGCTGGTAGCATCTCATTTACACTATGAGGTTGGTTCTATTATGGTACCCATGTCACACATTAGGCGTCTGAGGCAGAGACATTAAGAAGCTTGATGTCAGAGAGTAAATGGCAGGGCTGGGATTTAAGTACTGCTGGTCTGGTTCTAGAACCAGCTCTATCAACCTCTAGGCTGTCCTGCTTCTTGCCCATACATTTGGCTGCAGACTGCCCCACTTCCTCCAAGCCCACTTATTGTGCTAAACTGATACAGGCTATACTGGGGAGAATGTCTTTCTAGAACTCAGAACTGTGGGTGTTCTTGCTCAAGGGTAACCCTTAGCCTTGATAGTGGAGTTGTTCCTGAAGAGATCTGGGTGGTGAATAATCACTCATCTCCACTGTACCCCACTTAACCCCACCCCTTGAAAATGAGGAAGCATTTCCTGGCTCCTTGTTTGGAGGTTGGGGTCAGGGGCAAATCCAGGCTACCAGTCCTAAAGTGGGCTTGATCGTTTGGATATACAGAACCTTGCTTGTGTGGTTTTGAGTGAGTGAGTTTGTGCTTGTATGAACATCTAGAAGGTAGGTGTTGGCTCTGTCTGCAGTGGTTAACGGGTTGACGAGTCCCACAGAGCTGGCGGGACAGCTCCTTCCAGCTAAGCCTCAGTGATGGTGGCCTTGGAGGCCCTGCCTGTGGATCCCAGGACTGTTTTGACTCTGGAGGTATTTCCTTCTCCCAGAGCAGCCAGTTCCTGGGGCCTCTGGATGGCAAGTGATTTGCCCTCATGGGGCTGTGCAGCCCTGGCCCAGGGCTGGCTCTGGTGAGCCTGTGTGAAGGACTCTTGGACTGTAGCTCCCTCCTTGTTTGGAGTGTCTTAAAGGACAGCATATTTTCAGCCTTTACTAAAAGCTACTGCGAGTCACTGGATGCCTTCACTTGAGAAGCAGGGATGACCCACCTGCCTCTCAGGACTCACCACCTGAGGAGGTCAGTTGTCACTCGGTCTATGGTAAATAACAAATTAATTCTGCTAATTCCTCTCCCATTCCCAACCCCACCCCATATCCTTGACACTGGAGAGGTAAGGCCAGGCCCTCAGAGAGTTCTGGAGCCCATCAGGCACAGGGTAACTAGGCGGAAGAGAGAAGACCCCCCCATCCACAGCTTTTAGCCCCCTTATCTGTAAGTGGTGGTGCTAGCTGACATGAAAGGGGAAATAGCTTCCTCCAGACCTAGAAGTGTCAACTGCTTGGGACCACCCAGACAGGAAGGAGGGGACCAGCGAGGGAGGGACAGGAAGTTCATGCAGAGCCTTTCCTGGGACTCTCCTGAACCAGGCCTCCTCTCCTGCATCTCGGCCCTTTGGAGCAAGTAGGTGTGTGTCAGGGGTTGTCCTGTGTCCCCCTGCCGTCAATGGTACCCCAGACACAAGTGTTTAGTGATCACTGGTGGGCTCAGCATTCGCTACAGGGAGAACGTCCCCCACCCAGCCCAACCCCGAGTTCACACAGGGCTTCTGCTTTCCCCCTTCCCTTCACGCACACTCCTGCCCCTGCAGACAAAGACTCTGTGGCCCTAGCCTGCTGAGCGGGCTCCATGTAGGCTTGGGGACTGGGCAGAAGCCTGCAGGGAGGGTGAGACCTCTCTGTGTGAGGACCCTGAGGCCACCTCACAGCAGCTATGCTGGTGGCCAAGGGGGAGTCCAGAGGGGTGGACCTTGTGTCTGGAAATCTGTTTCTTCTGCCCAGAGAAACTTGTTCTATGACCCCAGAGGACCAGACTCTAGATACTTCTCTTGGTCTTCTTGACTTCACTGACTTGTTGCAGCCAAACAGTCAGGATCTGGGCTCCCTTGACCTGGAGAGGGGGCCTGGAGGTGCACACCTGCCTCCTGGTGGTGTGGACTCTTTCCTGGAGACTGCCTCGTTGCTGAGGAACAGCCTTGGGGGCCATGGCAAGTAGGTCCACAGCAAGCCCTGTCTGAAAGCATGTCCCTCCAGCCTGCTCCCACTGACTTACTCCTCAGTGGTTCAGGTTGGAACTGGAAGGCCAGGTCCATGTGCCAGTGTAGTGCATTTACTCCTCACACGGGCGCTCCCCCAAGCCCAGGGCAGGGCCCTGAGAGGATGGGATTCCAAGTAAACCAGTTAGAGTCCCACATTTGAACCAGACTAAACCCAAAACTCAAAAGAATTAACCTCATATTGAAATAATTGTTAAGCTTGAAGTTAATGAATATTTAAAATTCAAAACAGTCAACCTGTGTTTACTAAAATTATTAAAGCATAGAATTGGGACATCAACATAAGCTCCAAATTAGGAATGCTATCAAGTGCCAGGAGGGCAAGGAATGAGGGCCTGACAGGAGTCTCCAGAAGAAGTTACCAGGAAGAGAAGCTGAGGGAAGAAGGGAAGGGGGAGGCTTCTCCCAGGTGTGTCTTCTCTAGGAGCTAATCCTGGGTGTCAGGTGGGCTGGAAGCTCCAGGTTGAGCCTTCTTCTTGTAATCACAGCTCTTTCTCCATCCCCAGATTCCCATACCAAGTGTGCCTACGTTTCAGCCCTCTACGCCCATCCCTGAGCGCCTGGAAGCCGTTCAGCGCTACATCCGGGAACTGCAGTATCCGCCTTGGTCTGGGGTCACGGCCCCCTCCCAGCTGTTGTGCTGGTCCAAAGGCCGAGTGGGGCTTGTTTTCATAGGGGGCTAGACAGGTATCAGCAGAGCAGCCTCATTCCACAACTTCAGGGGCACCATTCACCTGGCATCTCTGCCACCCTGGAGTTGTGTGAGCACAGCCTGTGTCTATCCTGGGGCTCGGAGGAGCTTGTCTGACGAATGCCAGACGCACTCCGGCCTCTCTGCCACCTACTTCCTCCATCTCTGTGTGATGGGATGAATGTCTCCTGTACAACCAGCTAGTGGGATGGCCAAGTCAAAGTCCACCAGCCCAGACTTCTGCTGTCCATCTAGCTGCAGCCCTGGAAGAGAGAAGTCCCTTGGGGCTGTTTACAAACTGGTTTGAATGGGGAGAGGAGCAGATGGAGGAGAAAAGGATTTTACACTCCAGGTGGTAACTTCCACATCTTGTTCTCCCAGTTCTCTGACTTTTTCTTTCCTGGCAGGAGGCCAGCTGCCCAACATGGACTCCTGAGCCCCAGATCCCCTGATATCCCTGCTCTGGTCCCTCTACCCCTTACCCCTGGCCAGAGCTATGTGTCTTGGGTGCTCTCCCCAGCCCTTCCAGCTGCAGATGGAACACAGATGGAATGACCAGGCACAGGTTCTGAGCAGGAGACAAGCCAGGCTGATTACTGAAAATCAGGTCTAGCCCTTCCCTTTGCCCAGAAGAGAACAACCCAGCAATTTAGTGGCACTAGACGTCCACTCCAGCCTTCTCCTCTCAGTTCATGTTGCTTCTCGGCTGATTCAAAAATGAAGTGCTGCAGAGAGCTGTCCCCAACTCAGCCTCTTTCCCAGCCTGGCTCACCAGGCCGCCTGCTCCACAGCTTCCTTCCTAGGAGAGGAGGCCAGGGGAGAGCAAGGGTGGGAAGCCAAAGAGAATGAGAGAAGGACAGAGACGGGCAGGGCAGTGCGGAACAGCAGAAACATACTTGCTGTGCCTCCCTCCCCCTCCAGATGGTCAGGTTTGGGGTGCCCTTCAGGGTGCTTTGCAGAAGTGCTTTGTGGGTCCTTACCCAGCCTGCACCCCTGGGAGTGCTGGGCCCTAGGGTCTGGGGGATGGGTGGGGATAGAGGGACATACCTCTTCCAGACCAAGCCAGGAAGACCTTAACCAGCATCCACAGGTACAATCACACAGGGACACAGTTCTTTGAAATTAAGAAAAGCAGACCTCTGACAGGGTAAGTGTTGGGAGTACTCTGTCCCTCTGCACCAAGGCTAACAGTGTCCCTGGTCATCTCGGAGCCCCTTGGGAGCCTTCAGGTGGGAGGCAGGCAGGGAAACTTCTGCAGGGAGCCAGTCTGCAGGAGTAAGTACCACCATGGGGCACTAAGGATACATAAAGAAGGAACTCTGGCCAGCATGAATGGCCACAGCCAGGGCTCCTTGAAAGATGGTAAGACCCCATATGCATGCTGAGATGGGAGGATGATGGCAGATCCCCAGCCTGCCTTGGAGCTGACAGAGGTGGTCCCAGGTAGATGTCTGTATATATGCCTCAGCTTTCTCGTGAGAGGCGGGAAAGCCCCCCTCCCCTTCCCCTTTCCCTGCCCTTGCCATTCACTCCCCACTGCAGGGATCCTGTGCATTACCCAGTCACCATACTGAACTCTCTTCCAGTCATTTAGTACAAGGTCCAATGTCTGAGCAACAGGGACCCCACTGGAGAGAACCCTACATTCTCACTTCCCGCCCAAGTGTAGACCTCTGGCTGGATTCACCACAAAGAAGCCCTTAGGGCAGAGGAGAGCAAAACAATACCGCAGCTGGGTCTGGAGTCTCAGCCCTAAGCTGCCACAGACTTAAAACCCTGTCTTAAAAGTTAATGTGAATTTTACATCTTGCTCCACAGATAACCTATCCGTGTTCACTTTCTTGTGAAAAATGCTTTAAATGGTTTAGTTGCTAGATTACTTAATTACTCCTCCAAGCTCCTGGGTGGAATCCTGACTCCTAGCCATAAAGCTTTGCCCTTGTTTTCCTGTGGTTGCTGCGTGCTAGAGGCCCAGCGCTAGTCTCGGTGGGATAGAGGAGTCCAGCATCCGCCAGGAGCCAGGTTGCCTTCCCAGGCACAGGGGCAGCATTCAGTGCGGGAGGAACCAGGCTTCAGGATAGACTGTTAAAATGGCCTGAGTTCCAACTTCAGGAGCAGGCCAGGGAGTTGCCAGGCAGCTAACTGCCTGGGAGCCCATGCCCAGGCCCCAGGCAGCTGGCTAGCTGCAGGGGAGCAGTCGCGATCAATCACAAGCACTTTGGAGAAGTCATGGTTGGGTCAGGGGTGTCCACTGTGTTCCAGAAGGGACAAGGTCCCCAGCAAAGATTTGTGTTTCCACCGGCCCCCACAACACTGTCTTCACAGAAGGCCCCCAGCCCAGAGGGGGTCAAAGACCTGCCCGTGACTGCCTGCCCCCCATTCATGCCCCCTCCCTTAGAGGTCTTTGGGGCCGGGGCTTGAGGTGGGAGGAGGAAATGAAGGGAAGGGAGAAGGGACCTCCTTCCTTATCTTTAGTGGCTACCTCTTCTCCCACCCACTCTGGCTCAGAAAGACTTGTGGGGAGGAGAAAGGTGCTGGGCCTGAGCTGAGGCAGCTCAGACGAGATGGCAGTGGTGTGTGTGTGTTGGGTCTCTGTCCTAGCATTTCTAGCCTGCCTATCCCCTCCTTCAGACACTCCCCCACCAGAAGAGGCTGGAGGCTCTGTTCTCATGGTTCTGCCTCCCTCCCCCTCAGGCTGATGGACTTGGCCAAGGAAATGACCAAAGAGGCTCTGCCAATCAAATGCCTGGAAGCCGTGATCCTAGGAATGTATCCTTCCTCAGCCCTGGGAGGGGGCAGGCAGTTGCTCAGCCCCTCTGGGCCCCAGCTTCCTCCTCTGGAAGAGAAGGCTGCGATCACTTCAGGGCCTCCAAGCAATCTCTCCCAGCAGTCATCAGCGTTGGCCTCAAACTAAAGGACCTTGAGGAGGGCTCAACTCCCCGAGCTTCAGTGGCTAACTTCCTGGCTTACTGGGCCTCTCTTTTATTAGTCACGTGGACAAATCAGGGCACAGTGTCTCAGAAAGGCTGGTGTGCCCTTTCCAAGAACCAAACAGTCTAGAAGCAGTTTGGATCCAGAACATGTTGATTTGTGGGGATGATGGAGGGAATCCTTGAAACAGAACTGCCTTTTAAAAAAGCAAACAGGGTTTCTCGGTCACCCCTGCCCCAAGGGCAGAGCTGAGGGCCTATGGCCGGGTCACTAGGGTAGCTACGTAGGACAGACCAGCCCCAGGCAGAGCAGATGGGAGGCAGGTGTATATGACCAGGTGTTTGCCCCAGTTGGTCCGAGCCTGAGCCCTAGGAAAATGTTAATTAAGCTTGGACAAACAGAATAGTATCATGAATCCCATGTGTGTCACTCAGTTTTGCAAATTTAGGACCAATCTTAATTAATCTTGGCCCGCCTCCTACATCTTCCCCTTTCCCATAGTACCTACTGGCTTTTAAATATTCTCTCTGCTCACCCTGGCGTAGGCACCTGGCTCGGTGGTGCAGTGCAGGCAAGGGGGAGGGTGCCTATGGAACGGAGTCTGCTCTCTAGGACAGATTGGGGAAAAGATGATGGTCAAAGGCTTCTCTGAGGACAGTGATCCAAGGGGGTGCTCCTCCACCCGCCCCTCCCCATTGACATACCTGCCTTAAATTATACGGGGACAGTTGATTTGTGGGGATGATGGATGGGATCTTTAAAACAGAACTGCCTTTTTAAAAAGCAAACAAGGTTTCTTGATCACCCCTACCCAAAGGCCTCTGTTCCCCAGAGGTCCCAAGAGCTAACTCCACCATGGCATTTGTTTCTAACAGGCAGGAGCATTTCCAAAAAGCCTGGTAAGCATTGCCCTAAAGGGTTCTTTGCTGAAACAAGTATGAGGCCAACCCGAGAACCTGAGGCCACTGTTAGCACCTCCTTTATGACCCCACATTCTCTTCCCCTTCAGGACTCATGCACACCAAGTGGACGTTCCCGCCCTCATTGTAGGAAGGAGGCTCTGCTCCCCTGCCCCCAGAATACACATAGAAGCTGGTCCAGGCTGGATCACATGGTCCCAGAGGCCTTTCAGGGGTTACCTGGTGGCTTGGGGCAGGAAGATAACAGGATCAGCCCCCACCTGGGCTGGGGACCCTCCCTCTGTCCCCACAGAACTGCAGTTTCCCTCAGTTGCCACACACACAGTGGATGCTGTCCTCAGTTTGTCCCTGTGTCTCATCCTCACAGCACCCTGAGCCTGTGCCTTGTTCATCTCTGTGTGCTCCATCACTTATTTGCAAGGAGTCTGGCTCAGTAAGCATCATAGTTGACTGAGAGCACAGGCTTCAGGGTCAGGCTGACCTAGACCTGAGTCCAAGCCCTGCGGAGCACTCACTGGGTGACCCAGAGCAAGTTACTAACATCTCTGAGCCTCAGAGTCCTCAGCCAAAGGGCTCGATGGCAGTGCCTGTCTCACCGTTTGTTAGGATGATTGAATGAGTCAGTGCATGGAGGACACTTGGCAGAGTGTCTGTACGGGATATCTGCTCCAAGCTTTTACCTATTCATCTCCTACCACTCCACCCAGAAGCATTATTGAGTGCTTGTTATGTGCCTAGTTCTGTGCTGGGCTCCAGACACACATCAAAAACATGACAGACAAGGTCCCTGTTCTCAGTTTACATTCTAGCAGGGGAGAAAAAAAAAAGCAAGTAAACAAAGACATAAAATAATTACAGATTGTGGTGAGTGTGTCATGGAGGAAATAAAAAGCAGAGCATGTGCGCTTTAAGAAGGAGGTCAGCGATGACAGCATGAGAAGGAGCCAGCCGAGGGCAGGCAGGGACCAGCCCTCTGGTCCAAGGGAATCCAGATGGACAGAGAGATTGAACAAGTGGGGTGAGTGGGGTAGGTGACGAGTGGGCAGCAGGACCAGGCTGTGTTGGCCTCCTAGGCCATGGCAATGAGCTTCGTTTTATTTGAAGGGCAGGGGGCAGTGAGAGAGAGCAGAATTGCCTGTGCCTCTGTGAGGAAACGTGTGAAAGGCAACACACGAGAGTGTGTCTGAGAGAACCGCAGGTGAGGAGGACTGTGACTGACAGCACAGGGAGGGAGACAGGCAGGGGGCTGGGGGTGGGCCTGTCATCCCTCCTTCAGACCCAAGCCCTGCAGTTTGGCGTAAGGGACTCACTACTAGCTATTAGGATTTTGTGGGCCCGGCTTGACATCTTAGCAGCAGCCGTTACTCACTAAGAACGCTGACACATAGAAATTGAGTTTACTGAGCACAGACTGTATGCCAGGCTCACGGAGATGAGCAACACAGGGCATCTGCACTCAGGAGCCGGGGGGTCTAGGGGCCCTCACACAGCCTCCCCTCGGGGCTGGCACATCCCAGTCCTGTGCCTGTGTGCTGGCTGCCTCTCCCTGGCCTGTTTCCTTAGCTGGGCTGATGTGGCCAGTTACCTCACCAACAGCATGCCCACCCTGGAACGCTTCCCCATCAGCTTCAAGACCTACTTCTCAGGGAACTACTTCCGCCACATTGTGCTGGGGGTGAACTTCGGGGGCCGCTACGGGGCCCTGGGCATGAGCCGACGGGAGGACCTGATGTACAAGCCACCAGCCTTCCGCACGCTCAGTGAGCTCGTGCTGGACTACGAGGCCGCCTACAGCCGCTGCTGGCACGTGCTGAAGAAGGTGAAGCTGGGCCAGTGCGTGTCCCATGACCCGCACAGCGTGGAGCAGATCGAATGGAAGCACTCCGTCCTGGACGTGGACAGACTGGGCCGTGAGGACTTCCGCAAGGAGCTGGAGCGGCACGCCCGCGACATGAGGCTCAAGGTCAGTGCGGGCACTGCCCACACAAGTCAGGACCCTTGGCCCGGGATCTGGACATGGAAGGTCTGCGGCTTCCTAGTGCGTCATTCTTCTAAGGAATGCCTCCCGCCCCCTCACCCTGTTCCTCTGACCCAGCAGAGGGGGCATGAGGATCAAGGGAAATGACAGTGTAACATTTCTGCAGTGTTGGGCTTTGCTCAGTGGTCATTATTGCTAAGCCAATCCCTTCAGGTGGGCAGGGTAGGGACCGCTCTGGAAGGAGGCAGCAGGTGAGCTGGGTGTGGGTGGAGGGGGCAGGGGTGTGACACTCCAGGTGGACAGGGCTGCCTGAGTAAAGATGATTGGTGGGAAATCAGAGCCTGTCAGGAGGGAACAGTAGGGTGGGATCTGTGTATCCTGACTCTTGACTTCCCAACCCCCACATTCAGTAAAGAACTCAGAGGAAGTCAGAAAAAGGAAGAAAGACCATGGGATGATGATGAAGGCAGTCATTCCTTCTGCCTCTTTCCCACCCCCAGAGAGCAGGAGGGGTTTGGGCTGTCCTACCCTGAGCAAGTGGGCTCCCCTGCTGAGGAGTTTGCCCCTAGCCCTACAGCACAGAATCTTAGGCTCTCTCTGGGTCTCCCTGGACTGGGGGTGCCATCCCTGGGGCCTGCTAGGCCAGCGTGGGTGTGCTGTCCCTCCCCACTGCTCAGTCACTGCTGTGCCTTGACTCTGCCCCTCCCACAGCCTGGTGCCACATCGCCTTGGTGCATTCATGTTCACTGCTGCTCCCCAGAGCCCAGGGGAAGCCAGTGGGCAGTAGGCAGGGCCTCTGTTTTCAGAGGAGGAAACTGAGGTGCAGGTTGCCCAGGGACTTGCTCACAGAGTGGACCAGAGTGCAGGCTCTGGATGGGGAGCCGGGGTGTGTTAGTGCCCCAGCAGGGGGGTGTCAGAGCTAGGGCTGCCTGCAGGCCAGCCCCTAGGCCAGGACCTTGTGGGTGACCACACTTCCCCCCAAGGCAGCATCTGGCTGCAGTGGACCCTGCTAGGCTCTCAGGGGCTGGTCCTCCCTTGCATAGCTCGGGTTGCCCAGCACGTGGCTGTTGCTGCTGGAGTGTTACTGTTTTTAAGGGAGCGAGTTGGATCTAGAGTTAGAACCGATAGTTAGTCTTTAACGCTGTGATTCCCAGTCTGTTTGGTGCTAAAGACTCCTCATGTTATTTGTCCGTCTCCAGCACCCCCCACAGTGTACCCCACAATTTGAAAATTCAGGAAAAGTTGACCATGCTGTATAAAACATGAGTCATTTGCTTTACTCATTTTTGCTTAATCAGACCTAGCTACCAGTCTAAGCTTCTGATTGGCTCAAGATAACCAGTGTCTCCCTTGGGGCTGGGATCCCAGCCCAGAGCCCAGACACAGGCTGCTTCCCCAATTGGCACATCTTCCTGGCACGGGTCAATGGCCCTTTTCTTGAGAGCATCCTACAGTATCACAAAAGCTCAGTGACGTGCCTCTGTGTCCACACTGTTTCTGGGGCTGGCAGGGATTGTGCAGCCCTGCTGAAGAACTGCTGCCCCAGCAGCTTTGGCACCTGGGCAACAGGTTTGGGAAGACCCACAGATAGGGCATAGCCCGACCTGAGGCTTCCTGGCTCTGCCCAGGGTGGCCTCGGGGCTTGTTCCTGCAGGGCAGGAGGGGTTCTGGGGCAGCCCTGGAGTGAGCCTTTGGTTCTTCCTTCCAACCAAGATCGGCAAAGGGACCGGCCCTCCCTCCCCGACCAAGGATCGGAAGAAGGATGTGTCCTCTCCACAGAGGGGCCAGTCCAGCCCCCACAGGAGGAACAGCCGCAGCGAAAGGCGGTGAGAGATCTGGTCATGCCTGGGGGGTTGGTGAGGGATGGGGTTGAATCTGGGGGTCCTGAAGGAAACTCATCTTCTAGACCCCCACTTTTTTCTCACTCTGCTTGTATCATTCCCACCCTTCTCTTTTTTGCCCCACAGAGGGAGGTAATTTGGGATGGTGGGTGTTTACGCGTTGACACCTCCCAGCAGCAATGCAGTCCCATTTCCCCTGGGAAAACAACGCTCACTGGCCCACTGGTTACCCTGTGGGGGCCCTGGTGCAGGAGCAAGAGGGCTCATACAGTCTGGGGCAAGCTTATGTGGAAAGGAGGGTTAGAAGGGTGGGCCCTGCTGGATGGTGAGTTCTCCTAGGAATATCGTTCAGAAAGGTTTAACATCAGCTGGTGGCCGATACATGGCTTTGAACTTAACTTTTGCCCCTGTGAGTCTGTGGTTTTTGCCTATATCAGATGGCAGAAACATCCCAGGCCACCACCTCTGAGTTGTCTCCTACTTGTCAGTCTGGCTTTTGCTTTAAATGTCATTGTCAGTTAGGAGCCACAGCTGGGGTATGATTAAGGGGCACCAAGCAAGCCTCCAGTATCCAGCATCATTCACTTTGATCAAGGAGGCTTTTGTAGAGAAGAGATTTATAGCCAACTGCAGCCCAATTAGCTGACCTCCAGCAAAGAGCAGGAGCCTGTGGAAAGTGTGAGGATCATGGATGCCACTGCTGCATCTGGGGCACTTTGGATAATGGGGAGAGGCACCTGGGGCAGCCAGTGCTCACTCCCTCCTCTCTCACCTCCTGATGACCACTCCTTCCCTCTTCCTCCCGACAGGCCCTCTGGTGAGAAGAAGCCTTCCGAGCCCAAAGCCATGCCAGACCTCAATGGGTACCAGATCCGGGTGTGAGACCTTGCCTGCTTCTGGGGGCCGCGATCCACCTGCCAAGCCAGCCTCACTGGTGGGGAGGGGGATTGGTGATGGGGCAGGGTGAGGGGCCCAGGAAGAGTGTGTCCCAGCTCAGCCACCCAAGCTGCTGCCCCTCCCACTGGGCTAAGCCCCCTAGCTTTGGACTACTGAGAGGCACTTAGTGTTTTATTTGGGGTTTTTAACTCAGCAACTGTAGTTTAAGGTATTTGGGAAAAACCTTAAAACTAACGGATCTGCCAATAGGTGGAAAGCCAGTGTTTAGGAGGTCTAAGTGCTACAGGGCTGGCGAGGAGGGGTTGCTGGATCTGCTGGTGCCCCTGCCCCTGACGTCCTCTGGCACTTGGGTACATCATATCTGTGGGAAACCTCTCAGCCCCACTAGGCCTGTGGCCGGACAGGGATGGGACAGGGGAGGGCTGGAGGTATTTCTCCAGTTCTGCCTACTCTGGCAGAATTTTAATCCAGGGAAAGGGAAGCAGGGTAGGAATCATCCTGGGCAAGGTCTATGTGGCCCCTATCAGGAGCTTGGCACAGGCCACATCTGCTCCAAGAGTGGGAGCCCATGGCCCAGGAGAGGCCTTATGCCTCTGCAGCCCAACAAGTGCCATGTGGGCTGTAGGAGAGCCCAGGAGAGATCAGTGAGGGAAGTTCCCAGGCTCTACTCTACTCAGCCTAGCTCTGCCTGCTGCTGAAGCCAGGGCTCCCTGTGGAGGGACTGGGTTTTGCCAAGGGCCCAGAGTAGCACTGGGCCCAGCGTGACTGTGGAGACCAAGCAGACCTGAGGGGTCCAGGAGCTGTGGCTGGAGATTAGGTGGGATACTCAGGCCTGGGTCTGTCCCTAGGGGTGGGCAGTACTGCTCCCCACCTCTTAGCACCTCAGTCCTTACTGGGGAAATGAAGCCCAGACCGGGGTACCTGCGGCCCAGCCTATGTCCCGCATTTAGCAGCCTGTTTAGGCTGAGGCCCAGGGAAGATCAGGCTGGGTGTACGTGGCTTGTTATGGAAGAACTGAACGGCTGGAGTCTGCATAGCCTGCCTGGTGGGCAGATTTCCTGGCGGGCAAGTGAGGGATTGAGGAGAGAGGTCGGCGGGGCTGGGAGAAGGTTCTGGAGGCTCAAGCAACAAGCAGGTATAGGGCAGGGGTGCCCTGTGAACACCGAAGAGGTGCAGAGTCCAAGAACGGGGGTGCAAGTGAGAAAAGGATGTGGGGGAGTTTAGAGTCAGGCTTCCTTTAGATGTGGGGGATAATGAGTCCCTATTACTGGAGGTATTCAGACAAAGACAAGATGGTTGCTTGTGAGAAAGCTGTAGAGGATTCAGGTTATAGAAGGGCAGCTGGATGAGATGATCATTAAGGTTTCTTTTTACTGCAAGGCTGTGATTCGGTCAGAGGCAGCTGTCAGGAAGGCTGCAGAGGGGCTGGAAGCCTGGCAAAGGGAGGATCAGAACTAGAGTTGTAAACTCAAATGCCTACAGGGCTAGGCAGGTGATTAAAAGGAGGGCTGCAGGGCTGGGTGGGACTCTGGCATACTAAAGAGGGCATCTATTAAAGCAGCCATTGCTGCTCAGCTGTTCTCAGAGTGCAGGCCCTGCATTGCCAGACTGTTTGTTTCTGGAGGCCAGAACTCAGAATTTTTATGTGAAATATCCTGATTTTTAAATGTTGGCAACCAGTTCAGAAAACTTAAAAATCCAACATGAAAGAATGCCAGTTTGTAATCTTTGAGATGGAGTTTGTGCTGGGGAGAAGCTTACTCAGATGCTCTGAGGTGGAAAGTATGAAAGTTCTATACTTCCGAGAGCAGGCTGGGCCAGGGTAGGGTCCTCACTGCTGAGGGTGCTCCCAGAGTGGCAGCTGTCCCATGTTCATCCTCCTTACTCTTGCTGTGGACCACTCACAAGAGACCCCTTGCTGTTGCCATGTTGCCAGAGGGGGGGTGCAGTGGCACAGAAACTGTGCAATTCTCAGTCTGCCAGGGAGATGGATGGTGTCTGGGAAGCAAAGAAAGAGGAAGGGGGGGAGACAGGATACCTTTGCTGATGGTGAGTGCCCGCCAGGGAAGACGCCGGGGCTGGCAGCCCTTCAAACCAGCAGCTTTTGGCCCAGAGCCAGGCCCAGCCAGGCAGGCCAGCTGGTCAGTCCCTTGGGATTCTCGTGGGCCACCAGGTCCTAAGGAGGTGCCTAACCTGTCCCCAGGGCTACAAGACCAATCCACAGACCATTGTGACCCTTGACTCACCATGCCATCCCATCCCAGTTTTCAGGGAGTGGTGTGGTGGTCCCCATGTTCCCACATTTGCCTGAGGCAGAGACAAGGTGAGGCCAAAAACAAGGTCTTTTCTGGGTCTGGGTGTGGGTCTCTCCTGCAGGCCCCTCATCAGCAGTCAATGGCCCCAGGCCCTCTGGGGACCACAGGGCTTGAGGGGGAAGAGATGTGAGAAGAATCTGGAAGCAGGGGTCACAGGAGAAATGAGTTACTGCTGGTGCAGGAGCCGAAGGATGCTCTGACCCACAGCTCTCTCCCTGGAGCCCTCTGGGGAGAAGGAAATGGAATGATGCCCCAACCCCACTGCTTTGAGGGAGGGAGCTGATCACCCGAGCTGATAATCCCCTAGCACTCCCCCTTCCTAGCTGAGACTTAGGGCCTGTGGAGACCACCACAGGCTACAGCGGTGCTTTTGAATTTATTTTTAACTGTTTCTCATGTAGCAACCCCGCCTCCCATCCTGGGAGCGTTTACACAGGCTCTGCTCCCTGGCGCCTGGGAAAGCAGAGGCTGGGACTTTGGGGCCTTAATCACTGCCTTTGGCATCACCACATCTCACTTCCTGTGAGGGGCAGCGCCTGGCTCCTCTGGACCCAGCACTACCTTCCAGCAGTCTGTGTGGCTCCTTTGCCCCCAAGGTGGGGGCTGCTGGCTGGAGGGCTCAGGTGAGGTCAGAGAAAGCTACTTGACAAAGGACAGTCGGGCTGGGGGGTGACTGCTTCCCAAATCCTGGCTTCTTGTACTCAGTGCCAGGTCAGAACACTAGGACCTAACTGCCAGTCCTCTCCCTCCCAGGGCCTCGACACATAGTCATGTCCCTTCACCCACCACACCAGCCACTCCATCCTTCCTGGGCATGGCCAAGTCGGAGAGCAGCAGCCCTCAGCCTGGGAGTGGTGATGAAGCCTGGGGCCATGGTTCTGAGGAGCAGGTAGAGCCCAGAGAGTGGCCATGTCTGGTATCTGCTCTTCTGTCCTCTCACACCCCACTCTTTCCAGCTTGGACTTGACCTCCTGGTTCTGAGATGGGGTCTAATTCTGGACAACAGCATGCCCAGAGGCCCATGTGCCCCTGGGTCTCCAGCCTGGATTGTTTCCTGGCTTAGTTGCAGCAGTATCTCCAGGCCCACCCTCTGGCCTCGGAGTACAGAGAGGTGTGGGATGGACCCTGCATAGTGACTGCATTGTGTGCCAGAGCTCATCTGTGTTGAAATCTCCACTGCCCTGTTTCCACTGAGAAGCCAGTGTGAAAGGCAGAAAGCTGCTCTGGAGTGCGGGGTGGGAGTGGAGAGGTCTGCCTCGGCCAGGCAGGGCTGCCATGGTGCTAGCTGCAAGTCTATCAGTATTGACACCTTGCCTCGTCTGGGTGCTCTGGAGTCCCAAGTTTCCCTTCTTCAAGTCTGACAAGAGAAGAAGCCAGGTGTGCATGGCCCTGGGGGCCTGATGATGGTGGGCCGTCCCTTCCCTTAGCTTTGTGTTGGGTTGCCATCCTTCTAGCCTCTGTTCTTCTCATATCAGTATTGACCCCCCTTTCACTTGTATACTTGGTCTCATTCCTATTTTCACTTTCTCCCTGAAATGAATAAAATCTCCCCAGCTCTACAGCATGGGCTGGGTGGAAATTACATGTGTGTGAGCCTTGTCCCCTTTCCTCTGGTCTGGGGCTGGAGCCTGCCCAGCCCACCAGTGTCAGCCTCAGTGGTTCCAGGAAGAACCTGACTAGAGGAGAGGGGAGCCCCAGACCAGCCACCAGAAAACCTCACAGCCCCTGCAGTCATGACAAACCTTCAGAGCTCCCAGACTGTCACCCTCAGCCTACTGAAGCCCTTAGTCAGCTCTTGTTAATCCTAATCTGGAAGAATGTTCTTGCTGGCCGTAAATGAACCCCTTCTCCCTGACACAGGCAGCTGGGCCTCCAGAGGCAAAGTCAGCCCCCAGGATGTATTCCAGAACCCTGCTTTTCCTTCCTAGTCCCCAGCAGTCCATCAGAACAGAGGAGGAGGAGTGTTTCTCTCAGAAGAGGTTATTGCAGGAAACCATCGTGACAGATCTATGTCCCTTCTCAGCAGAGTTCCCAGTACAGAATCTGTGGTGGTTAAAGCTATAGCTTTGGAAAACATCTCTGGTTTCACCCATCTCCCATTCCTCCTCTGCACTGTCCCTGTGGCTCTGGACCTCTTCCCATGCTTTAAGACAAGCCCAAACAGTTGCAATCAGACTTGCACAGAAATATCTCTTAGATCCCATGGTATTTTATACCTTTAACCCTTCCTCACTTTTTGGCTCTTTCATTCAGCTCGAGAGTAAAGCCTAGGCTTGTAGGAGGTAGGATATTTACTAGTTATCCCAGCCAATCTCTAAAGTACTAACTAAAAGTATAGCTTAGCATGGCAAGACCCCTCATTTTCAGTAGTGTGGTGAGGTGTGGTAACTGGGAAGAGGAGAGGCAGCCCATTGGAATCCATGAACATACTGGACTGAAGACACCATTCAGTTGAGCCAGTTCTGTTACTTACAGGCTCAGTTAAATCCAACGTAAACTATACTGAAAAAGGGCCTTTCAGTAAAAGTAATCAGAATTTGTGAATAACTTGGATTGTACACCTTTACACAAAGGCAGTAATGTATACATTCAAAACCAACTAAAATATAAAGGGCCTTGTGGATGGGCTCCAGTGAGATGGGCTCATACACAAAGGACCCCTGGACTGGGCTCATACAAATGAGGGCTGGGTAAGTGCTGGGGTAAGGGTCTGCAAGAGGCTCACTGTGGACACTGGTTGGCCACTTCCTTAGAATTGACAGAGAAGTAAATGTCATTGTGGACCATCAGCAGGATCAGAAGTCAACTTTGTGGGTGGCTGTCAGTAGGTGTGGGGGGGTTACTGCATTTCCTGCTGCCTGCTTTCTTCCAGGCTTGCAGCATATGCCTGCCTAATTTACACATGTGACTAATCTGGGCTGGACCTTTGATGTGCAGGTGGCACTTTAGAGCCATGAATATGAGCAGGTTAAGTTCTGCCACCCTATCCACCGGGAGGATCGGACATCTTGACCGCTACTGTGGAGGGCAGTGGTGACAGGAAGCGGTGGTCATACCAAAGACCAAAGCACAGGTTCCCAGGTAATCCTTCCTTAGTGTTTGCCAACAGGGAGGGGACCAGCTGCTGAGACCTGGCAGGTGTTGGAGATGGCCCACCTCAGGGCGGCTGAAGGGGTAGCTCTCTGAGGTGAGCCCACATGGGAATATGCAATCCCTCCAACCCCCAGCCAGAATGGATTTGGTCATGGGAAAGACAAAACCTCCAAGAATTTAAGTGTAGAGATTTCCACTCTTCTTTCCACAGCTGTTTGAGGCCCAAGGGGTACAGGAACTAACTAGGGATGGGGCAGAAGGCAGGGTTCCCCCTGAAACATACCAAGTTCACATTCTCCTAACCTGGACAAGATCTGCACCCTACCAAGCTCGCCTCTGTCCAGCCCTTACCTGGAACAATTCTGTTCTGAACAGCTGCTCGGGAGGGGAGAGAAATGGAGAAGAGTGGCGCACCGGGATGAGACTGGGGTACTGCAGGTCAGCTCCCTCCCCCTGGTGGAGAGCAGAACAAGTACACCCCTTCTACTCAGGAGAAGAGAAGAAACACTGCATCATGTAACCAACCAAAAAATTAATCTTATTGGTAGCCACACCAGAGCAAGAACTGGAGAAGGAAAAACAAAAACAGAACAAACCAGCAGCAGACTGATTGGTCGTTTACCTTCCCCCAGGCCCACTCTACTTGTCTGCCTTACAAGATATAACCTGTCTTTCCTACTCCTGGAAAGGTTATGTTCTGAAGATCTTGGGGTAGCAAGAAATAAAGCAAAGGAGATTCTCAGTTTACCTCTTTGGGATTTCTGTTTCCTGAGATGTAAATGTAATAGATGAACACCTGAAACACCTGAACTGCCAACTCCTAGTGCTCCTGTGTACTGACAGTGGCAGGTGAAGCACTGTGTGCATTTAATGTAAATGCTAAGCAGATGTTACCTGACTCAGGCTATCAGGAGGGAAACCCTCCAGGCCAGGAAAGGGGTGTTTGGGGATACACCTTGTCTTGCCAGTGGGTTTCAGCCCCGGGAAATTTCACTATGGATTCAGTGTGACCAAAGAAATGGCAGTAGAACATTGTTGGGGTGAAAAGGGTATACCCAACTTTATTTCCACGGTGGCAGGTCAATCACCAAAATCCCGTTCACTCAGAGAGAGTCTGCATGCAGCAAGCCAATCTCTGCATCTGGGCCTCTCTGCCTGCACGGCCATCCTCTGGGCCTCTGCTCTCCTCTCCTGCAGCCTTGCAGCCGTGCCACTGTGTCACGCACAGAGCACTGGGTGGAGCTCTTTATATAAGTCAACAGCCATGTATTGCCCACAGGTGTGCAGTGAGCTAATCAACCAGGGCCAGGTGAGAATCCTGGCCACAGGAACTCTCATTTTATTGACACACCTCAAAGCTTAGGAGCTATAAAACAATTCCCAGCCAGGGGCCAACTGCCCAGCCTGGCTGGGGAGAACTACCTACCCTCAATTCCTACCAATAATACTCTGGAAGTCTTAGCATCCCTTGCTTGCCAAAGCTCAAATACATGATTTCACATCTGAAAATTCTTTACAAGTGGAAAAGATTATTACTTGAATTTCCATTTCACCAAGATATATGAACTGAAACACAAGGAGGGCTTAGCTAACCCACAGTCACCAGGTAATCTGGCCAAGATGATAAGCAGTATTCCTAATCCCTGGCTGTTTTCTTGCCACTGAATTGCAAACCAGGTGGTTCAACAGGTACCTCTAAATAATTCAGTTTCTCAGACTGATTCAGAGGGGTGGCACCTGGGATTCTGTTCAGGGAAGGCAGGAAACCACACCTGGTTTCAGGGTTTTCCATTGGCATTGTGGACATAGTGCATAAGGAGGTTGGAGGAAGAAAAAAGTATCAGCAGAAGCCCAGGAAGGAAGATAAATCTTTCCAGCAACAGATGGCCCACAGCTCACCCTGACAATGCAAGAGATCATCAAAAATAGATGCTCAGCAAGAGGCATCTGCCACATGCACCGTGCCTCCAGCAGCTGCCACTGCTTTGACCAGGAAAACACTTCTTGCCCTACTTTTGGCACAAACCTTCCTGAATTCAGTGTGTATTATGGGGAGGTCTGATAACAGCAGATGGAGTAAGAAGGAAATCAGCTGAAAGAGCTATACTCCTCTAGCTGGCAAAGATGGAGAGGAGAAAGGCACTGCACTGAAGTCAGAGGGGCAGGCTTTGCTCAAGCCCTGTTCCTCCCAGGCCTCAGAGCAATGGGAACTGGCCTGTCATCAAATGAGATTACACCACCTTTCTCTGGTCTAAACTTAGGATTTGAGACCCCACTCCAGGATGGATCTCTTCCTCCATGCCCACCTCATCTCCAGGTCTCATTCTCCCCCATGCCCATTAGAATCCTAATAAAATGACTGACAGTAGGGGGGAAAAGGTGCACCTTTATTTGGAAAAGAGAGTTAAATGATCATTTAAAATCCCCATTTCACTTCCAAAACAGAAACAAGAAAACAAGGAAAAGATCATCCTATCAAGCTCCTGCCCTCTGCCATCTTTAGCTGTTTTTAAACTGCATTTCCTGGCAGAAGAGAACAGTGATGGGTCATAGTCCTAAGAACCAATAGGGCACCATCTTGAGACCATCTTAGGAGGTCTCACCCAGGGAGAAGAGAGTGAATGGTGGGGTGTGGACAGTCAGGCCTGGGGCTCAGACAGGCATATGCCCAGTACCCAGGAAATAATGTTTAAAAATACACATACATAGATAAATTCTCTAGAACCTAGGCATGGAGAAATATTATAAACATGAATGCAGCAGCAGACTTTAAGCTGGGTCTTTGGCTTTCAAAAAAAAAAAAAGAGAGAGAGTGAACATTAACCTCTAGCTAACAGTCCCTAACCCCAGCCTCTCAGTTATTCCCTTCAATCCCATTCTAGAGGTCGACTGGGGCAAGAGCAAGGTAAATCTGCTAAGGGCCAGCCGCTCTTCTGAGTTAAGGGAGATGTGAGGGGGAGCTAGCCCAGGAGCACCCAGCAATGAAAAATTAAGGCATGTAGGTGATACATGTGGGCAAGAAAGCCCCCTGAATGGGCCAGCATACCCCTGCCCTGGGGGAGGCCAGTGAGCAGCCGAGGCGGGCCAGAGCAAATCCTCTAGCACTGCTGCCTCAAGTTCTTGGACGAATTTTGCCTAAGGCTAACCTTTCTGCTGAGGTTTGGCCTAAACTAAATACCAGGCTTTTCTAGGGAGAAAATAGAAGGGAATGGGGGAGGCAGCTAAAGTAACAAGTGGTGGGAGGAGAGGCACAGAATACTGCTCCTTAGGTGTGCAGAGGAAAGAGGACACGTCCCTGAGGTCTTTGCGTTCCAGCTGAGGCAGCTGCACAGCCCGACTGCTCTTGCCCTTACTGGGATTCCCACCCTTGCCCCAGTTCTGCAGGCTACGGAATCCAGTGAGAAGAGAGTCTCCTAAAGGTTCTTTCTCCTCATCCTTAAAGAGTTTTAAACCTCAAACCACTATCCCAGCCCACTGACCACCCCCACCCCCCCAACAGGGATTGTGTGCATTATTTATGCATTCAAACTTGTGTTTCCTCAGGGCAGCCTGGGGAAAGGGAAGAACCCTAGAGAAAGCATCCCAGGCCTGTGGGGAGCTCTGGGAAGAGGTGTGGAGGCCGCTGGGGCAGGTAGTGCATCCCTGAATCTGTTGCTACAGTCTGTAGGGCCCATTTGTTCCCAGAGCCCAGATGATGAGTGTGGCATGATGAACACCTAATGAAATACGGAAGGTGAAAGGAGAGAAGGGCCTATGCCCCTGCTGGTGCCTAGAAGCACACGGCTACCAGATCATGCTCCCCACCTGCCCCTAAGCCAACAGCCCCAGTGTGGAAAGTTAGCTGGTCAGAGGAAGGAATGGCCATGCAGAGCAGTCCCACTCCTAGAGGACACACACATCTCACATATCTGTGCCTGGCAAGAGGGCTGGACCCAAAGATTGTAAAAGCAGGGAAGTTGGGCCAGAAGGTACCACCAAGAAATGGCCTGAAAGCAAATAACCAATGAGATCAATAGCTCCCACAACCCTGGTAGTTGGAACTCAAGGGTGCGGGATACATGGAAGGAAAGGGGAACCCCCTGCTGCCTCTCCCAGGGCCACCAAGTATGTGGCACAGGATTAGGAAGAGGATGGGGTGGGGCAGGGACCACAGGCAGAGAACAAGGACAGGCCTGGAGAAAATCTAACCATGGGAAAAAGGGAATGAGGAGTGGGGAGGAGAGGACGTGTTTCTTGGATGTAGGTTTCCAGAAGTATGGGGTATTTCCAATGTCTCTGATCCAGTGAACTCTTCTGGAAGATAAGCACTCTTCCCCTGAGAGCCCCATCATAGGGGGGTGATTTCCATCCCAAAGCTGGCCAGTAGACAGAGGTGGTCTGAAGAGCAGAAGGGGTTGGGTAAGCCATTGGCAGCCCAGAGAATCTCTTCAGAGAGGAGGGAGAGACGGCCCAGGAGCTTGAGGGTCCCATCTTGATACACCCTGCGATCTGGGGCACAAAGCGGAAGCCAGTCGGTTATGCAGCCACAGCCACAATGCATGGGACAGCCAGGGCCCCAGGAATTATGCCTTACAGAGGCTGCAACCCCTTGGCTGCTCTACCCTCCTCCTCATCTCCTCCTGCTGCATCTGGCTGAGGCCTCATTTTTCTCAGATACTCCAAGATGTATCAAGAATGAAGCAGGGTGGTTTCAGGGGGACTGTGGCAAACTGGAGAATATCCCAGGCCCAGTATTATAAGATCTTCTGATTTTATAATAGAAAATTTATTTATAGAAGCTATAAATCCAGATTTTCTACATAAAATCTGATTCTTAAACATAGGCAATCAATTCAAACACTTTAAAAGATATGCTTTAAATAAAATGGGCATGGGGGTGGTAGTCTGCTACACCATGACTACCAGTATAGGATGAGGAGACAGGAAATAGGGTTTCTGTAACCCAACCAAGTCCTTCACTAACCAGCTGCTGCTAAATAAACCCAATCACTTCCAGGTACTCTGTTTTTAACATCTAAAACTGAGGTAGGGCTTGTTCTGCCTACCCCTCTCAAATGCTACAAGGATAAAGAGAAGGCAGGCAAGTGGCCTAAGGGAAGTATGATGAAAATGACCAGTGCCAGGTGGTATGAAATCTGCTCCTGTGCTGGTCAGGTCCCAGAAGCCTAAGCCATGTAACCAAATGCCTACAGTCAGCTATTCCCAGGGACTTGAGGGGTGACACCTAGGAAGTCAGGACCCACCAGGCTTACCAGTTCTGTTCTCATTCTCACAGGATTCAGCTGAGAAAAAGATGTAATCTACTGTCATTCCAAGACCCAGGGGCATTGTGGTGACCTCTGGACGTCCATGCTGGGGCAGGAAATGAGTATACACTGAGGTCAGGTGAAGGCAGTGCTGGATGGTGCCTTCAGTCCTACAGGGACAGAGGGGAAGATGTTAGCAAACATTACTGAACTTTTTCCAAGGTCATTTTTTCTGTAGGTTTTATGAAATTTTTTAAGAGATGATCTTGAGTATCTCAAAATCTCAGCAAATTCCTTCCTATGCTAATAAGAGGCTGACAGTCTTAGCAAGAATTAGCTTACAAATACACACATTTATTTTCAGTTCCCCTGGTATTCCTCACCTCCCACTCTCCTCTTGCTCCCTGTATATATCAACATATATACCAAATGTACCCCTGTCTGTGGGTCATCAAGCTCTTCTGTGAGGTCTTATTCCCTGAGGAAAAGTGCATAGGCTTTTTAACTGCAAGAACCTGGGTGGGTCACCTCTGACCTCTGCACACCTGTAGGCCCTCCATAAGCTTAGCAGGTATTAGGGGAAGAGGGAGCTTGCAAAAAGTACTCCCTGAAGTCAGCTTCAGGAAAGCCAATGAGAATCTCTCTTATATACCTAGGCAGGGTCTGGAATACAAGCTGAAGGGAACTGAAAGGAAGATTACCTAGGGAAGACAGGCTCAGGCTCAGGCTCAGATGTGTCTTCCCCAAGGGCAGACTTGGCCCAGCCAGCAGGCCGCTCTGTAAAAGATCAGAGAGAAAAGGTTTTATTATTCACAGACAGTGAGGAAGGGTCAGAACCTTGCACCCTGAAATCCCTCTCCGATTTCTGACTAGACTGCTCCAGAAAGAGAAAAGGTGAAGGGAAGAAGAAAACAATGGGCCAAAATCAAGAATCTCAGGAAGGCAGGTAGACAGAGGCTTCTAACATAGACATTTCTTCCTTGGCTCAGCACCTTTTTAATTTAAATTTTTTCTTTAGAATAGGTAATATAGCACATGGCACAAAAATCAAAGTGCAGAGAAAAAGATCAGTGAGAAGTCTCCCTCCCACTCCAGAGCCCCTACCACTCAGTTTCCCTCTCCAGAGGCATGCAGAGTTACAAAATTCCTGGATGTTCCTACAGAGATTTTCTATCCACTGTGTGTGTATGTATGTATGTGTGTGTGTGTGTATGTGTATGTCTGTGTGCATGCATATACTATGTGTGTATATGCATGTTTACATGCTTACACATGCACATACATGTACACTTACATAAAGAAAAAGACACACATGACCAATATCATGAAAGAAAGAGAAGACATCATTACAGAGCCTACTGACATTAATAGTGTTATGGACTGAATACATGTGTCTCTGAAATATACTGAAATCCTAACCCCCAATGTGAAGATATTAGGAGGTGGGGACTTTGGAAGGTAATTAGGTCATGAGGGTGAAATCCCCATGAATGGGACTAATGCCCTTATAAAAGAGGTTTCTCTTGCCCTCTTTCTGCCATGTGAGGGCAGAGCAACAGGTTGGTATTTTATTATAACAGCCCAAACTGACTAAGACAACAAGATAACAAGAATCAACAAAACTGACAAACTCTTAGCTAGACTGATCAAGAAGAAAGAGAAGATTCAAATTACTAAACCAAAAATGAGAGGGGCCATCACTACCAACCTTACAGAAAAAAAAATTATGAAAATATTATAAACAACTGTATACCAACAAATCAGATAACTTAGATGAAATGGACTGAAATGGACAAATTCCTAAACACACAAACTATGTAAATTAATCCAAAAAAAATAGAAAATCTGAATAGGCCTATAACAAGTAAAGAGATTGAATTAGTAATTTAAAAACTTCCCACAAAGGGGAGAGGGGCTCAAGATGGTGGCGTGACTAGGGCGGCAGAAATCGCCTCCCAAACCATATATATTTTTGAAAATACAGCAAATACAACTACACCTAAAAGAGAAACCAGAAGACACAGTACAACAGCCAGGCTACATCTACATCTGCGAGAACTCAGCATCTCACAAAAAGGGTAAGATACAAAGCCATGATCCGGCGGGACCCGAGCATTCCCCCCACCCCAGCTCATGGGTGGGAGGAAAAGAATCAGAGTGGGGAGGGAGTGGAAGCACAGGACTACGAAATAACCAGCCCTAGTAATCTACACCAGGAGCACAGATACACATTGCATGGTGTACTGGATATTAGAGAAATGGAAAAGTAAAATCCAAGAGGGAGACTGCCAGCAGGTCCCCACAGCCGGCTCCCCTGGGACAAAAGAAAAGCCGCTTTTTAAAAGTCTTAAAGGCACAAGGGCTTAACAGCTGGACAAAATCGTCCTGGCACACTCAGCCCAGCAGGCTAGGAATCTTAAGGAACCTCAAGCGCCGTAACGCCCTGAGAGGTAATGCAGCCCTGAAGCCCCTCACAGCGGTAAGCAGCCTGCCATTCATTCCCCCTGGCCGGCATTGCAAGCAAACCGGCTGACCCGCCACAGCTGTGGAGCAGCCAGAGAACAGCCCTGCCCACAGCAACCACACAGAGCCTTCACCCAGCGTGCAGTTAACTGGGACAGACCCAGAGGCTGTGAGGGTATGCAGCTGCCCAGCACAGACAGAGGAAGCCAGAGCAAGGTCCAGAAGGCACAAAGGGGCCCCATTCTCACAAGAGAACACACCCAGCACGTCTGCGACCCCACGCAGGACTCTAGGCTATCCCAAGGGCTGCCCCGCCCATGGCAGATCAGGAGATTATCCCAGAGACTGCTCCCTGTGTGAAGGTAACCAACACAGGTAGTGGAGGGCAAGACGACTAGAAAGCAGGAAGGGACTTTGTTCTCCCAGCTGACACACACACCACCTGCCAGGGAGCACTTCTATCACTTGAAAAGGCAGAAGAATCTGGTCCAGTCAAAAATCACTCAGACAACCCCAGAGAGAGGGCCTGGCAAGATAGATATAACCAATCTTCCTGAAAAAGAATTCAAAATAAAAGTCATAACCATGCTGATGGACCTGCAAAGAAATATGCAAGAGCTAAGGGATGAAGTCTGCAGAGAGATAACAGAAATGAAACAATTGATAGAAGGTCTTAAGAGCAGACTGGAGGAGGTGCAAGAGACTGTTAATGGAATAGAAATCAGAGAACAGGAATACAGAGAAGCTGAGGCAGAGAGAGATAAAATGAAAGAATATTAAGAGAACTGGGTGACCAATCCAAACAGAACAATATTCGCATTATAAGGGTACCAGCAGAGGAAGAGAGAGAACAAGGGAGAGAAAGTGTCTTTGAAGAAATAATTGCTGAAAAATTCCCCAAGCTGGGGAAGGAAATAGTCTCTTAGACCATGGAAGCCCACAGATCTCCCAACACAAGGAACCCAAGGAGTACAACATCAAGACATATAATGATTAAAATGGAAAAGATCAAAGACAAGGATAGAGTATTAAAGGCAGCCAGAGAAAGAAAAAAGATCACCTACAAAGGAAAACCCATCAAGCTATCATCAGACTTCTCAACAGAAACCTTACAGGCCAGAAGAGAATGGCATGATATATTTAATGCAATGAAACAGAAGGGCCTTGAACAAAGAATACAGTATTGAGCAAGATTATCATTTAAATTTGAAGGAGGGAATAAACAATTTCCAGATAAGCAAAACCTGAGGGAATTTACCCTACACAAACCACCTCTACAGGATATTTTAAAGGGACTACTCTAGATGGAAGTACTCCTAAGGCTAAATAGATGTCACCAGAGAAAATAAAATAACAGCAAAGAAAGCAGACCAACCAAATACTAACTAAAGGCAAAAAATAAAATCAACTATCCACAAACGCAGTCAAAGGAAACGCAAGAGTACAGAATAAAACACCTAACATATAAAGAATGGAGGAGGAAGAATAAGAAGGGAGAGAAATAAAGAATCATCAGACTGTGTTTATAATAGCTTAATAAGAGAGTTAAGCTAGACGGTCAGATAGTAAAGAAGCTACTCTTGAACATTTGGTAACCACAAATCCAAAGCCTGCAATGGCAGTAAGTACATTATCTTTCGATAATCACCCTAAATGTAAATGGACTGAATGCACCAATCAAAAGACACAGAGTAACAGAATGGATTAAAAAAAGCAAGACCCATCTACATGCTGCTTACAAGAGACTCACCTCAAACCCAAAGACATACACAGACTAAAAGTGAAGGGATGGAAAAAGATATTTCATGTAAACAATAGGGAGAAAAGAGCAGATGTTGCAGTACTTGTATCAGACAAAATAGACTTCAAAACAAAGAAAGTAACAAGAGATAAAGAAGGGCATTACATAATGATAAAGGGGGCAGTCCAACAAGAGGATATAACCATTATAAATCTCTATGCACCTGACACAGGAGCACCAACATATGTGAAACAAATACTAACAGAATTAAAGGAGGAAATAGAATGCAATGCATTCATTCTAGGAGACTTCAACACACCACTCACTTCAAAGGGCAGATCAACCAGACAGAAAATAAGGACACAGAGGCACTGAACAACACGCTAGAACAGATGGACCTAACAGACATCTACAGAACTTGACAACCAAAAGCTGAAGGATACACATTCTTCTCAAGTGCACATGGAATATTTTCCAGAATAGACCACATACAAGGCCACAAAAGAGCCTCAGTAAATTCAAAAACATTGAAATTCTACCAACCAACTTCTCAGATCACAAAGGTACAAAACTAGAAATAAATTGTACAAAGAAAACAAAAAGGCTCACAAACACATGGAGGCTTAACAACATACTCCTAAATAATCAATGGATCACTGACCAAATTGAAACACATCAAGCAATATATGGAGACAAATGACAACAACAGCACAAAGTTGCAACTTCTGTGGGATGCAGCAGAGGCAGTTCTAAGAGAAAAGTATATAGCAATCCAGGCCTATTTAAAGAAGGAAGAACAATCCCAAATGAATAACCTAAAATCACAATTATTGAAACTGGAAAAAGAAGAACAAATGAGGCCCAAAGTCACCAGAAGGAGGGACATAATAAAAATCAAAGAAGAAATAAATAAAATACAAAAAAATCAATGAAACCAAGCGCTGGTTCTCTGAAAAAATAAACAAAATAGATAAACCCCTAGCTAGACTTATTAAGAGAAAAAGAGAATCTACACACATAAATAGAATCAGAAATGAGAAAGGAAAAATCACGATGGACCCCACAGAAATACAAAAAATTATTAGAGAATACAATGAAAATCTATATGCTAACAAACTGGATAACCTAGAAGAAATGGACAACTTCCTAGAAAAATACAACCTTCCAAGACTGACCAAGGAAGAAACAGAAAATCTAAACAGACCAATCACCAGCAACGAAACTGAATCGGTAATCAAAAAACTACCCAAGAACAAAACCCCCAGGCCAGATGGATTCACCACTGAATTTTATCAGACATATAGACAAAACATAATACCCATTCTCCTTAAAGTATTCCAAAAAATAGAAGAGGAGGGAATAGTTCCAAACTCATTCTATGAAGCCAGCTTCATTCTAATACCAAAACGAGGCAAAGACACCACAAAAAAGAAAATTACAGAACAATATCCCTGATGAACACACATGCAAAAATACTCAACAAAATATTACCAAACCAAATTCAAAAATACATCAAGAGGATCATACACAATGATCAGGTGGAATACATCTCAGGGATGCAAGGGTGGTACAATATTAGAAAATCAATCAACATCATCCACCACATCAACAAAAGGACAGAAACCACACGATCATCTCCATGGATGCTGAAAAAGCACTTGACAAAATTCAACATCCAAAAACAAATGGTAGGATTTCTTTTCTTCTTATGGCTGAATAATATTCCATCATGTATATATACCACATCTTCTTTATCCATTCATCTACTGATGGACACTTAGGTTGCTTCCATTTCTTGGCTATTGTAAATAGTGCTGCGATAAACATAGGGGTACATCTGTCTTTTTCAAATTGGGCGGCTGCATTCTTTTTTTTTTGAAGTTTCTTTTTTTTCTATAATTTATTTTGGTATCATTAATATACAATTACATGTGCAATATTATGGTTATTAAACTACCCGCTTTATCAGGTCCCCCCCACCAACCCCATTACAGTCACTATCAGCATAGTGAGATGCTACTGAATCACTACTTGTCTTCTCTGAGCTGTACAGCCCTCCCCATGCCCCCCCCAACATTACGTCTGCTAATCATAATGCCCCTTTTTCCCTCTTATCCCTCCCTTCCCACCCATCTTCCCCAGTCCCTTTCCCTTTGGTAACTATTAGTCCATTCTTGGATTCTGTGAGTCTGCTGCTGTTTTGTTCCTTCAGTTTTTTTCTTTGTTCTTATACTCCACATATGAGTGAAATCATTTGATACTTGTCTTTTTCGGCTTGGCTTATTTCACTGAGCATAATACCCTCTAGCTCCATCCATGTTGTTGCAAATGGTAGGATTTGTTTTCTTCTTATGGCTGAATAATATTCCATTGTGTATATGTACCACATCTTCTTTATCCATTCATCTACTGATGGACACTTAGGTTGCTTCCATTTCTTGGCTATTGTAAATAGTGCTGCGATAAACATAGGGGTGCATATGTCTTTTTCAAACTGGGCTGCTGCATTCTTAGGGTAAATTCCTAGGAGTGGAATTCCTGGGTCAAATGGTATTTCTATTTTGAGTTTTTTGAGGAACCTCCATACTGCTTTCCAAAATGGTTGAACTAATTTGCATTCCCACCAGCAGTGTAGGAGGGTTCCCCTTTCTCCACATCCTCGCCAACATTTGTTGTTGTTTGTGTTTTTGATGTTGGCCATCCTCACTGGTGTGAGGTGATACCTCATTGTGGTTTTAATCTGCATTTCTCTGATGATTAGCGATGTGGAGCATCTTTTCATGTGCCTGCTGGCCATCTGAATTTCTTCTTTAGAAAAGTGTCTATTCATGTCCTCTGCCCATTTCTTAATTGGATTATTTGCTTTTTGTTTGTTAAGGTGCATGAGTTCTTTATATATTTTGGATGTCAACCCCTTATCGGATACGTCATTTATGAATATATTCTCCCACACTGTGGGATGTTTTTTTGTTCTACTGATGGTGTCCTTTGCTATACAAAAGCTTCTCAGCTTGATATAGTCCCACTTGTTCATTTTTGCTTTTGTTTCCTTTGCCCGGGGAGATATTTTCATGAAGAAGTCTCTCATGTTTATGTCCAAGAGATTTTGCCTATGTTTTTTTCTAAGAGTTTTATGGTTTCATGACTTACATTCAGGTCTTTGATCCATTTTGAGTTTACTTTTGTGTATGGGGTTAGACAGTAGTCCAGTTTCATTCTCTTACATGTAGCTGTCCAGTTTTGCCAACACCAGCTGCTGAAGAGGCCGTCATCTGCCCATTGTATATCTAAGGCTCCTTTATCATATACTAATTGACTGTATATGTTTGGGTTAATGTTTGGATTTTCTATTCTGTTCCACTGGTCTGTGGGTCTGTTTTTGTGCCAATACCAAATTCTCTTGATTACTGTGGCTTTGTAGTAGAGCTTGAAGTCAGGGAGCGTAATTCCCCGTTTTATTCCTCCTTCTCAGGATTGCTTTGGCTATTCGGGGTCTTTTGTGGTTCCATATGAATTTTAGAATTATTTGTTCCAATTCATTCAAGAAAGTTGTTGGTATTTTCATAGGGATTTTATTGAATCTGTGGATTGCTTTAGGTAGTATAGCCATTTTGACAATATTTATTCTTCCTAGCCAAGAGCACACAAAAGTAAATTTGAAATGGAACAAAGGCCTGAATGTAAGTCATGAAACCATAAAGCTCCTAGAAAAAATATAGGCAAAAATCTCTTGGACATAAACATGAGCAACTTCTTCATGAACATATCTCCCCAGGCAAGGGAAACAAAAGCAAAAATGAACAACTGGGACTATATCAAGCTGAAAAGCTTCTGTACAGCAAAGGACACCATCAGCAAAACAAAAAGGCATCCTACAGTATGGGAGAATATATTCATAAATAAGATATCTGATAAAGAGTTGGCATCCAAAATATATAAAGAGCTCATGTACTTCAACAAACAAAAAGCAAATAATCCAATTAAAAAATGGGCAGAGGATCTGAACAGACACTTCTCCAAAGAAGAAATCTAGATGGCCAACAGGCACATGAAAAGATGCTCTACATCCCTAATCATTAGAGAAATGCAAATTAAAACCACAAGGAGAGATCACCTCACACCAGTAAGGATGGCCACCATCCAAAAGACAAACAACAAATGTTGGCGAGGATGTGGAGAAAGGGGAACCCTCCTACACTGCTGGTGGGAATACAAATTAGTTCAACCATTGTGGAGGTTCCTCAAAAAAACCAAAAACCGTTTGACCCAGGAATTCCACTCCTAGGAATTTACCCCAAGAATGCAGCAGCCCAGTTTCAGAAAAACATGTGTTTATCGCAGCACTATTTTTTTTGAGGTTCCTCAAGAAAACCAAAAACCGTTTGACCCAGGAATTCCACTCCTAGGAATTTACCCTAAGAGTGCAGCAGCCCAGTTTCAGAAAGACCTGTGTTTATCGCAGCACTATTTACAATAGCCAAGAAATGGAAGCAACCTAAGTGTCCATCAGTAGATGAATGGATAAAGAAGATGTGGTACATATACACAATGGAATATTATTCAGCCATAAGAAGAAAACAAATCCTACCATTTGCAACAACATGGATGGAGCTAGAGGGTATTATTCTCAGTGAAATAAGCCAGGCAGAAAAAGACAAGTATCAAATGATTTCACTCATCTGTGGAGTATAAGAACAAAGAAAAAAACTGAAGGAACAAAACAGCAGCAGACTCACAGAACCCAAGAATGGACTAACAGTTACCAAAGGGAAAGGGACTGGGGAGGATGGGTGGGAAGGGAAGGATAAGGGGAAAAAAAGGGGGCATTACGATTAGTGGACAAAATGTAAGGGGGGACGGGGAGGGCTGTACAACCCAGAGAAGAGAAGTAGTGATTTTGTAGCATCTTGCCATGCTGATGGACTGTAGTGGGCTGTGTGGTGGGGACTTGATGATGGAGGGAATCTAGTAGACATAATGTTGCTCATGTAATTGTAGATTAATGATACTAAGAAAAAGAATGAAAGAAATGAAAAAAAACACAACCCAAAGACTCCACTCCAAAACTACTAGAACTAATAGCTGAATTCAGCAAAGTTGCAGGATACAAAATTAATACACAGAAATCTGTGGCATTCCTATACACTAACGATGAAAAAGCAGAAAGAGAAATAAGGAAAACAATTCCATTCACAATTGCATCAAAAAGAATAAAATACCTAGGAATAAACCTCACCAAGGAAGTGAAAGATCTATACCCTGAAAACTACAAGACACTCTTAAGAGAAATTAAAGAGGACACTAACAAATGGAAACTCATCCCATGCTCTTGGCTAGGAAGAATTAATATTGTCAAAATGCCCATCCTGCCTAAAGCAATCTACAGATTCAATGCAATCCCTATCAAAATACCAACAGCATTCTTCAACTAACTGGAACAAATAGTTCTAAAATTCATATGGAACCACAAAAGACCCCGAAAAGCCAAAGCAATCCTGCAAAGGAAGAATAAAGCAGGGGGGATCTCGCTTCCCAACTTCAAGCTCTGCTTAAAAAGCCACAGTAATCAAGACAATTTAGTATTGGCACAAGAACAGACCCACAGACCAGTGGAACAGAATAGAAAGTCCAGATATTAACCCAAACATATATGGTCAATTAATATATGATAAAGGAGCCATGGATATACAACGGGGAAATGACAGCCTCTTCAACAGCTCATGTTGGCAAAACTGGACAGCTACATGTAAGAGAATGAAACTGGACTACTGTCTAACCCCATACACAAAAGTAAACTCAAAATGGATCAAAGACCTGAATGTAAGTCATGAAACCATAAAACTCTTAGGAAAAAACATAGGCAAAAATCTCTTGGACATAAACATGAGCAACTTCTTCATGAACATATCTCCCCGGGCAAGGGAAACAAAAGCAAAAATGAACAACTGGGACTATATCAAGCTGAAAAGCTTCTGTACAGCAAAGGACACCATCAATAGAACAAAAAGGCATCCTACAGCATGGGAGAATATATTCATAAATGAGATATCCGATAAAGGGTTGACATCCAAAATATATAAAGAGCTCATGTACTTCAACAAACAAAAAGCAAATAATCCAATTAAAAAATGGGCAGAATACCTGAACAGGCAGTTCTCCAAAGAAGAAATTCACATGGCCAACAGGCACATGAAAAGATGCTCTACATCGCTAATCATCAGAGAAATGCAAATTAAAACCACAAGGAGAGATCACCTCACACCAGTAAGGATGGCCATCATCCAAAAGACAGACAACAACAAATGTTGGCGAGGATGTGGAGAAAGGGGAACCCTCCTACACTGCTGGTGGGAATGTAAATTAGTTCAACCATTGTGGAAAGCAGTATGGAGGTTCCCCCAAAAATTCAAAATAGAAATACCATTTGACCCAGGAATTCCAATCCTAGGAATTTACCTTAAGAATGCAGCAGCCCAATTTTAAAAAGACAGATGCACCCCTATGTTTATCGCAGCACTATTTACAATAGGCAAGAAATGGAAGCAACCTAAGTGTCCATCAGTAGATGAATGGATAAAGAAGATGTGGTACATATACACAATGGAATATTATTCAGCCATAGGAAGAAAATAAATCTTACCATTTGCAACAACATGGATGGAGCTAGAGGGTATTATGCTCAGTGAAATAAGTCAGACGGAGAAAGACAAGTATCAAATGATTTCACTCATCTGTGGAATATAAGAATAAAGAAAAAACTGAAGAAACAAAACAGCAGCAGACTCACAAAACCCAAGAATGCACTAACAGTTACCAAAGTGAAAGGGACTGGGAGGATGGGTGGGAAGGGAGAGATAAGGGGAAAAAGGGGCATTACGATTAGCACACATCATGTGTGGGGGGTGGTGCACACGGGAAAGGCAGTATAGACCAGAGAAGACAAGTAGTGACTCTATAGCATCTTACTATGCTGATGGACAGTGAGTGTAATGGGGTATGTGGTGGAGACTTGATAATGGGGGGAATCTAGTAACCACAATGTTGCTCATGTAACTGTATATTAATGATACCATAATAAAAAAAATTTTTTAAATAGTTGTTAGTTGACTTTCTTGGATCACCAGTTAATGGAATAACATTAGCAGCAAATAACAATTTACCCCCTCCTTTCCATTTTTTAACTCATATTTCCTTACCTATATTTCTAATTCTGATGGCTGGTATCTCCAAACACAGCTGAATAATGATAGTGGGCATCCTTGTCTTGCTCCTGACTTTAATGGGAAGGCTACTAGGGAGTCTCCTCTAAGCAAGGTGTTGATTTTTGCAGCTGAGATAATTTTGTTTTAGTTTTAGTTTTTGCTCTGTCAGGCCTGCAGCCCTTGCACCATCACAGCATGCTCAGACTGATAAGATAAAGGTATTGTAATAGTATAAGGGATTCTCTATATCCTTAATTTAAGAGAGCTCTTTTTAAAAGAATCTAGAAAAAATGTTGAATTTTAACAAATGTCTCTTCAACATCTGTTGGATGACATGCACTTCATATATTTTAATAGACTTTATATATTAACATGATAAATTATATTAATAGATTTCCCAATATCAAACTATCTTTATATCTCTGATAACTCCATTTAGTTGTATATTGCTCTTCCAATGTGCCACTAGATTCTGTTTCCTGAACTTCTATTTAAAATGTTTTGTATCAATGTTTGGAAGTGGAGATTACCAGCATTTGTAGTTTCTGCTGTCAGATATTGGCATCATACTGGTGTAATAAATCACATTTTCTAAAATTAACTTATGCCATATAAATTTCCAATTTCTTTTGCACTTAGTTAAGCAAAGAACCCCTTACAATCCTATGAATTATGTATCTGGATACTTTTCTTACTCCTCCCCTGCTTTCTTACATAGTTTAGCTAATGGGCTCATTTAACTGATAGGTGTTTTTACCCAAACAACCAACTCTTAAGAGTTTATTAGTTGTGCTATTTTTCTGTCTTCTAAACTATTTCCATTTTTATCTTCTGTTTTCTTTCAGTTTATTCTTTTTTCTAACTTTGTGACCTGGATGCTTAATTTGCTTACTTTCATCTTTCTTATCTATTAACACAATTCTGTGATTCTAAATATCCTATATAATTCTATGAATTTTTCACTGAACACCATTTTAACTACATCACAGAAATATATTCTATTTTCATTATTATTATTTCCTATTCTATAGTTCAGTTGAAATTTCACCTTTGACCCAAAGGTTGTTTGAAATTTTTTAAATATCTAGGTCATAGTGTTTCCTATGGATACTTGAAAAGATGTCTTTGCTCTGCTTTCAGTGGTCAGAGTTTGGTATGTATCAATCAGATTTACCATACAGTATGTTCCTTAATTATATTCTTAGTTATCGTTTCTCTACTTGTGTTGTGGACTGAGAAAGATAAATTAAAACCTACCATTAGTTATTTTCTGACTATTATTTCTTGTTAAATCCTGTGGTTTCATTCTGTGATTGTTAATGTGATGCTATTGGAGCATAAACGTTCATAACCCTAACATCTTCCTTTTGAGTTACTCCTTTAGCCTTACAGTACACCAGAAAGATCACAGTGACTACTAGCAGGATAATGAAAACGGCTTCCCTCCACAGCAGGTTCTGCTCATGCAGCATGTGTGTAACAGCCCTGCTCTGTTGCAGTTACTCAGGACCTGAGGCCTCTGCCTGCCCCACCAGGCCACCTGAACACACGGGCCACACACAGGTGCCTCAACCCGAGTTGCAATATCTTCCTGGTTTGTTCAACACTGGTAGCAGCCAAGCAAGTAAGCTCTTCTGCAAGTACTTGGGGGGAGGATAATAAGTTGTGTCAGGCATGGGCCGGTGGAGAAGCTGTATTCAGAATTTCCCTCATGAGAAAACTGATCAGACAGCCTTTGCTCTGTGATCAACTAGTCAGTTTGTAAATCTTCGTTTATAAAAATTGTCTATGAGCAATTGTTTTTTCCTATAATGAGCTCGATGGAGTACGTGGTATGCTTTTAAGTATTAAAAGACCTGAAGCTCTGAGTTCAATGGAAATATGCAGGTGCTCATAAGAAAGACAACATAGTTAACTGCTTTCAGTGTCTTTAAGAACCATACTGGGAAGAAGAAATCACTAATAACTGAAAATGTTACAAGAGGAGGACTTACAGTTTAGATCCCCTTCTTATGAATTAGTCCCTCACAAAAGGGACTGAGGACAGTGAGAACCACTGTTTTTTATTATACCACTGAGGTGAGGAAGAATGTGCCAGCGCGATGCAACGTCAGCTGTGGAAAGTTAGATCATCACCATTTAGCTCCTTTTGCAACTCAGATGCTTCCTATTAAAGTCAGTGTCAGGGTCAAGTCGACAAGTTTTGATGTGCATGGTCAGGTTGGATGTCTGGTACTAGACTAGAAATATCTGTTGGCACACCTAACCACATCCTCTAGAAAAAAGATCACACACTTTGATGTCCTTGGACTGAACTTATCATTCTATTCATGGTCTAAAGATGGTGATAGCTTTTTAGATTTGGAGTCTTTAAAAGAGACTTGTGAGAAGCCTGCTAAGCGCTGAGTAGGAGTACTGAACACATGAAGGGCATGTGCACAGTATGTGGTAAATGGGTGTGTTTATCCAAATGTAATCTCAATTTTGAAAATATTGCTATTATTTTGCACTTTAGTGAACTGGATACTTTCCCCCTACATAATAATTCTTCTTACAAAGTGGTTGTCAGAATGTATTTTAAATGTTCTTGGCTTAATTTTGTTACTAAATGGAAATGCTTACTTTACGTTTCAAGTACAGTGCTGATTTTTTTTTTAATAACCTATTCTTAACATGGAATTACCTGTGCAGGATCCTACTACTTCCCTGCCTGAGACTAACTGATACAAGCACTTAACCTAGTTGCTGGCACGAGCTAGTCATTCAGTGCATGGTGGCTGTCATTATCATACTGCTATCACTGCAGCGGCAGTAATACATTGAGCTTTGCAATTTAAAAAAACTAAGCCATTGAAATGTCTGCTGCTCTGTGCAAAATGCCAACTCAAATTAAATTCCTACAAGAAAAATAATCTCATTGCTTACCACCAGTCCTTCTACTATAGTTTTTCCAGCCATTGTCTGGTGTCTTAAGTTATTCTAGCAGTATCTTCAAGAAAGGATTTTAGTTGACTATAAAATTCATAAGCCATACCTTCTTTCCTTGAAGCCTTGCTACCCTGCCTTCTAGAGTTGAATGGTAATCTTAACAAGTCTAATGCCAACCTGATTATTTTTGCCCTTAAAAGTAGCCCAATATTTTTGGTTCAGTGGCACAAACGATTCTTTTATCTGTGACTTCTAGTAATATCCCTAGGATGTCTTAGTGTTGATTCTCCTTTGTCATTTTTTACCAACACATGGTACATCCTCTCAATCCAAACATTCAAATCTTTTCACTTTGAGAAAATCTTCCTCGAATCATACCTTTCAATATTCTCTTTGAGCCACTATATTGGTTTTCTTCTTTGTGAACTCCAGTTATGTGTATGCTGAATCTCCTTATCTTCCACTACTGTCATTTTCTCTCTAGTCCTTTTTACCCTTTAACTTCCTTTTTATTTTCCCTGCCTCTGTCTCTTGCCTTATTTTCAGCAGTATCTATTCTCTCTTGTGCTGCATCCACTTTGTGTTCATTACATATGATGTAAAAAACTTTTCCTGTCATGTGTACCTCTCTCCTCTGTATTATTCCACTTCTTTCCTGAGTTCTGCAGCTTACATTTCATCTTCAGATGTCTTGCCATATTCCTGAACTTACTTTACAAAAGCAATTGTTTTGTTTTTGTGCTTTTATTTTATAAAAGCAATTACTTTTTTATTCATGGGGAAATAACCATAATTTTCATATCCATGGCAAAAATTTTTATCTTTGAAGTTAAGTATTCTTTACCTGCCTTTTATTTGTTCTACTCCTTCCACCTTTTTTTTCTTGCAGTATTTTAGTACAGACCTCATGCTGCTTCCTTTTGGGCAGCCCAACTTTGAATTAGTAGAGGTTTTCTATACCAGCTATTTGTACAAAGTTTATATAAAGGGAAGAACTGGGTATACATTCCAAGTAACAGAAATTTTCCTTATGACACAGGGTTCTGAATGAGTTCTTTCAATCTTTACTTCTCCCCAGCAAAAAGAGAGATGCAGCTCTGTATCGTATCCCTCACCCTGCTCCATACCTAACAGGTTGCTTAATGCAATATGGCTTGATTCCTCCATCAGTGTTTCTTCCACTACCTTTCAGGACCAAAACAGATTCAGTCAATCACCTGTTGCAACCTCTGCATCTTATTCTTGTTGATGAAACAAGGGATTTGGGATTCTGCACCTCAAGGTACACTCCTTGCCTCAGAGAAATAAACTGCTGGTTCTGAGAGCCATGTAGTCCCACAGAGAAATCTCCCCTTAATTCCTCCAGCACCCCTGCATAATCTCCAGTGCCTTTTGCAGCCATTCCACTTGTCTTATGGTTCATGGTTTCAGGTTTCTTCAGATTACCTAGTTTTCTCAGATGGAGTTTGCATTTCTTTTTTCCATTTCCCTAAGCAACAAGACTGGGAGAATGTCAACTATACTCTGGTACATTCAATCTGAAAGTTCTCAGTAGGAATAATTACAGCTAGGACTACTGTCACCTTATGATTTTCAAAGTCCTATCGTGTACCTCTCTCCTCTATATGCTATACATGCTCTAGTTATTAGCAGCTTAAGCCTACAAAGGTTAAGCGTCTTACGTAAGGTCTCAGAGCTGCTTAGAGCCCCGGTCTCTTGATTCCTGGCCCTTGTTCTCACCACACTGCCCATCCATGCATGTACATGGCCACTGAACTCCACTAACCTTCCTTCTGAGCATACTTATTGCCAGAAGTTGATCTCTAAGGGTTATACCTAGAAAAGACTAAGAAACCACATAACTGACAAATATCAGAAGTGAAGAGGAACAAAGACCAAGAAAAGAAGCTTAGCTCCGATTACCTGGATTAGTATCTGTCACTCCTTCCATAAGAACCAGTCCTACCGGCCGCTGACAGGCGATGTCGCAGAAGCGGAAACGTAGCAGGAAGTCTCGACTATACTTACGTCTCTCTGTAAACCAGGAAAAGTCATACAGTGAAAGAAAGGAAGAAGAACCACATGCCAAGACCTCCTTAATATCAAGAATCTTCTAGCATAGGGACAGAGAGGAAGTCTGGCTCTGAAGACAAGGAGATTTTCCAATGTTTACGATATAAAGTTGTCCATTTTATTGGGTGACTGTCAGGCAGACAGTGAGAAAAACAAAGGAACTTGCTAAGAGGACTGAGGGGATTACACTTCCTCTTGTCATTGAGGTACCAGTTTTCTCCCAAAACAGGCATGGAGGCACAGCCAACCAAGAATGTGGCACATGCTCACCTGATCTCTTAGGGTGATAGGAGGTGACATACTGACAGCAATCAGTGATGCCCAGGGAGCTGGGCCATAGTGGGACCTGCAGCTTCCTCTGGTAAAGCTGATGGGAGAAGTCTTCCTGTCCAGATACCTAAAGGAAAAAGCAGGTGGGAATGAGGAAACCAAGATAGAAAAAGGAAATAGCCCATGTTCTGGGGACACACAGACAAACATACACACACACAATCACACACTACATACGTAATATAAGCAAAACATGTAAGTCTCGGGAAGGTTAAAAATAAGGAGCTAATTAAAAACTTTTTTTTTTTACTAGAAACAGTGAAATGTGCATGAGACAAGAAAGAGGGGCAAGACAGTAAGGCATGTGAGTCAAAGAAAATAGAACCGTATGAACATATGGCCCCCTATATTTCACCTCAGAAAAATCTACACAGTTCTCCACAGGGAATATCAACTTTCAGGGACTTTAATTTGCAGCGGTAAAAGGTTTATCCTGACCTTTGGATCTTCTGGATCAAGGTCTAGCATTTTAAGCCTACTGTTGGGAAACCACAGGGTTAAACCAAATGGGAAATGCACCAAATCACTTTACCGTATCTACGTCACCATCCTCGGTCAAAGCCAATGAGCAGCCTAGGAACGGACAGAATGTAATAGGGGAACATCCAGCAACATCAGTCAGCTGCATATCTCCAACATTTGTAGCAAAATTCCCTTTATTTCATTTTAACAACAACAAATATTTGAATGCCAACTATGTGCAAGACAGTAGCTAAGTACTAGGGAGAGAACAATGATGATACAATCTCTCTGATATAAATTTCAATATGCCATCTTAAGTAAAACAGACCTGGAATTTAATGGCCATTGACTAGCTGTGGGACTTTGGGCAAGCTTGTTAACTCTCTCGGGTTCAATATCCTCTAATATAAAATGGGATAATACCACCGAATACAACTAAGAATCAAATAACCACTACCAGTTATTGGCGGCTTCCTTTGAAGCAGGGACTAGAAGACTTTATGTGCCTTATTTTATCTAATCCACCAAACCCAAAAAAATCCTCTGAAGTAGGTCCCATTGTATCCCCAGTGTATAGATGAATCAAATGGGACATAAGGTATTTAAGTAAGTTGCCCAAGGTGACAGAGCAGGGATTTGAACTCAGGACTGTCTGGTTTCAAAATGAGTGCTTTTAATCACCATGCCAAACAGTGCCTGTCACATGGTGTGCACTTAGTATATTCTTTTCCCATTCCCTGAGCTCCTTGATCACAGTAACTTTCCAGCAGGATGATGTCTTTCTCTGCACACATGGTAACTGGGACACCCCTGGCACCTGAGTAACCTCATTCCAAAAAAAGCCCCAGTGTATAGATGTGCTCAACAATAATTCAGTCATTTTGTGTCTTTTCTCCACTGTACCTTGCTGAAAGTTAAGCAATAAATTGGATTAGTAGGGGCAACACAAGAACAGGGAAATAAAGTTATGTATAAAGAAATCAGCATAAGCTGAATGTCCATCAGCAGGGCAAAATATGCCATGATAAAACTATGAGATATCTATGCTATTAACATTCAGCATTTAAAAGGAATGAGATAGATCCAGATATACATTGTTGAGTGAAAAAAAACAAGCTACAAAATGAAATATACAGTAATATGTCATGTTTATAAGCACACACACAATAGATACAGATCATCTATGGGAAGCAATCACAGTATAGTACTGGAGGGCAAGAGCTCTGGAGCCAGACCACCTGGTTACAAATCCTGACTCCACCACTACGTGCAGAACTTAGAGCAAATAAATTAATTACCTAAATTCACTAAGCCTTAAGTCTCCTCATTTATAAATTGGGAGCAAAGAGAGAAATTGTGAAAATTAATGTGTTAATACATGTAAAGTGCTTAAAATAGCACCTGGCACATAGTAAGTGCTTAGTAAATGTAAACTATGATTACAGTATCACAGGGCATAGAGATCATTGTAATGCATAGAAAATAATCTGTAAGACCACCACCAGACTTCAAACATTATTACTTGACTCCAAAGAAAAAAGTATAGAGAATGCAGGTAATAAAGGGAGCTTTGGTATTATCTTGTAATGTTTGAATTCTTGCAAGGATGTGCTTATGTGTTATATATAAACTAAAAACAAATTAATGATAGAAACAGAAACTATTCCAAAATGCCAAAGGCACTCAAAGGTTCCTAACTTCCAGGCTTGGGTACAAGCTATTCAACAGAACAAGAAAAAGCATGAGGAAGTCAGAAGAGCTGTAAAAATGAGATCCCTCCCACAGAAGCAGCACTGAATGCCAACATCCAAATCTCTTGCTAGGCTGTGTTCCCACCCCCTCAGTGGCCTTCCCCGTTTCACCTTCCAGGCTGGCATCCCATGGTACTGGAGCTCTCTGTCTCTGATGAAGTTGTAGAGAGGTGAATCTGGGACAGAATTGAGGTCCCCACACAAAATGATGGGACAGTGGCTGCCATCTGACAATCTGGCCACCTTGTCCACTTCAGCCAAGAGAATGGCCATCTGAGCCAGCTTGATATCACCCCGGCGAGGGTTGTACAAGACGTGGGTATTTGCCACACATAAGGGGGCCACAGAGACTTGACCCAGGCATTCCGGGACTAGTGGCTGTAGCAGCAACACTAAGCCTACGTTGTCCCGATTGAGGAGCTCCAAGCCAGGTCGGAAGTACTCCACAGGGCTGGCACAGAGCAGACGGAATCTTGTGGGTTTATAGCAGACAGCACAGCCATCTGTCTTACACCCGGTCCTCCTCTTGTAGAAACAGGTAAAGCCTGCAGGGAACAACCCACCAAGGAGATGGGTCAGAGTCCTTGAAGCCTGAATCCCTCCAACCAGTGGCAGTGGCCCAGGCATATGTGCCTAAGGCATTGCTCCTGCTGTTCAGTAAGGCGGGGTCCTTGCCCTTGCAATTCCTCAGCTCTGCAGAGGTTCCCTTACAGTTAGTTGTAACCAGATGACTGAGAGGCTAGAAGGGGAGGGAGGGACAAAAAGGTGTGAAGCAATATAATTTGGTAGGAAAAGCATGGTATCTATAGAGTCAAATTGGGAGTTGTAGCTCCACAGCCTACTATCACTGTAGCTTTGTGACCTTGAGCAAGTCACACAGATTAGATTTTCAGAACTGCAGTTTCATTGTAAAATGGGGATAAAAATACTCAGCCTCAAAGGGTAGGTTACTTTAAGGAACAAGTGGCAATATATGTCAGAGTTGCTTTAAAACTGCAGAACTCTACTTTCCTTCTCACCCACACAAAGAAGGTTACAGCTGAGACTGAGGGTTTACTAAGACAACAGAAAAAGATGCTGCCTTCAGGAGAGCAGAGTACAGCAAGCAAAACTGGTGAACATGCCAAGGAGCTGCATTACCCATCATGCGCAGGGAGGGCTCCAGCTGCTCCCAGTAATGATCTTCTTGAACTTCCTGGAGACATAGGATCTGGAAATTGACAAGAAAACCAATCACTCCAGAGTTCCCAGAGTGCTGGAGTGTGACTCCCACCCTAGGAGCAGACACTGAGGCCAGGTGGAAAGCTGCTGTGGGTCTCAGGCCCACACTAACCTCCCACAGGGCTGATTCTTTCCAGGCAGCCATGACCAGGAAGAACAGGCCCATAGTTGAGCTGAGACTGGACACATGTGCTGGATTTTCCTGCTCCTTGAATAACCTCAAGTCTCCCTCCCTGCATAAAGGTGCTGGAAAGTGTGTATTTAGGGAGAATCTTCTCATCTGCAAAAACTACTTCTCTATCATTTACTCCAGGCAGGTAAGCTCTAGGCCTAAGCAGGACTCCAATAATATCAACAACTATGAGGTTGAATTCCTTTTCTAAGAGTATCAGTAAACAGCCCAAGTCCAGAGCAAATGCAAGATAGCAACCCTCTTCACTCACATCGGGGTCCCAGTGCTGGAATTCCTGCAAAAGATTCGCAAAGCGATAGTTCCAATTGAGGATGTCTGGGTGGCAATGAAGATAGAGCTCCGAGCTCTGCTGCATCAGGTCCTGGGCCAGGATGTTATAGGACATTAGAGTGAACTGGAACTGAGGGCCATCCCCTGCCTCCAGGCCCTGAGTATCTGGCTGAGCAGAGAAATCCTCCCATTCTCGCCACAAGATTTCTGCAAAGGGATTGAGAAGAGGAGGTTCATGACAAGTACTTATTAACTACAGGCCCCACCATCTCCCACTCCCGACTCAGTGAAACTGTGTCTGAGGTTTCTTTTTTCATCTTCCCTATCACCCATTATTCCCTGTGGCAATTTGAGCAGCACTCTGAGGACATTCTCAGACTAGAGAGTAAGCTCCACAAAGCCAGAGACAAGCTTAGCTGATTCACTGTGCCTAGTATAGCAGAACACCTGGCACCTAGCACATGCTCAACAAACAGATACCGACAATTTCTCATTTTTGATAAATCCATGGGTCTCTGGGGAATCACTCAGATGAATGTGCTTAATAGTCACCTGAAGTTAAAGACATTTCTAGAGTAATCTCAACCTTGGATGTTTTCTGACCTCTAAACCTGGAAAAGCCTATGGGCTAGAAACCATAACATGTCCCCCATCTCCCCTAGAGCATGAGCTGCATAGAGGATTTCAAACCTACTTGAGCCACAGAACTCACTCTTCAAATGTTAATGGGAGCCAAATAGGTAACACAGATAAAACTGAAGTTCTTTTGGCTGACACAGAGAGTGAAGGCCCAAGAGCTCTCTACCCTACCCCCAGGAAGTCCTTGGGTCACCTCTAGAGAAACCATAGTGTAGAGAACCAGAACTAGGGTCTGCTTTCAGTTCTGCCACTATTTGGCAGTGTGACTTTAGGCATGTCCTGTTACCTCTCTGCACAGTGGTTATTTCATCTCGAAGACCATGAGGCTGGATGAGATCATCTCTAAGGCCCCTCTAGACCTGACACTACAAGATTTTCAGAAGAACAGAATGCAGCGAGAGTTCCCCACCAAAAGAACCTTCTCGTTAGCAATGGCACTGCCCACACCCGAGATGGCCTGCTGCTCTGGCTCACTCAGCCAGTTGTCAAACTCACCATGATACGGAATTTCCATTGTGGGAGGCTGTAACTGCCCCAGGCTCTCAAAGGGCCAGATGGGAGCCTCTTCCTGGGCCATAGGCTCAGGTGCTATGCTCCAGGCCAACACTGCAGGGTCCTCTTCCCATTGCTCTGCAGCCAGGGCTCCCACTGGGAGGACAGCAGAGTCTGCATACTGGGGGCCAGTCTGCATGGGCACAGCTGCCCACACTGGGCCCTCAGACTCTGGCAGTGGCTCTTCTCCTATCACCTCAGGAAAAGGCTCCTCCAGGTTCTCTGCTGCCCGCAGATCACTCAGCTGCCTGCTGGACCATTTGTCCTCTGAAGCAGCATCGTTTTCTCCAGGATTATCCATCAGGAGTGCCAGGCTGCTCTGGGCTAATCCCTTATCTACAAGGGGACCCTCGCTCACAGCTGAGAGCACCTGGTTTGACCCTTCTTCTTGCCACTGCTCCAACAGGCCTTCACACTCCTCCTGGTCAGGGCCCCGAGGGGCCATAGCAAAGTTGCCCTCTACCTGGGGGGACAAGCTCTTTGCCAGGAAGGCATTTTTTTGACATGTGAAGAAAACATCTAAGGAGAAAGCCAAAACACCATGTTATAAGATGATAGCATCACCCAACCCACATTCTTCTCCCAACTAGAATGTAAGTCCCATACAAGCAAGAATCATATCCACCCTGCTCATTATCACGCTGTCAGTAAGCCTGCCCATTTTAGTGCTTGGAACATGAGGATCATCAACAGAATGAGTGCTTACTGTATGCCAGGGACTCTTACAAGTATTAACTAATTTATATGGTAGGGATATGATAAATATTCAGTGCATAAATGAAAGAATGGCTGTCCCACAGAATCTAGGGCAGATGTGGTCACATACAACCACACCCCTTTTATCTAGCAGTTAAGACTCTATTAAACACCAACTCTTTGGTTCTAAGAGCCACATTACATTGGAACCAGCACTTGACCATGGATCAGAACTGTAGGTTATTACCCACAAAAATTAATAAAACTGTGTGACCTCAGACAAGGACCCTAGTGAGACAGACTCACTCTTGACTATAAAATGGGGACAAGGGAAGTTTGAACTAGATAATCTTCTCCAAGAGCTTTTCTAATTCTATAAGTCCTCTAATCTATGAATGTATTCCAAATGAAAAAGTATATAAAACTTACTTCTTAGTAAAGCCCCTTGGTCCTCTTTCCAAAATTATTTATTCCACTCATAAATCTTCAAAACTTCATTATCAGCTTTCCCATTCCTTATGAGGCTGTAAGTTAGAAGGTGCCAACAACTGACAGCAAGAGACAGCTGTCATTTCTTTGCTACAGCAGCCACAAATAACAGCCAACAAGCAAGAAAGCAGGTGGGAAAACTCTAAAATTAGAGCCCCAAAACTCCAAGCACACTATTTTGGTGCAAACATCCCCCACATATTAAATCACTTATTTACAGCCCAGGACAAGGGAAATGCACAATGCTGACCCCCAACCACCAGATTCATTTCATCAGCTCTATTTTTTTTAAGTCAAGAAAAACTTCAAAATGGTTCCAATGTTGAAAGATACTATCTTATTCATGGCCTATGTGAATTTATGTCCCTCTAAACCAGTGGTTTTCAACCAGAGGTGATTCTGCCATCGGGAAACATGACGCGTTGTCTGGAGACACTGTGCTTGTCACAGCTGGGGGGATGCTCCCGGTATCTACTGGTTAGAGGATAAGGATAGTGCCAAACATCCCACAGTGCAAAGGACAGCCCAGTACATTATCCAGGCCCAAATGCTGACAGTGCCGAGACTGGGAAACCCCGCTTCAAACTCATGGGCTGGGTGGCTGGCTTAGTCTCAGGGACTTACTAATTCCCTGCCCCTTGAAACATCATCTATGCAGATGGCAGAGGGTCCTTGGTTTTATATGTGAGTTTGATTTTTGGTGGTGGTTTGTTTTCAGAACCTTTTGTTAAAAAAAATACTGTAGAAAACCAAATACACAAAGTTTACACAAGTACGTGGGACTACTTTAATGGGTGTGTATATGGGTTGGGGAGGTGGCTTCTCTGAGATCCTTAAAACTCTGCCTACCAGTCTAGAAACCTCTGGACTAGTATGTCACTAAAGCTGCAGTGATGGACACTGGAAGAGCTCCAGAAATGATAGCAACTCGGTTAAAGGCCTATGCCTTAGTTTTCGGAAGACCATTACTTCTGTGGAGTTTCTCATTCCTCAGAAGTATGGACACGGAAGACACACCTGAGTCGAGTGCCTACTATATTCTGGGCAGTGTGCTAGCCAGCACTAGACGTACAGTGATGCAGAGCAAAAGATACAGGGCAAAACGGGCGCTTGCATTTCTAGTGGCAGACACACAGAAATTAAAAAATTACACTATTTTATAGGAAATATATAACAAATATGATGATATAAATCACACACATATCGTGCAAAGTTACAGACAGGAAAATCACAGAATGCACAGTTGGACCCCTTATTTCTGAGAAAGTACTTCTTGGTCTGCCCTGCCCGCTAAACTGAGAAAACTCTGGGAGCTCTGTGGGATCTGAGAGGAACTGATGGTCTCATGAGAGCGTCAGGAATTGTAAAGACTAGGGATGGAGGGTGCAGGCAGATCACTTAAAAAGTGAAAGAACTCTCTTTTCTCTCTCAAATACCAACTAGGCACTGCCTCCACCCCACATGTCCCAGAGCACAGGAGATTTCTTCAAAGCTCTGGATTCTGGGCAACCGTTTGTCAACCAAAGGCTCGGCTGCGAGGAGCTGAGACAGCTGTCAGAGGTGAGTATGTAGTTAACCCCGGGGAAGATGGCACGTCCGAGTATTCAGCCCACACCCCCCAGGCCCGACCGGCCCCTACCCATTCGGGCATTGTCCTCGGCCCCGAGTTGCCAACCCTCTCCAACCCCCACCCCCGCCCCAGGGCAGTGACTCGGCGGACCCCAAAATCTCTCTGCATCCCCGAGGGCTGGGAGGGGCCAGGGAGGGGCAGCTCCTGCCGCCCACCGTGTTAACTGTGGCCCGACGCCACCGCCACAGGCGTGAGGAGGCGGCCGTCCACGAGTGTCATTGCCCAGACCCGGGCCTGGTGGGGTCCAGGGCGGGCACCGGAGCCGCCTCCCCACACTTTTGAACTGCCAGGGAAAAGTGGTCTTGAGGCCCGACGCGCCTCACGCCAGCCCAGGCCCCACTGGACCGCGCCGAGGTGGGCCGGGGCCTGGCACCCGCCTGTCAGGACGCGGGGCCGGTACCTGAGAGGGCGCGGAAGAGGCGCGCTGAGAGGGCGCGGAAGAGGCGCGCGGCTGGCAGCAGCAGGTAACACAGGCACGACGCGATCATGACCGGCCGCCTGCGCTCGCGCCCGCTCCCGCCTCCCCTTCGCCGCTGCTCGCAGGTCTCCCTCAGCGAGGCCCCGCCCCGGACTCGCCCCGCCTCCGGCCCCGGCCCCGGGCAGGCTCACGTGAGGCCTCTGCGCTTCAACAACAACTTTATTGGGAATGTCCTGCCAGACGTGCGCGGTAGGGGGCGGGAGTCTGTTCTCTGGCAAAGGTCGGCCTCATCTCCTGAAGCCAACCAGGCGCCCGAGTTTGAAATTAAGCGCCTCGCTGAAGGATCCCTAATATTAAAAGGCCACGGTTTCATCCATCCTCAGTTATGCCGCCTAACTAGGGGTCCGCGTTGGGTCCACCATATAACCTTACACATCTGTAAAATGAGGGGCTGGACTTTAAGGTCTCATCCAGACCTGACTTATATAATTTCACCCTTCTCAGCCCTGAGAGGAGAGCGAGCGAGTTTTCCCTCTCTTATCTCCTTTTCCTGACTGTTCGGTCTTTCCCCAGCTCAGAGTCTAGGTCACAGCGTGACTCTACACCTTTGTCTCCTTCCCCATCCTGGGCCAAATGGACCCTCTTTTTATCTAAGCTGGAAAAGAGGGGGTGACCCACGAATAAGGGAGTCAAGAAAGGAAAAAAAAAAACAACTTCTGCTAGGGTAGGGACCAAGTCTAGATGGTTGGTTGGTTTTCACTGAGGTTAGCTCTCTAGTGCCTGCAGTGGAGTCAGCACACGGTAATGGGACCAAGTAAGTCTTTGTCCACTGAACAAAGCTTATGTCACTGAACGAAGGCCAGATCCTCCATTGATTCTGCGCCACCCAAACACCACTTTGAGTTTCCCATCCACGTTCCCCAAACTCAATATTCTACCCCAACCACACTCAAGAAGGAAGGCCTATATGCCACTCCTCCCAATTTCAGTACCCAGAGGCTGAGCTGTGCAATTTCCAGTCTGTGGCTGGAGCCTGGGTTGTTCAGCGAAGCCCTCCGGAGAGTCACCAGATCCAGGGCCGGCTGGGTGTATCATAACTCGGAAAGGCTGAAAGAGGAAGAAGAGAAGGTCAGGACTGGGGCGCCCGTATGCTCCCTGAGCTTTAGAGACAGTGTCTGGCTCAGGCAGCTGTGCTCATGGCCTGTGTCTGAGAGAGCCTCTTAGAAAGGAGAGCACAGACGCCCACTCTACCTAAGGAGCCCCCATAGGTAGGCCCGCTCCTTTCACGTGGCTTAAATAAATCTCCCTCCTCCCTTCCTTACACTTTTGTCCCAGTAGCTACCCAGAAGTCCAAATTCCAAATCAGATTCTAACTCCAAGTGCTTATTGAGAGACCACGCTTATCATTTTGTGAAATGAGGGTTCTCTTATTAACTTGGAAAATGTTTTAAAAATACAAATTCCTAGGCACTACCTACTCCCAGAATTGTGGGAATTCTGAATCCCCGGGTCTGGAATGGGGCCGTTGAACACGGACCAAGTTATTCTGGTGGACAGTTTGGGAAACTCTGCTAAAGGACCTCAACTGGGCTGTTCGAGGAATGTGTGGCCACCTGATGCCCTATTCTTTTTGAGGCTTTTCCTGAGACCAAGTAAGCAAAGCTGCCCTCTTTTTGTTTCCTGATCCATAATCAGCTATGTTGGAAAATGAGGGTCACAGGCTTAGGAGTTAGACCACCTGAGTTCAGATCCTGACACTTCCTACCCATGAATTTTCTTAGGTTACCTGACCTCATGGTGCCTCAGTTTCCTCACAGTGCCCAGCCCAGAATACGTTCTCAGTGTTTACTATTATATTTTTTGAATTTAGGCCCAAAACAGCTCTGGCTACTGCTAACATAGGGTCATCTTCCACAATCCCTGGTAAAAATACCGGCCTTCCAGTCTGTAATGTCATATTGCTAAGCAAGCCATAACTGCAGATTCCAAGGAGACTTGGCTTGGAGAAGTACAGCCTCAGGCTTCCCCAGTCAAAAGAAAAGTACAAGTATAATCTTCACCATCTGCAGCCTCATCATGCAGAAATAGTTCTCCAAGAAGAGAGATTCGATGAGTCCCTCAGTTCATCCCAGCTGTGATAACAGAGGAGGCAATGATAAACATCTGCATCTGCCTGACTGGGGTTCAAGAATACAGAACCTCACTAATGGGGCAAGTGGGAGCTTTTGCAATACTTTGAAGGCTCTAAAATGTTCTTTTAGAGGGAAGTTTCCTGTTACAGAAAATCTAAGCCCTTGAGGGTTCAAATTTTACTAATGCCAACAGATATGTATGGAAGTTCAACATGGTGGCTGCCTTTTATCAATTTATTGGTTGAACATGTGCAATATACGGGGTGGCATAATGCTTCAGGATTGCAGAGGCTAGTGACCAAGACCTGGATCAATGCTGCCCAAGAGAAATATAATATGAACCACATATGTAATTTTAAATGTTCCGGTAGCCTTACAGAAAAAGTAAAAAAAGAAAGTGAAATTATATGTTTTATTTAATCCTATCTAAAAATTTAGCATTTCAATACATCCACAGTATTTAAACCTGAGATATTTGTGTTCTTTCTTTTTCTTTTTTTGTACTAAGTCTTTGAAATCCAGTGTGTGTTTTGCATGGACAGCACATCTCAGTTCAGACTAGCCACAGTTCATGCGCTCATAACTGCAAGGGGCTGGTGGCTATTGTATTGAACCTTTGCAGTCCTAGAGGGCTCTCAGACTTGCCTATGTTCAACACCTGAAGCCTGTACACTCCTAGTAACTTGGCTCTCCAAGCCGACTGTTTCCTCTGGGATCTCAGGATTTATGGCTAGATATTCCAAGAATATGCCAGATTGCTCTGAATTGATGTATTCATTCATTCACTTGTTCATTGATTTACTCATTCGTGTATTCATTAGAGATCAATCAAGCGCCCATTAATGTTTACAGCAACCTCACCCCAGTGTTTGTCTTTTCTTGACCTCAGGCCCCCTTTGCCTCTTTCATTGAACAATCTATCCCTGGGCTCACAGCCTTCCCTATCTCAAGTCCTTTTGTTCCAAATCCTAGAATGTCATTGTCACCACCTCCTCAATGACATCATTCCCATTGTACTTCAGACGTGTCATTACTGGGTACTGTTCCATCTCTGAAATCAAAGGTTCACATGCCCACTCTGATGGATCACCTTGTGGCTTTCTGCCTCTTCCACTTTCACTTCCGCTTCATCTGTTTAATTCCATCAAACCCTTGAGTTCTCTATTCTGTCCTCAAGCTTTCCCTCAGTCGTCATTTCTTTTTCTATTCAACATGAATCCCCATGAGCCTTCTTTTAAATCACTCTTTTCCCTGTATCAACTCTCTTGCCCACTGTTCTTTGATTACACCTGTCTAGGTGAGTAAAACCATTCTGTTTCTTGGCTCTTATCTGGGCTCCTGAACACCAGTGAATAAAATTATCAACCTCACACCCTGGAGCCATTAATGTGCTGGTCTCCAACCTCACTTCAGCCCTCAACCCTCCCCAGCAATCCTGTGTTCTTAATTAGCTTTCTTTCCCACTGTCACAATGGCCATTTCTCTCAAACGTGCTGTCCTCTTACCTCCCTTCTTGCTCTCTGGAGATCATCTTCCTACCAACTTGAGGTAAAAATAGAACTGCCAAATGAAAGCTCTACCCTCTGTTGCCACAGCAACACACTGACTGGTATCCCCCCCAGCAGTGGCTGACCACTCCAGGACACTTGGGATCCCTCTGCTTCCTCAGAGACTGTGCTCCCTCTGCTCACTCCGCTCCTTTCCGTTTCTGACTCCTTCCCATTAACATTTAAACATGCTCAAATCACTTCAAAATTATGAAGCCCTTCCTCAGCCCTCCCTTGTCTTTCTCCAGACATCCCTCCATTTCTCCACCTCTCCTTCACAGACAAGCTGCTTGAAAGAACTGCCTGCTCCTTCTGTCTCTACTTCCTTACCTCTCATTCATCTTCAGTCCACTGAGATATAGCTTCCACCATCATCACTCCACTAAAATTCCCCCATTAAAGTTCTCAATTACTACTAAATTCAATGTACACTCTCCAGGCATTATTATTTCTTGAATATTCTGTAACTTTGCATAACTCTCCCGTTTTGTAACATTCTCTTCCCAGATAGTTTTTTCCACAAATGGTGTAGGAACATTTCAACATCCACAAGCAAAATGAATCTTGACCTACACCCTACACTTCATACAAAACTTAACTCAAAATGGATCATAGAAAAAGTTCTGGAAATGCATAAGTGGTTGTACAACATTTTGAATGTACTTAATGCCACTGAATTGTACATTTAAAAAGATTAAATGGTAAACATCATGTTAGTATATTTTACCATAAAAATGTTTTTAATGGATCATAGACCTAAATATAAAAGTAAAAGCTAAGGCTATAAAATTTCTGGAATAAAACACAGGAGAAAATCTACATGACCTTGTGTTAGGCAGAGAGAGTTTAACCAAAACCATGATCCATTAAAAAAAAAACTGATTATTTTGATAAAATTTGACTTCAACAAAATTAAAATTTGTCCTCTGTGAGAGACACTATTGAGAGAAACCGCAGACTGAGAAAAAATATTTGTAAGCCACATTTCTGACAAAGGATATATGTAAGACTATATCAAGAACTCTCACAGCACAGTAAGAAAATAAGCAGCTCAATTTAAAATGGGCAAAAGATCTGAACAGAAAACAAGGAAGATACATGAATAGCCAATAAGCATGTCAAAGGATGCTCAATTTCATTAGTCATTAAGGAAATACAAATTAAAACCACCATGAGATACCATCACACACTTATTAGAATGGCAAAACAAAAACAATACTGGCAATATCAAGTGTTGACGAAAATATGGAGCAACTGATGTTCTCGTGAATTCCTAGTGGGAATTCAAAATGGTATAGTCACTTAGGATAACAACTTGGCAGTTTCTTATAAGGTTAAACCTACTATTATTACCCAGCAATCTCACTCACAGGTAACCCAAGACAAATGAAAACTTATGTTTATGTCGGGGGCCAAGCTACTCATGCTGCTTGACAAAGTCCAGGCTCGGAATGCCTTCAGAAGATCTGGAAGCCTCCAGCTGGCCCTTGTTATTTCCCTCTATATTATTAACTTTCCCACGCACTTCATTACTTGGAGCTCTAACAAAAAGTACACCATAATTCTCAGAAATATAACAAGAATTTACCCCCCTTTTATTTTCAGTTTTACTCCAAATACTTAAGGCAGGTAGCGAAAGCTCAAGGAAAGCTCACCCTACCTTTCCTGCTTACTCAGAAGAAACTCCCTCTTTGGAACCTATACAGGTTGCCCCTTATTACAGCAGAGGAGTTTTATAAGAAATTACAACATAAAGAGATACGGGAACCAGGACTGCGGGGAGGACCCCCTCCTGACTCACCAATTGCCCAGAAAAGAATTAGTAATAAGCTTCCTTTTCCCACTATAGAAGGACCCCCTAATGTAGCTGCAGAGATTTTGAGTAGAAAATGGTACTTTTCTAAAGGTAAACGTAGCATGGGAAAAATTAATTGATGGACTCTGTTTCCCAGTCGTATTTCATATACTAGGGTTCATGATCTGTACATGAATAGGTAGTTTTTGATTAATAGAACAATGGTTAGTGCAGTTCAAGTTTTTATATATATATAGAAAAGAATTAAAAGAAATAGGCCCAGCAGGTGTTTGTTAACTGAGAAACAAAAGGAACGGTGTGTTAATCAGTAGAATGCTTACCGGAGTAGAAATGGTTAGGGGGAGTTGATAAGTAATCAAACAAGACCAAGACAGCCTTTAGGACCTAATTGCCCTTGCTATTGTTTCAATACCATGTAAGACGGGGCACTCCAGGACACTGGAGACTGCCGGAAATTGAGTTTAGAATTAGTTAATGGTTGTTTGTTAAGTTCCCCACTCAGAATTCTATTGATTGTTAACTTGTATAAAATAAAGGACTACTAGCCTTATGCTAGGAGATGCTTGCACCTTAGTCAGTGTGGGTGTCTTCTCATTTGCCAACGCCGTCTCACTCCCCTTCGATACCTCACCCCACCAGCTAGAGCTGGACTCCGGCATGTTTACACAAAAACCAATATGTGATTTTTTTTAGCTGCTTTATTTATACTCACCAATAAAGGGAAAATATGAAGATGTGTTTTAGCAGGCTGATGAGCAAAGTGAGGTACATCCCTACAATGGAATTTTACTCTGCAATGAAAAGGAGCAAGCTACTGCTTTATCCAATAACATGGATGAAACTTAAATGTATTTTGATAAAGTGAAAGAAACAAGACCTACCAAAACCACACATTGTGTGATTTCATTTATATGACTCTGGAAAAGATGAAACAATAAGGATGGAAAATGGAACAGTGATTGCCAAGGGTTGGGGTGGGGGTAAGAGGCTCATCATAAAGGAGCAGAATGAGGGAAATTTTAGGGTGATGGAACTGTTTTGAATTGAACCATGGTGGTGGACACATGACTATGCATTTTTCAAAACCCATAGAACTTTGTGCACCACCAAGTGAATGTTAACTGTAAATTAAATAAAATCAACCAGGATATAGGGGGAAAGATGAAATGCAAACTGTGACAAATGAATTAAATAACCTCACTGAAGGAGATCAGGAGAAAGAGTTGACCTACATAACTTGGGGAAAAAATATTTTGACTGGTTATTACAAGGATAAACACACACAAAAGAACTACATACTAATAAGCACTGTACTCCAGTTGGTAAATTTCTTTCCAGGGTAGCAATTCTGAAACTTCTCTCTATATATACTAGAGATGAGGAAATAAGTAAATATATATTGGAGAGAATGAAAGTCAGTCTTTTTTGAGGAAAAAGAAAAGACAAATATGAAAGGGAAGAAAACATGAATGTCTCCTGTAGTGTTGGACTAGAGTCAGAGGCATCAGTATAGACTCATGGTTTTTGTTTAATATATACAGACAGATGGGTATAGAAATAAATACAGATACATGTGTTATGCATGGGTTAGTATACATACATGCATATATTTCCTAGCTTTATCCACTGAAAGGGACTAGAAGCTATGAGAACCCAATAATGATGAGCATGCTAGCACCCACATCTAGTTTTCCATTCTCCTTGGAAAAGTGGTTGATTCTTTTGGTGCCAGAAAAGAAGGAAGAGATCAAAATAAAAATAAAAGAGGGGAGATGTTGAAAGGGCATAGGATCCAACCTGAATAAGTTCCCATAGCTAAAGTTGGAACTTGAACAGCAATACAAATAGTATTGTACTGTAACCCAAAGAACAAAATAAACATCTGTGAGTCTCTGCTAATATAAATAACCAAATAAACAAATACATGAGGCGGAGGGAATGGGCCACTCTCTTACAGAAGAATCCCAATTAACAAATGTAGAAGGATTGTGGGAAATCGAAAATCACCATTCGAACACCATGGTAATTAATTATTGAGGCAAGATTCCTCAGTGGATGCTAAAATTAACAGGCACAAAGTTTAAGCAGAAATAGGATATTTGCAAAATCTTAAAATATCTTCTCCAAAATACATGTATCAATTTCAAAGGGCAAAACAATGACTCGACAGTTGAGAAACCCGGCAGATACCACTTTGACCAAGTGATCAGTGTAATACATACAGACGTCATGTATCCTTGTTATGCATGAGAAGGACTCATGAACTCTGATGACCTTCCCAATAATCATGACAAAACATCTGATAAATCCAAGTTGAGGGACATGCTACAAAAAGTATTTGACCAGTACTCTTCAAAAGTGTCAAGGTCATGAAAGACAAAGAAAGATTGAAGTAATGTCATAGATGAGAAGAGACTAACAGAAACATGATAAATGACACAATGTGGGATCCTAGATTGGATCCTGAACAAAGAATGGACATTAATGGAAAAACTGGTAAAATACAAATACAGTCTGTGGTTCGGTTAATAGCATTGTGCCAATGTTAATTTCTTAGTTTTAATAATTTTTCTATGGTTATGTAAAATGTTAACATAGGGAGAAGTTGGGTACAGAGTATACATGGAAACTCTACTATTTTTGTAACTTCTGTAATCTAAAATTATTTCAAAATAAAAATTTTAATGAAAACAAGGGTACCCTTCGGCAGTTGTAGGGCCTTCTAATCTAAGAAGTAGCCCTTAAATGCATTGCCAAGATGGCGCTCGCCGGATGAGCATGGGGTGGTGCCCAGGCATTTTGGCGGCCTATGACATTAGTCTACCTGTGTTCCGGGTATCTCCCTATTGGTGGCCTGAGTCTTCCGTGAACGTGATCAGCTCATGGACACCATTTGCTTGCATTAGTGCCTTCCTGTGTAAAGAGCTTATGACTGCTTGACCTTTATGCTGATTGGCCCATGAATGTTATATATACTCTGCTGTTTCTGCAATAAACGAGTTCCTGCTTTGACTGAGCTCCTTTTCGTGTCTGTTTGTCTCCAGCATTAAGCGGTGAGGCGGAAGCTGGTGTTCAGGTGGGCAGTCGGCACTCACCCGCAGGTTCGGAGGGGGCTCGGGGGAGACTAAAAACCCCGACAGGCAATAGAGAAAAATTTTAAAGAACACTATAGAAAAAGAACGTGCAGCTATTACATTACATTCATTAAAAGATACGAAATTTTAAAATTATGGTGTGTGAATATTTTATTTCTCCGGAATTGATTCTTATGCAAAAAAAAAATTGCTGTCCATCATGATAAAAAGCCTTATTAAATCATGCTCCTGTTAAAAATTTTCAGTGGCTCCTTAATTGCCTTTTAATTGCATTTGAATCTATCTCTGAAACTGCTCTGGTCCTTGTGGCCTCCCTTTTCCCTCCTTTGTACTCTTTGTACCCTTTATTCCCCCAAAACAAATGCACCTTGGGTTCTGCAACCTTCCTTTATCCTACATTCCTGGAAATGCCTTTCCTCTAGATTCCACTTGTTCAGAGCCCATGAATGCTCCCCAGGGTGAAGAAACCTCACCTTCCCTTGAAGTCCCAGAGGATCTTCCTTTGTGACCTTTACCAACTTCCAGTACTGCTCTTAGACCTAGGAGAATGGTGGCTCTACACAGAGGCTATTTGGAGTGCCTTTTTACCTGAGACCAGTGGTTCCTTCCAGGCAGAGCACCCAGAGCTTAGACCAAGACCTACATACTCTGGCCCCATTTATCTCTTTTAAGGACACTTTGCTATCCTCTACATGAGACTGACCACTAGAATAATATTGCCATGCTGATTTAGGGTGACTCAAATTGTTTATATGAACAGGAGCACTGCCAAAAATATTTGACCAGGACCCACACACCCTAGAGGTGGCCCTGTCAATTTCTATCATGTTTCTTGTATTATACATGCCTTGAAAGGTCTATGTCTTACTCGTGCCTGCATTCCCTCCCAACAATGGCACTTTGTGCATAGTAGATGCTCCATAAATATTTTTTAGAATGGCTACCTGAAGGAATGAGTAACCTCTCAGATTTTCATATTTCTTTTGACCCAAGATTTTAATATGTTTTCTCTACACAAATTTCTGGATCTTCATCATTCTTCTGAGTGGCAAAGAGGGATTTCCTTGTCCCCGAGCCCTCCAGTCACTGACCTTACCGTTGATGTGCAGAAAACCTTATCAAGAAGGAACACACACGCCTCCAGATTTTCTTGACAATAAACGGTGAGTGAACTTCAACTCCAGGACGGATGAAACAGCCAAGCTTGGGAATGATGGTTGAGCGGTTACAAGTCAGGCAGCTTAGTAGTTTTTTTTTTCAACAGATAATTTATTTTTATAATTTATTTTGGTATCATTAATCTACAATTACATGTGTAATATTATGGTGATTAACCCCTTCCTCAGGTCCCCCCCACCAACCCCATTACTGTCACTGTCCATCAGCGTAGTGAGATGCTATAGACTCACTACTTGTTTTCTCTGAGTTGTACAGCCCTCCCCGTACCCCCCCAACATTACATCCGCTAATCGTAATGCCCCTTTTCCCTCTTATCCCTCCCTTCCCACCCATCCTCCCCAGTCCCTTTCTCTTTGATAACTATTAGTCCGTTCTTGGGTTCTGTGAGTCTGCTGCTGTTTTATTCCTTCAGTTTTTTTCTTTGTTCTTATACTCCACATATGAGTGAAATCATTTGATACTTGTCTTTTTCGGCTTGGCTTATTTCACTGAGCATAATACCCACTAGCTCCATCCATGTTGTTGCAAATGGTAGGATTTGTTTTTTTCTTATGGCTGAATAATATTCCATTGTGTATATGTACCACCTCTTCTTTATCCATTCATCCACCAATGGACACTTAGGTTGCTTCTATTTCTTGGCTATTGTAAATAGTGCTGCGATAAACATAGGGGTGCATCTGTCTTTTTCAAATTGGGCTGCTGCATTCTTAGGGTAAATTCCTAGGAGTGGGACTCTTGGGTCAAATGCTATTTCTATTTGAGTTTTTTGAGGAACCTCCATACTGCTTTCCACAATGGTTGAACTAATTTGCATTCCCACCAGCAGTGTAGGAGGGTTCCCTTTTCTTCACATCTTCACCAACATTTGTTGTTGTTTGTGTTTTGGATGTTGGCCATCCTCACTGGTGTGAGGTGATATCTCATTGTGGTTTTAATTTGCATTTCTCTGATGATTAGCGATGTGGAGCATCTTTTCATGTGCCTGTTGGCCATCTGAGTTTCTTCTTTGGAGAAGTGTCTATTCATGTCCTCTGCCCATTACTTTTTTTTTTTAATTCTTGAAAAGTAGCATATGCTTGTATTGGCTTTAAAAGACCAACAACTGCCTTCCGCACACACACTAGGAGAATAGGAATACAAATGCATAACAGTATTAGACCTACAATTATAGGCCATATCCAATGAAACAAAGAAAACCAATTAAACTACCCCCTTCATCAGGTCCCCCCCACCAACACCATTACAGTCACTGTCCATCAGCATAGTGAGATGCTGCAGAATCACTACTTGTCTTCTCTGAGTTGTACAGCCCTCCCCGTGCCCCCCCAACATTACATCTACTAATCATAATGCCCCTTTTTCCCCCTTATCCCTCCCTTCCCACCCATCTTCCCCAGTCCCTTTCTCTTTGGTAACTATTAGTCCATTCTTGGGTTCTGTGAGTCTGCAGCTGTTTTGTTCCTTCAGTTTTTTTTCTTTGTTCTTATACTCCACATATGAGTGAAATCATTTGATACTTTTCTTTTTCGGCTTGGCTTATTTCACTGAGCGTAATACCCTCTAGCTCCATCCATGTTGTTGCAAATGGTAGGATTTGTTTTTTTCTTATGGCTGAATAATATTCCATTGTGTATATGTACCACATCTTCTTTATCCATTCATCTACTGATGGACACTTAGGTTGCTTCCATTTCTTGGCTATTGTAAATAGTGCTGCGATAAACATAGGGGTGCATCTGTCTTTTTCAAACTGGGCTGCTGCATTCTTAGGGTAAATTCCTAGGAGTGGAATTCCTGGGTCAAATGGTATTTCTATTTTGAGTTTTTTGAGGAACCTCCATACTGCTTTCCACAATGGTTGAACTAATTTGCATTCCCACCAGCAGTGTAGGAGGGTTCCCTTTTCTCCACATCCTCGCCAACATTTGTTGTTGTTTGTGTTTTGGATGTTGGCCATCCTCACTGGTGTGAGGTGATATCTCATTGTGGTTTTAATCTGCATTTCTCTGATGATTAGCAATGTGGAGCATCTTTTCATGTGCCTGTTGGCCATCTGAATTTCTTCTTTAGAGAAGTGTCTATTCATGTCCTCTGCCCATTTCTTAATTGGATTATTTGCTTTTTGTTTGTTAAGGTGCGTGAGTTCTTTATATATTTTGGATGTCAACCCCTTATCGGATACCTCATTTATGAATATATTCTCCCATACTGTGGGATGTCTTTTTGTTCTACTGATGGTGTCCTTTGCTGTACAGAAGCTTTTCAGCTTGATATGGTCCCACTTGTTCATTTCTGCTTTTGTTTCCCCTGCACGGGGAGATATGTTCATGAAGAAGTCGCTCATGTTTCTGTCCAAGAGATTTTGCCTATTTTTTTTCTAAGAGTTTTATGGTTTCATGACTTACATTCAGGTCTTTGATCCATTTTGAGTTTACTTTTGTGTATGGGGTTAGACAGTAGTCCAGTTTCATTCTCTTACATGAAGCTGTCCAGTTTTGCCAGCACCAGCTGCTGAAGAGGCTGTCATCTCCCCATTGTATATCCAAGGCTCCTTTATCAAATATTAATTGACTGTGTATGTTTCGGTTAATGTTTGGATTTTCTGTTCTGTTCCACTGGTCTGTGGGTCTGTTTTGTGCCAATACCAAATTGTCTTGATTACTGTGGCTTTGTAGTAGAGCTTGAAGTCATGGAGCGTAATTCCCCGTTTTATTCCTCCTTCTCAGGATTGCTTTGGATATTTGGGGTCTTTTGTGGTTCCATATGAATTTTAGAATTATTTGTTCCAGTTCATTAGAGAAAGCTGTTGGTACTTTGATAGGGATTGTATTGAATCTGTGGATTGCTTTAGGTAGTATAGCCATTTTGACAATATTTATTCTTCCTAGCCAAGAGCATGGGATGCATTTCCATTTGTTAGTGTCCTCTTTAATTTCTCTTAGGAGTGTTTTGTAGTTTTCAGAGTATAGGTCTTTCACTTCCTTCATTTGGTTTATTCCTACCTATTTTATTCTTTTTGATACAGTTGTGAATGGAATTGTTTTTCTGATTTCTCTTTCTGTTAGTTTATCGTTAGTGTATAGGAAAGCAACAGATTTCTGTGTGTTAATTTTGTATCCTGCAACTTTGCTGACTTCAGATATTAGTTCTAGTAGTTTTGGAGTGGAGTCTTTAGGGTTCTTTAGGTACAATATCATGTCATCGGCAAATAGTGACAATTTGACTTCTTCTTTACCAATCTGGATGCCTTGTATTTCTTTGTTTTGTCTGATTGCCGTGGCTAGGACCTCCAGTACTATGTTGAATAACAGTGGAGAGAGTGGGCATCCCTGTCTTGTTCCCGATCTTAGATGAAAAGCTTTCAGCGTCTCGCCGTTAAGTATGATGTTAGCTGTGGGTTTGTCATATATAGCCTTTATGATGTTGAGGTACTTGCCGTCTATACCCATTTTGTTGAGAGTTTTAATCAGGAATGGATGCTGAATTTTGTCAAATGCTTTTTCAGCATCTATGGAGATCATCATGTGGTTTTTGTTCTTCTTTTTGTTGATGTGGTGGATGATGTTGATGGATTTTCGAATGTTGTACCATCCTTGCATCCCTGGGATGAATCCCACTTGATCATGGTGTATGATCCTCTTGATGTATTTTTGAATTCGGTTTGCTAATATTTTGTTGAGTATTTTTGCATCTATGTTCATCAGGGATATTGGTCTCTAATTTTCTCTTTTGGTGAGGTCTTTGCCAGGTTTTTGGTATTAGAGTGATGCTGGCTTCATAGAATGAGTTTGGAAGTATTCCCTCCTATTTTTTGGAAAACTTTAAGGAGAATCGGTGTTATTTCTTCTCTATATGTCTGGTAGAATTCAGAGGTGAATCCATCTGGTCTGGGGGTTTTGTTCTTGGGTAGTTTTTTGATTACCACTTCAATTTCGTTGCTGGTGATTGGTCTGTTTAGTTTTTCTGTTTCTTGTTTGGTCAGTGTTGGACGGTTGTATTTTTCTAAGAAGTGTCCATTTCTTCTAGGTTTTCCAGCTTGTTAGCATATAGATTCTCATAATATTCTCTTATAATTCTTTGTATTTCTGTGGGGTCTGTCATTATTTTTCCTTTCTCTTTTCTGATTCTGTTTATGTGTGTAGATGCTCTTTTTCTCTTAATGAGTCTGGCTAGGGGTTTATCTATTTTGTTTATTCTTTCAAAGAACCAGCTCTTGGCTTCATTGATTTTTTCTGTTGTTTTATTCTTCTCAATTTTATTTATTTCTTTTCTGATCTTTATTATGTCCCTCCTTCTGGTGACTTTGGGTCTCATTTGTTCTTCTTTTTCCCATTTCAGTAATTGTGTCTTTAGACTATTCATTTGGAAATGTTCTTCCTTCTTTAAATAGGCCTGGATTGCAATATACTTTCCTCTTAGAACTGCCTTTGCTGCATCCCACAGAAGTTGTGGCTTTGTGTTGTTGTTGTCATTAGTCTCCATATATTCTTTGATTTGGCCGTTAACCCATTGATTAATTAGGAGAATGTTGTTAAGTCTCCATGTATTTGTGAGCCTTTTTGTTTTCTTTCTAAAATTCATTTCTAGTTTTATACCTTTGTGATCTGAGAAGTTGGTTGGTAGAATTTCAATATTTTTGACTTTACTAAGGTTCTTTTTGTGGCCAGTATGTGGTCTATTCTGGAAGACGTTCCATGTGCATTTGAGAAGACTGTGTATCCTGTTGCTTTTGGGTGTAGAGTTCTGTAGATGTCTGTTATGTCCATCTGTTCTAGTGTGTTGTTCAGTGTCTCTGTGTCCTTACTTATTTTCTGTCTGGTTGATCTGTCCTTTGGAGTGAGTGGTGTGTTGAAGACACCTAAAATGAATGCATTGCTGTCTATTTCCTCCTTTAATTCTGTTAGTATTTGTTTCACATATGCTGGTGCTCCCATGTTGGGTGCATATATATTTATAATGGTTATATCCTCTTGTTGGATTGATCCCTTTATCATTATGTAATGTCCTTCTTTATCTCTTGCTACTTTCTTCGTTTTGAAGTCTATTTTGTCTGATACAAGTACTGCAACACCTGCTTTTTTCTCTTTGTTGTTTGCATGAAATATCTTTTTCCATCCCTTCACTTTTAGTCTGTGTATATCTTTGGGTTTGAGGTGAGTCTCTTGTAAGCAGCATATAGATGGGTCTTGCTTTTTTATACATTCTATTACTCTGTGTCTTTTGATTGGTACATTCAATCCATTTACATTTAGGGTAATTTTCTATAGATATGTACTTATTGCCATTGCTGACTTTAGATTCGTGGTTACCAAGGGTTCAAGGGTAGCTTCTTTACTATCTAACAGTCTAACTTAACTCTCTTGCTAAGCTATTATAAACACAGTCTGATGATTCTTTATTTCTCTCCCTTCTTATTCTTCCTCCTCCATTCTTTATATACTAGGTGTTTTATTCTGTACTCTTTTACATTTCCTTTGACTGTTTTTGTGGATAGTTGATTTTACTTTTTGCCTTTAGTTAGTATTTGGATGGTCTGCTTTCTTTGCTATGATTTTATTTTCTCTGGTCACATCTTTTGAGACTTAGGAGTGCTTCCCTCTAGAGCAGTTATTTTAAGATGTCCTGTGGAGGTGGTTTATGGGAGGCAAATTCTCTCAGCTTTCACTGGTCTGGAAATTGTTTAATCCCTCTGTCATATTTAAATGATAATCATGCTGGATACAATATTCTTGGTTCGAGGTCCTTCTGTTTCCTTACATTAAATATATCATGCCATTCTCTTCTGTCCTGTAGGGTTTCTGTTGAGACGTCTGATGATAGTCTGATGGGTTTTCCTTTGCAGGTGATCTTTTTCTCTCTCTAGCTGCCTTTAATACTCTGTCCTTATCTTTGATCTTTGCCATTTTAATTATTATGTGTCTTGGTGTTGTCTTCCTTGGGTCCCTTGTGTTGGGAGATCTGTGGTCTTCCGTGTACTGCGATACTTTTTCCTTCCCCAGTATGGGGAACTTTTCAGCAATTACTTCTTCAAAGACACTTTCTAACCCTTTTTCTCTCTCTTCTTCCTCTGGTACTCCTATAATGCGAATATTGTTCCGTTTGGATTGGTCACACAGTTCTCTTAATATTCTTTCACTCCTAGAGATCCTTTTATCTCTCTCTGCCTCAGCTTCTCTGTATTCCTGTTCTCTGATTTCTGTTGCATTAACAGTCTCTTGCATATCATCCAGTATTCTGCTAAGCCATTGATGGCTTGTCTCATTTCTGCATTGTCTTTCCTGACTTCCCTCACTTCTTCCCTCAGCTCTTGCATATTTCTCTGTAGATCCATCAGCATGGTTATGACTTTTATTCTGAATTCTTTTTCAGGAAGATTGTACGTTTCCGTCCACTCAGGTTCCCTCTCTTGTGTTGTCTGGGTCTTGGTGATATTTGTCTGTACCATATTCCTTTGTCTTTTCATGGCGGTAGAAGTGGTGCCTGGTAGGTGCCACGTATGTCAGCTGGGCTCTTTAAGACTTAAAAAAAAAAGATGGAAGAGAAAGAAAAGAGAAAAAAAAAGAAAGAAAAGAAAAGAAAAGAAAGGAAAAAAAAAGCCCACTGGGAGTAAATTCTGTAAGGGTGCTGTAGGTGGCACTGTTGCTCCACTGTTCCGCAGCTGTGGCCGTGCCGCTCTGCTGGGTCTTTTGCAGCTCTGGCCAGGGCGGAACGAATGGGAGGCTATTGTTCTCTGTGTGAAGTTTCAGCGCGGCTACTTTTTCCCAGTCCCCAGCCAAGAGGTGCAAAATTCCTCAGGACTCCCAGCCTGCTGGGCTGAGTGTGCTCGGATGATTGTAAGACCGCTGAAAAAAGCGCGCACTTTTCTTTTGTCCCAGGAGCTGGCTGCAAGGACCCAGGCACTTTCCCAGCTCAAAACCTATACCTTCTGCCTCTCCAATCTCCACTACACCACGTGATGTGTGTCAGCACTCCCAGCGCAGATCACCAGGGCTGGTTATTTCGCAGGCCTGTACTTCCACTCCCTCCCTGCTCTGAATCCTCTCCTCCCGCCGGTGCACTAGGGTGGGGGAGTGCTCGGGTCCTGCCGGGACGTGGCTCCATATCTGACCTGCCTCGCGGGGTGCTGAGTCCTCTCAGGTGCAGATGCAGGCTGTGCGCTGTCCTGTGTATTCTGGTCTCTCTTTTAGGAATAGTTGTATTTACTGTATTTTCATAGATATATATGGTTTGGGGGAGGAGATTTCCGCTGCCCTGCTTACGCCGCCATTTTCCTGGAACCTCTAGCTTAGTAGTTTTGATCGAACAGTGTTTTGGTTGTAACAAATTGTAGTGATAAAACGTATGTTTGTCGTGCTTTGTTTTTGATCTTCTGCTCTGAGGTTGAGGACACTCTCCCAAGGGGAAAATAAAAAAGGAAGAAGGACTGGGCAGAAAAAACTCATTTCACCCATCACTGAAATATTTCCTACCTGAAGGACAACCACCTTGAGAGAAGAACATGGAGGCAGCTCTTCACAGTCACCTGATTAAGGGGCTTGGGTTTGGTCCTGACTCAGAGGGAAATACATCATGACTGAGAGCCTCCCACTACAGCGCCTGCACTCTCACTGCCAAACCTGGGCTCGACCCCAGCAGACATATGAGAAAAGATGACCGCCAGAACCACCAAGATGGAGGAGGCTTGCTGTTGCCAGGTCCACCCACAAGGGTCACAATGACTGCATGAGGTCATGGAATGTTGAAGATGAAATGAAAGTGGCTCCAAAGTCACAAAGTCGCAGGTGGGTGGACATCCTTTCAACACAGCTCCCAGGAACAGAGCTGAACCCCTCTCCCGGATGATCCCAGGAAATAGTTACTTCTCCCAGACAAAGTTGGGCTCAAATCCATGCATGTCCTGTTCCCCCAAAAGCCCACTCTCTCCAGGGCTTGTTGGGACAGACAGATAACTACAGGCCCCCTGGGACTCGTCTGTGTGAGGGCAGGGTGCACAGTTTGACACACAGGTGGATGGACAGGTGTGCTTCTTGGGGAAGCAGCAGAGAAGTGGCAAGAAGCTGGCAGCAATCCCCAAGACGGCCCCGGCACCATGGACATTTATGAACCTCTAGATGATCCTGAGACAAAAGGTGAAAAGGCACCCCATCCCTCACCACTTAGGCCCTCTGGGCTTCTTGAAAGAACACCCAGTGATCACAGGGACCTTGAAGCCCCCTGTCCTCCTCACCGGGGACCCTCTAGAATTGGGATGATGAGTTACACTGACCTAGCTTCAGGGCTTGCCAAGCAGGGTATGAGAGAGTTGGATGCAATGCTATGCTGCAGCTGGCCCACACCAGCTGTAGCTGACTTTAATTTTCAGTTTATGAGTTGGTCAATGTCATATTAGTAGTTTGAAATCAGCCACATTGGGAATGTTTACACCACCTGAATTGGCTAACACTACAGAATTTTTTTTTTCTTGGAGAGCCAGGTAAACATTTACCAGCATTCCACTGGTTGGATGGAATTCTAAAATTGTTTGACTAATGAGGAAATTAAGACTCAGAAAGCCATCACTGTTTGATGGCTAAGCTGCCATATGTCTTCTGTGTGGTTTATGCCAGGCCACTGCTACTTCCATCTATTATCACACAGACTTTGTCTTACAGGCTGGGAAATAAATGTTGGAGCATAGGCCTATGGACAAGGACTAAGAAAGACACAGAACCTATGTGGACTCATCAGGAACCCCACTATCTGAGAACCTGGGTAGTTAGAAATGGGACCCCTGCCATGAATGCTCAGACCACCCAAAGAGTAAATTGGCTAAGTTCTGACAGGCTGCCTGTGGGGCAGCTTCGCTCCCCCTAACCACTGCCACCTGCTGATGTGGAAAGGCCAGCTCTGGACCTTTGTGTGTGGCTTTCAGGAGCTCATGGCTGGTCCTAGATCAGTGGCTCAGTGGCAGAAAAATCACATCTAGAAAGTGCAGGGGACTAGTGTAAGGGAAGCTCAGGGCGTGTGTATTTAATCACAGCAATTAATTTCAACTCCAGGGAAATTTTGCAAGCCCTTCCTTCTCCATGGTCATAAAATAAATGTTGGATTGGAAGGAAGAGACGCTAGGTCAAATTTTTAGGAATCAAGTTATCCTTCTTGCTCCCTGGGACTGCTTCTATTCTGTTTTATTTTACATTTGACCCGAGTCACCTGCCCAGCCCTGTCCCTTGCATTCCCTGGCATAATTTGTGCCTGCTGATGTGGAAGCCTATGCATCCGCACACAGCCTTTCCCTGCAAAAATAGAACCTGGACCCCACCCAATTCAATAAGAAGGAAATATGTGAGCAAGGAGCTGTCTCCAAGGCAGGCCCCAAACATGGAATTGGAAGGAGCAGCAGGTCTCCAGAGAACTCACAGGGGTGCTTAGTACAGGACCCCGTGTAAGACGGGGAGGCAGCACTGCATTGAGGAGAGAGACCTGTAGAACAGAGTCCCACTGGCAGGGATGAATGCATGCCTCAGTTCTTAGGCACCCTGAGCCACGTGGGGCTGGGGGGACAAAGGAGCAGCCAGGATCTGGGTCACAGAGGAAGAGGAAGCCGGTGGTAGACTCCACCTGGGAGGCCGGCAGGTTTCACTTCCAGAATCAAGGAGATGAGTTTTCTTCCAGGTGAATCTGAAACCTCACCAGCACCACAGGACAGTGACGAAACTCTCTACTGTGAGGCTGAAGCCTCACAGGCTGTGGAAAAAGAGAAACCAGCCTGGGAGTGTTCAGAAACAGACCTGGAGATCGAAGGTTAGAGCGGGCATTTATGGGGTGGGGGCTCACCTCCTTCTTAGGAAGCTGGAGAAATCTGGTCTCCCTAGCTGGCCATGGCCTTTCCTGGTGGGCGTCCTGTAGAGGAAATGTGGCAGGAATGTTCAGTTGTATGCCATGTCCTTCTCAAGGCTGGCCGGGTGGCAGCCGCTGGAGCTGCCCCGTGCTTGTGGCTCCAGGGGTCAAGGGCTCACATCAGCTTCATGACAGTTGAACCAATACATGAAGAGGGCCTTGTGGTTTCCTAAATGTTTCCACATGTGACACATTACATCACCTTTGAATAGTCCCAGGAGGTAGGCATCATTACCCACCTTTTACAGAGAAGGAAACTGAAGCTTAAAGAGATGTGTGTGAGCTGTCCAAGGCCAGCGAGAGCTTGCCAATGTTGGCTGATCCCATCTTCGCCCCACCATGCCGCCCTGCCTTCTGTATTCCATATTCCAGGGGCTCCTGGAGTATTTGTGGCCCGTCTTGTATCCCAGGGACTTTCCTCCCTGCACACCATTGTCCTTGTTTCCTCTACTTGAGAGCCCCATGTTTGCCCTCTGCAAATCCAAAGTCAGCTCGGAAACCTCCCCACCATGGTCAACCTACAGCCTCACCCTCCACACACACCTCCTCCCTCCCTGCAAGATCCCTGCATCTTCTTGCTCTTTTTCTGATATTCTTTTCCCCATCAAGACTGCTGCTCATGTCGCTCTCAACATGGAATTGTACCTGGTTGGAGGGGGTGGCAGATAAAAACTCCGGATGTTTTGTGCCAGACTCCTGCTTCTATCTCTTTCCCTCTCCCCACCCTCTGCTCCTCGCAAATGATACCAGTGTGGCAAGCTGCCTCTGAAATAGAGCAGTAGTGAATACACCTAGAAAGGTCAGTAGAATCAGAGCAGAATTAGTGCCAGGAAGAAAGCAGGGGTGGAGGGAAGTGGCGGAGAGTAGGGGGTTACCTACCCTATTTTGGCAAACAGGAAGGAACCTCTAATGACTGAATTTGGCGCCAACAGCTCTGTGCTGGGACAGAGACTAAGGGCTCAGCTGCTGCAGCTCCTAGGGCCCCTGCAGCTGGTGCTGAGATCTGAGAATGGGGCAGCAAGGGCTTTGGGACAGTCTGAGACATGAACCCAGGTGGAAATAGCAAGTGGTGGAGAGACCACAGCCTAGGGAGAGGAAGGAGCAGATGCTGCTCACCCACTGCGTGCCATTTTTCCTATGCAACCATGGTTCTCACTCGGGTGATTTTTATATCGTAGGGGACATCTGGCAAACTGGGGGTGGGGGATGCTATTGGCATCTCATGGATAAAGGAAAGGAATCCTGCTAAATACCCTACACAGCCCCTCACAACAGAGAATTATCCAACTCAAGATGGCAGTAGGGCCAAGGTGGAGAAACCCTGCTTGGCAGCCCTCCCAAAGATGAGGCCGCTTCGTAGCTATGCGAGCCAAGTCAGCTTCCTTGCACAGCTGTCCTTTCACCAACAAAGTTTTCCTTGTCTGCCTTAGAAATGTTTGGGGTGGGTTAGCCAAAGGCCCTGGGGGCTGAAGGAAAAACAGATGCAGGTTTAGACCCTAGCTGGCCCCAGGAAGCTCAGCCATCGATGGGGCTTGCTTATGAGAACACAGCTGTGGGGGCATCCAGAAGCCAGGGAGGCCCACCGCCCACTGACCATGAGCCAGGCAGGTCTACAGCCCAAGGAACAAAGGCCCCAAGAACTTGGAAATGGGGAGCTTAAGTCCCTGATTTCTGTTAGCTACCCTAATAGGTTTAGCATTGATGAGATAGCTATGACTTGGGGCTAGATTTGTCACTGGTAAAGTAGGGATGACAGTCCTTTTTGTGAGGAAAAATGACATGCAAGTCTTTGAAAGAGGAAAGCCCACTCAAATATGAGCTTGTTTCCAACTTACTTGAGAGTTTCCCCATCTTGTAATGATTTGCTACCTTGTGGTGTCCACTCTGTTCTACTTGGGCTATTTTTAAGTATATCTTTAAATCTTTAATAAAGCTTTATCTATGGCTCACATTTTAACAGTGGTAGTGAGACTAAAATGGAAGTGGGGACTCTCTCAACCAGCACAGATCACCAGCTTTTTGTCTGTTTGACTTTTCAGAGCTGTTCCAAGGTGGGGAACAGAGCTGGGCCTTTGCATGTCTTTGATGATCAGTCATTGTATGAGGCCAACAGGGAAAGGTAGGGGTGGGGCACACTGCTCCTTCACCTAGGAAAGCTCAGGGCTCTTACCCAAAGAGAGATGTCCACATCGGGCTTTCTGGGGTTAGGGTCTCCGTCTCTCACCTCTAGCTGACTTTCTGATTGGAGTCACACACCCATAGGGAGAGAGCCTCAGGCAGAGGGGACACCAGTCAGAAGCTGGGGGCGGAGAAAAGGCAAAGATAGAAGAGAAACCTCACTTCATCCACATGCATCTTTCCCTGCAGATACTGAGAAATTTTTTACCACCGGACAAAGGGAGCTGTACCTGGAGGCCTGCAAACTAGTGGGTGTCGTGCCTGCCTCCTACTTCATCCAGAACATGGAGGAATCCTACGTGAACCTCAGCCACCATGGGCTGGGCCCCAACGGTACCAAGGCCATTGCTATAGCCCTAGTGGTAAGCTTGCTAGTGGGGGCCCACAAAGCCTGGCAGAGTTGGAGAGATGACAGAGTGGCAGGCCTACGAGTCAGAGAACCTAAATTGCAACCTTATACCCACCCTGCCCTACGTTCTGTTTCACTGCCAGGTGATTTCTCCAACAGACATAACACACCAGCTGCTAGGAAGGAGACTGCTGGCAACTCGGGCCTTGGAAGTCACACTCTTTCCTATTCGGGAAGCAGAAATACCAGCCCTGGAATAGTGGCTGGGTTGGGCTGGGGCCCAAGTGCTGATGTGAGAGCACAATACAAAACGTCAGCTTGGGTCTCAATTCTGAAGCCCACCTTTGCTATAAATGGGTTCACTACTGAGCCATTCCATTCCATGCCTGCCTTTAGCAACATCATAATTCTTAAAGATTGAACTGTAGAGTGGGTCACAGTTTCCCACAGGAATAATGTTCTCTCCCTTTTTTGGCTTGGCATGAGTGAACAAGGACTTGACCTTGATTCATGTCAGCTTTCTATAATTATAATGGATTATATACAAAACTGACTCCCATCCTGGGAAAACAGAAAATTTAACTAACAACAGCTATGTCAGTGCAACACTGTTTGTTCACTTAGGACATTAAAGAGAATGTGCCATGAGAAAAAAGAAAAGCACTAGCTCATTTTTGGAGATATAAAAGCATTTGCTTTTAGCACATGCCCATTAAAAAGTTACATGTCATGTAAGATTTGCTGCTTTCTGGGGAGAGGGAGGAAAAAGAGGGAAGAGCAGAGAAAGAACAAAGCCATCTTGAAATTTATTGAGCGTTGAAAGACTGATTAATGGAGTGTTAGGAATGCACCATTACCTCATGAGTTTCATGGGGAAAAAATGTATAATGATGACATCCTCTCAAGACTTGGGCCACTTGTTTCTTAGTAACAGCAGTTTCTGCCTGGGGGAGTTTTCCTTCTGTGGTTCCCTGCATCACTCATTTGACAACCACCAGGACCTTCTGGAGGAATGCACTTCCATGGATCCTTTGTACTGCTTAACTTCAGACATGCTGTGTTTCCCTGTCTTAGATTAAAAGCCCCCTGAGAGTAGGAGTCATATTTCTCCTTTGAGTCTGTCCCCCACCTGCCTATCTCCATGCCCTTGCACTTGGTGGGGTGAGGGCCCCTGGAGGTCCCAGATGTTCTTTGCTCATCCTTGTTTCCCCAGAGTTGGCACAGAGGGGAACCAATAGTGACACGCCTGCATGAGACGAATGTGGATGGACTTGGTGATCAGGTGGCCTGATGCACCATGCAGTGCCTGTTGATCCCAGGATGACTCTGGAAGTGGCCACTCAAGCCTTGTTTCTGGACACTGCTAAATGACACCTAGTGGGGAAGGCCACTGGGGCCAACTCCCTTGGCTCTGAGCACAAGAGAATTGTGCCCACCCCGAGCTGAGACCAGACTGAGACATTTCATGAAGCAGGGGCCATTTTGCACTGCAGTAGCTCACACTATCACATTTTCCCTCTTCCTGGAGCTAGAGTTCCTTAGCACTTGCTGCTTCCCTCACTGCTTGGGGTGCTTTGAAAATGCTCGGATCCAAAGATGCATCTGTTGTCTGCGCGTTCTGTACTGGGAATGAGACAGCAAAGGGAAGGATCAAAGTGTCGGCTAGAGCTAACTCCAGTCCCACACGCTGCAAGTCATTTCCCCCTGCCTTGCTCTCTGTGGGAGTGCAGACTCACTGGGACATAGGTATTTAAGTCCAGGTCCTTCTAAACAGCCTTGAGGCAACGTCCTGAAGAGCCTGAAGCCTCAACTAGAGGAAAGGCCTCTGAAGGAAGCAGCCACAGGATATGCTTAATGCTTAACTACCCTGATTGAAAGTATCAAGTTCTCCTTAATCTTGGAGTGGGTCACAGGCCTCTCAACTGAAGCTAAATAGTTAAAATCTGTTCGGCTAATCCTTGTGCCTCAGTTACTTTTCAGGGCTCTCCCGTTTTAACATCCGTCTTCTGAAGTCCCCTGGGAGCCCCTTTTGGTGGGGTGCCCAGAATCAGCATATTGTCCCAGCAAAGCTCAGTGGGATTAGAAGGTCCCTGTGTTTTTCTCCTGTTCCCATGCACTCCTCCAGAATTGCTAGCCTGCATCTCCATGCCCCTGAAAAGGCTGGGCTGTTCAAGAAAGGGGACAGGTTCCAGGCAAGAGCAAGGAGCTGACTGAGTCACCAATGATCTCTGTCTTCCTCTCCCTCCCCTGTGGTGGCTGAAGTCCAACACGACTGTCCTCACCCTGGAGCTGGCAGACAATTGCATCATGGAGGAGGGCGTCTTGAGCCTGGTGGAGATGCTACAAGAGAACTACTACCTCCAGGAGATGGTACTGGGCCCTGCCTGCTGGTTCCCCCACACCTGGATGCTCAGAGCCTAATTGGGATAAGCCGGAGGCCCATGCCCAGCCCAGGCCAGCCTCCAGGCTTTCCGCAATGGGTCTGAGGGTCCCAATTCCTAGAAGTGACTTCTCAGAGGCTGGCCAGGGGCACTGGGACCCCTGTGGCCATAGGAAACCCTAAGAAACCATTTCTGTCTGGACCTCATAAGCCCCAAATGGATAAACTTACTTCTGTATAGTTGCCTTAAATGAACTTAAGGAAAATAAAAACATGAAATAATTTCATAAAGTACAATGTGCCCAGAGATAGATGATGATGATGGTTGCATAACAATACAAATATACTTACAACCACTGAACTGTATACTTAAAAATGGTTAAGATGGTATGTCTATTTTAACCACGATTTTAAAATTGAAAAAAGGGGGGGTAAAAACAATTAAGATGATATTGCCTGGTCTATATGAAGTTCCTCCCACTAGCCTGAAAGGACTGTGTCCATTTAGATTCCTACTTCTTCCTAGCATAGTGATTCATGCTACATGAATCAATGAATGCAATTTACAGTGATGGTTTACCCTAATTTTGTAGTTGTTTTATGCCAAACTCTATACATAAAGCTGTCTTGGGTTTCAAAAAAAATTATAGTATGTTTATCTGAAGTACTGCAGCAAAACTGGTACATGGGAACTCATTGAAGTTAACTGTAGAGAAAACTAAGACCAGCCAAAGGGCCTCAGAACAAGGCTTTAGAAAATCCAGGGTTCCTATCTTCTTCTCGGCTTTGCATTTCCTAATCCTATCCTTCCACCACTGCCCCCTCTCCCACCCAAAACTACTCCCTGGGTGCAAGGCTCAGGCAAGCCCCACCCTGGCATCATTTGTTGATGAGGGCCCTTTGGTGGGATTTTTACAAACATAAACATTCTCTTACCTTTTAGAACATTTCTGACAATGATCTTGGTCTGAAGGAGGCTCAAATCATCTCAGAGTTTCTCCAGAGAAATATCTCTTCACTCTTGACCCTTCAGCTTGCAGGTGAGCCCATGGAAGAGGAGGGAGAGGATATGGGGAATGGAAAGGAGGGAAGGGAAAGAGCCAAGAGAACCCAGGTCTAACTGAACCAGACCAGGCCCTTCCGAGTTCAGAGACCAGAGCGCTTGTCTACACCCTGCTAAACCCTTCCAGTCATGTTTGCCCCGTGTCCACGGCCACTCTGGCTTCCCAGCTTTCCTGGACAAGTGACTTCTGATGTACTGTGCAACATTCCTTCCACTGCATAGAAGTCTCTACCCCAGCTATCTGCATGGCTCACTCTCTTGCTTCATTCCTGTCTCTGCTTAAATATTATCTCCTTAGGAGGAACTTCCTGACCACTCTGTGCAAGCAGCACCCCCCCATTACCGTCATTCTCTATCCTGCTTCCCTGCTTGGTTTTTCTAAATGACATCTATTGCTACCTGACCCCACATTTTGTACACTGATTTTTTAGTTCATTATCTGTCTTTCTCACAGGAAAAAAAGTTTTTTTTATGAATTCTAGCATCCACAGACCTGCCCTCACTCAGGGTTGTGCTTTGAATTTATACTATAATGCAGGATCCTGGGACCCCTAAGGCAAGAAATTAACATAAGTCTCCTATGTTGGTAATGCCCGGGGACATGCAACAGAAACAAACACAGCACCTCTTTGAGGAACAACCCCTGGACCCAGGCTGCAGGCTGCTTAGGATTCCCGCCGATAAAACTCCACTTAAAAAAGGCTCACAGTCCAGGATAGCAAAACAAGGAAACAAAACACCATGAGCATTTTCAGACGCAACAAGTGGCAGCATGGTACCCTCAAGAACTTCAGAAAATACAGTTTTCAGATACAGACTGTACATTGAGTGATCAATCATTTATCCTCCAAACTGTCATGAGCAGCGCTATTCATTAACTGAAACTGCAAACAGATATCTTGCACTCAACTACAGACTGAGAAACATAAAAATAAAAGCATGCAAGAACAAATCACTATTTTTTAAAAGATTTCCTCTAAAATATAAATTTATATTTAATACTTTAATTCAAGAAAGAACTGAACAGTATTCAAAATATTGAATGTCTTCATTTAGGAAGACTGTACAGGTTATAGTTCTGCCAGTGGAATATCTGTTTCCCTATACCATCTCCATAATTATCAACAAGTTATCTGTGAATCAGATTTATTGTGTATGGGTGTTGAAGTCACAGAGCTTGGGTTCCAGTTTTTCTGGTTGTATTGGCTTGGGCCTCTAATATAGTATTAACATACTATGAAGAGCTCTTTGTAAAAATACAAAGTACCTAGCTCTATATCAGGCTGCTGAATAGAGTCTTTAGGGGGAGGGATCTGGGAATCGGTATTTTATCAAACTTCCCAGATGACTATCTTAGAGCTAGTTCTGCACTGTTTGTAACCACTGATGTAAACACAATAATTTGAAAAACTACTCACTTAGTTTTATACATTGAATAGCTCATTATCCCATTTTATTGCACTGGTACCAGACACAGCCAAAGAAGTATTTGTATTTCAGTAGGCTTATTCATTCATTCATTCATTCAGCATTTATTGAGCACCTGTTATGTACCAAGCACTATTTAGGTGCTAGAGATACAAAGATTATTAAGGGCTCAAAGGAGAAATTTATTTCCTAGAAATCACACCTATTTCCCAGAAATCTTTTTAGATAGCTAAGCAGGTCCAGGGCTAGGGTGAAAAAGGGAGGCACTCTCTTCAGTCACAGAAATTAAGGGGCTTCAAAAAACTCAGTAACCAAGTGAATAATGTCTTAATACAATGTTTTTAAAAGTCAAAATTAATGCAAAAAAAATGTGTGATGATCACAATATCAACACTTTAAATAAAAAACAGGATCCAAAAGGAATAGATTGGGGTGAGGTGAGTGAGGCCTAGTTATGCAAGTGGAGAGTCAGATCTTGTCTTTATTTAAAATTTTTAAATTGTGTTCATCATAGATGTTTTTGCATTGGTTTTGGTTTATTTTTATTTAAAAAAAATTTTATTAAGGTATCATTGATACACACTCTTATGAAGGTTTCACATGAAAAATAATGTGGTTACTACATTCACCCATATTTTGATTTTGATTTTTTTAAATATCGTATTAAAATACTTTTCATCATGATTACTGAGCTTTTCAGTGCCCCTTAGGTTTTGCATACAAGGCAGGTGCGTCCCTTACCCTCCTCTGGTCACAGCCAGACTTGGATTAGCATTTTGTATAGTGTTGCAGACTTTAGGCATGAGGCTGGGGCTTGGTGCTGCAAAAGAATGCACAGGGTGTGGTGTACCAACTCCCAGAACTCCTGGATGATCATGGCAGAGCCGGAAGGAATGTTAAAGGAGATGGTAAACAGTTGCCCTTCTTGTGTTTTCTTCTATGTCCATGTATTTGCTTTAAGTACTTGCCACTTTTTCTATGGCTGATTATTCCAAAGGGAAGAGACTGGCAGGGCTAGGATTAGAGAGGGTAAGGAGCCCTAGTCTGGACAGCATTGCAAACTTCCACCTTCACTACAGGAAATAACTTCAAGGACGAGTCTGCAGAGCTGTTCTCCCAAGCCCTGTCGGTAAGACACAAGGGTGGGTGCACCTGAGCCGCGCAGGAGATGCTCCTGGTAGTTCTGGAGGTGAGGTGGCCCTGGGGATAGGGAAGTGAGGCCACTTGCAGGGATTAGGATGCTGGTGAGTGTTTGGACTCTGCCAATCCTGGCAAAAGCCACAGCAAGTGGCAGGGCTGTTTGGATGTCATTAAACTCTCCCAGAACTCATCAACAGTAAAGCAGAAAATGAACAGGAGATTGTTTTCAGTGTAAGAGCCCTGGCCTACCAAATTTTTGGCATAAGGGAGCCCTCCATCACACTGCCCAGAATAAATGAGGCACTTATGGTCACATAAAAGACAAAACTTAGCTCTCTCCACTGTTTCTTTCTGTAGATCAATTACCGAATTAAGACTCTGGACCTCAGCCACAACCAATTCTCTGATAAAGGAGGTGAACACCTGGGACAGATGCTGGGTAAGTGTCCCACAAAGGGAAGGGGGGCCAGCAAAAGAGAGGGACTTGGGGGACAGGGACAATTGCTTGTCAGAGCTGCATCTCCTGTCCTTCATCATTATTGAATGTTCTGATAATAAAAGGCATGTAAACCATATCAGAAATACATTTTAAATGGAGCAAACACTTGGATATGGGAAGTAAAACTTTAAAATGATTAAAAGAACATATAGGCAAATAACTTGCTGACCTCAGGGAGGCAAGGGATTATTAAATACTCACAAGGAGGATAAACTGTAACAAAAATAATTCACATATTTGAAAACAAATTTAAAACTTGCATATGATAAAGACATTTTGGGACAATGTTAAGAGACAAGCAACAGATGGGAATAGATATTTGCAGTATTTGTAAAATATAAAAGGTTAGTGTCTTGAATATTGATAAAAGATCCTAAAGATCAACTAGACAATAAGTACTCCCAATAAAACAATGGTCAAGGCATATGTACAGTAGAAAAAGAAGCCAAATGCCCAAACTCTTTAGTAATTAGAGTAATGCAAAATAAAACAACGAAAAGATACTCCTTGACCTCTATCAAAGCTGCAAAATGTTCAAGTCAGAGATTACCAAGTGCAGTGACTGCAAGGGAGAAATGAGAAGACTCAGAAGCTGTTAGCTAAAGACACATTGGACAGCAATTTGACAGTATTTAGTAAAACTGAAAAAGGTATGTGTTTTATGATGCAGTAATTCACCTCTGCCTGTCTCAGAGACACTCTCGTAATACACAGAGAGAGATGTCTCAAGCGGTTCATGGCAGAATTGTTATAAAAGAGAAAAGTACAAACAACCCAAATGTTCATCCCTTGGAAATGAATAGAAAGGGGAGGACACTGTTAACCAAGAGGACAGGGTGCTCATTTTGGTGGGTGGAAAGCGAAAACCTCACAGGCAAGGTGGATTTTTGTTGAAACCTGAATATCAAAAGTAGTGGTCTACTAGATTCTGAAAGTACAAATTCCAGACAAAAAGTATAGATCTTGGATTGCTTGAGGAACATGAGGGACAGTGTGGCTGAAGCAGAGTGGACAGGAGAGGAGAATGCAGGAAGAGGCCACTGAGGTGGTCTGCAGTCATCATGTTCGGCTTTGTGGGCCATGACATGCACGAAGTCTGGATTTTATTCTACATGTGATGAAAAATCATTGGAGGATGCTAAAGTGAGGGGGTGACATGGTCTGATTGCAGTTTTAGAACAGCTGTGTAGAGAATGCTGCCAAGGAAAATAAGAATGGAAGAAGAGAGGCCAATGAGGAGGCTTGTGTGGTAGTCTAGGCAAGATGGGATAATAGCGTGAGCTATGTGGGGGGGTTATAGACAAGAGTAGATGGATTCAGATTATATTTCGGAAGGAAAGCCAGAAGGACTTGCTAATATGAAGAGTGAAGGAAAGGGAGAGAGGAAGAGGGACTCATGGTTATTTTGTTTCAGCCCCTGGTTGAATGATGGTGTCATTTATTTAGATGGGGGAAACTCAGGAGCAGGTATAGAGGAGCAGGAGTCAGGAACCAAGATTTCCATTTCGGTCATGTAATGTTTGTGTTGCCCATTTGACACCTACCTAGAGATGTCAGACAGATGGTTTGTTATATGAGTTTAGAGTTTGGTGAACAGGTCAGGACTGGAGATACACATTTGGGATATATCATATGCATATAGACATATTTAAAACCATGGGACAGGATGAGGCTGTCTAGGTAAGGAATGTAAATAGTGTTGAGTAGGTGGCCACTGCACTGACCCCTGGGTCATCAAACATTTCCAGGTGTCACAGAGGGGGAGGAGTCTGAGAAGGAGTGGTCAGTCAAATAAGGAAACTGAGGTATCAAGGATTATTTCATGTAATCCATGTGAAGGATTATTTCAAGAAGGGACAAGTGGTCAGCTGGGTCAGGTGCTGCTTAAAGGTCAAATAAGATAAGGACAGAAAAGTGACCCCTGGACTTGGCAACAGGGAGATAATTGGTGGCTTGACAAATGGTTAAGCTGTGTTAGTGAAGTGGGTGAGTTTGGAAACTCATATGCAGAGTAAGTTGAAGTGGGAGGTACCTCCAGAAACTCTGCTGAGATGAGGCTGGAATGAAAGGGTGGGTGGCATGGAGTCCAGGAAGGTTTTTAAAGGAGGAAAATGCTGATACAGGAAAAGGAGAAACTGATGATGCAGAAGGAGGAGGGGATGGTTCTAGGAGCACAGTCCTTGAAAAGGCTGAAAGCAATTGCTGCCAGAGCAAAAATGGAGGGGTTGCCTCTGAGAGCAGCAAGGACCGTTCACTCATGGAAAGAGGGAGGAGGGCAAGAGTGGGTGCTCAGTGCATGTAAGCTGGTAGAATATGTGTTTGGAGGATGAAGGTTTCCCATCTCATTGCTGCCATTTTCCCAGTGAAGCAGGAGGCCAGGTCTTCAAGTGATAGCGGGGTACAGGCTCACAGATGTGAGAGGGGGGAGAAGGCATAAGACAGCATTCAGGAGGGGAGGACAAAGTATAAAAGAACAGAGCAGTTTGAGTCTCCATTTGACAACTAATTTTCAAACATGTTTAAAGTAATTTCAAAATACAAAGTGAAACAGACTACATCCTGTTTAAATATGGTTATTGTCATATTGTATATGTGGCTTCTAAAATATTTATCATATTATGAAAGCTACCAAATATTAAGTGATCGCATGGGATAGGCATCATACTAGGCAGTTTATGTCAACCTCACAGCAACCTTGTGTGGGTTAATATCTGCATTTTACAGGAAATAAAATAGAAGTAAGGATAAGTGACCTGCTCTTAGATCACACCATTAGGAAATGATGAGAACAGAAGTAAAATTTAGATTTCTGGCCATTTAAGAGATGCAGGTGTGCGAGGTGTAACTTAAGTGAGGGAATCGGCAGAGAAGGGGACAAAGAGTAAGAAGAGAATGAGAGAGCAAGGGAGAGAGCTTGAAGGCAGGAGAAAGTCTGTCCTCAACATATTACAGGGTGTTGTGCGCTTGACTAGAAGTACATCCTGGTGGTTGACGTGGAGAGACACGATCATTCCCACAGTGCACTGTCCCTAAAAAATTAAATGTAGTAAGACATTTTTCTGAGGCCGAGGGCTGAAGGAGATTGCTTCCCTTCAGTAAAGCTTCCAGGAGTGCTTTAACCTCTCCTTCCAATGTTGCCCTCAGCACATCCATCTTCCCAGATAAAACTGGCAATACTTATGTGTTTAAATAGGATGTTTTCTCTACCCTGTGTGGCATGTAAGCGAAAGCATCTTGAAGTTTTTTTTAAGTGCAATTTCTGTGCAAACCCAGCTTCTGGACCAGCCTGATGTCTCCCTACTTCCAACTGATTGTGTCCCAAAGCTCTCCTGGATAGAAATTCTGGAGCCACCACTGCTCCCGCAGGTGTCCATGAGAAAGACGTCCTGTAATGTAATGCGGCATGCCTAGCACAGTCTCCCTATGTAAATGCAACCCCGGTTTTCTATGCTATCTCCACCTATTTTAATGGCTGAGTAATATTCCACCAGGTAGATATTTATGATCTAGTTTACCCTTCCCTTATGGGTCACAAACCTTACTTTTGTAGGTGATGGCATGGTAAACATCTGCAAGCCTGTGGCTTTTCTTATAACCTGCATTGTCTCCTTAGGAAGTGTCTCGGAGGTGGTATTGCTGTGTGATAGGGTATACACGTTTTAATAGGAAAATCCCTGTGACCAGACAGTATTTGATTATACCAATTTATAGAATATCCACAGTATACAGGTCATATCAGTTTGCTTGCCACCTGCAATATATGAGTAAGATAATTTTAATTTTACCGCTTCGTTGCCGGCTTTGGGCATCACCTTATAATCTTGTGTTTAAATGAATAACTGAAAAATTATTACCTCAGTGTTTTCCTTTGCATGACAGTTGAATGATCCTCATCCTCAATGTTGTGGATATCTACCAACTCTGAACGTGGGTTCTCTGGGGTGTGGGGGATGCTGAGATGACTCCCTCTCTCCCCCAGGCTTCAATGTAGGGCTCAAGGTGCTGAATCTGAGCTGGAATCGCTTCCACATACGGGGAGCTGTGGCCCTGTGCAGCGGTCTCCGGGTAAGGCATTCTCGCTGCGATGTGTGAGCCAGTTGAGGATGGTCGGGGCCTCCTGCCCTGCCATCTTGAACTTCGTCCTCATGGTCACCATGGATGAGGGCATACTGAGCTCGCATCAAGTGCCATCACATGGTTAGACTCGCTCCCACAATTCCTGGATGCACATTATTCTTTACTGTAAATCCCACCCTGCTGGGGCCAGGGCAGCATCTTTGGAAATACTTGAAGAGGACTGAGTAATTAGGGGGTAGGGTATGACCAAAACTCAAAGGGAATGAATCTCAAGAGAGCTTGAGACTGTCTCAGCTGGGAAGGATCTGGAAAGATCTAGCAGATCCATCTCTCCTGGGGCCCACTGAGCACCCGGTGGGGAAGCCAGCAGCGGGACACAGCCCCGTCGGGCCGGATGAGTCACACGCAGCCCACCTGCTGGCGCTCTTCTTCCCTCTCCCTGGAGGCTAACGGGACCCTGAAGAAACTGGATGTCTCCATGAATGGCTTTGGAAACGAGGGGGCCGCGGCCCTGGGGGAGGTCCTCAGACTCAACAACACTCTGGCCTACCTAGACCTCAGCAACAATGACATCAGCAATGAAGGAGTCTCCGAAATCAGCAGAGGCCTGGAGTTCAATGAGCGCCTCAGAGTTCTGAAGGTGACGACTTTACGTAAGCTGGGCCCCGGGCTGCTCTGTGTGTGCGATTATGTGTGTGTGTGTGTGTCCATGTGCATATACATGTCTCCATGCTTCCATGTGGGCATCCATGTGTGTGTTCATGTGTCCATGCGTTGTGTGTGAATCAGTGTGTCCGTGCATCTGTGAGTGTGCATCTGTGTGCGTGCATGTGCGTGTCCATGTGTGTGGGGTGCTGCAGCAGGCAATGGGGCGGCATATTGCTGGAATCATTGCAAAAGTTCCCTTGTGCTTCATGTGCGCATACATTCTTGACGGTGTCATGGCTATAAATTCAAATTCCCCTCTACTCTCACGTGGTGCACGGCAGTTGGGTCCTAACTGAGTCTTCCTCCCTCCCATCTGAGTCTCCTCCAGACTTTTCTCCACACTGCAGCCAGAGTGCATGTTTTGAACATAAATCTGACTTGCACCCGCCCTGCCCCCATCTACTGTCTTCCAGCTTAGATGCCCATGGCCTCCTCTGCTTATCCCTTGTGCTTCTCCCACCTCAGTTTATCCGACGCTCTGCCTTGCTCTCCAGCCGAGGCCCTGGGGTCTTCTTTCTCTCCCTCCCTCCTGCCAGGGCCCCGACAGCCAGCGTGTGCCCTCAGCCGGCAGTGCTTGCACCCCGCTGCTCCCTCCATTTGCCATAATGACTGCTCTGCCTGAGAGCCAGCGGAGCAGCAATCCTCAGGGAATCCTGCGGAGTCGTTAGATCCCTGTTCACCCCTTCACATAGGACTAGCCAGAAGAGTGACTCTCTGTCTGTCACCCCCACCAGCGTGAAAGCTTCATGAGAACAAAGACTGGTTGTGGCCATGATTATACCCCTTGTACCTAGCATATAGTTCTCCCCAGTAAATATTTATTAAATGCATGAATGGCCACATACTTCATTTTAAATTAATTTGCTTATGGAAGCTAATTTATAACACAGAAGCTTCCAGGCAGTTGGAAGACAGATGAAAGATGAGGTCCCCTTTCTGGGGCTCCTACTATGAGCCAGGTACACACAGCTAGCAAGAGGCACAGGGCACTCAGCCCTCCCTGGCTTTCCACCACAATTCTGACTCCCTGAAGATGTGGAGTGATTCATGGGGGAGCACAGATGTGGGAGTGCTGGTGGAAAAGGAACGAGAGTTAGAAATCTATGCTGCTGAGCTGCCATCTGAGAGGACAGCCACCTTAGCGCTGCCAGGGTGACAGGAGGAAGTCAGGTCTCTGAATGGCAGAGGGAGTATGGTGCCCGCATGGCAGACCAGCCAGCCAGGCCTTGGGGTGACGGCAAGAGCTGAGAGTCTGGCCTGGTCGGAGGGAGTGGGACCAAGGATAACGCAGAGAAGAGAGACCGACGCAGCCTGCAACTGACTCAGCCCCAGTGGCCAGTGAAGCCAAGGGAAGGGCTGAGAACCTACATTTGTAAAGACTAAAAATGGCAAGAGGGGTTTTCTCTGGTTTGGGTGGGGTATCCGTGATTTTAACATTTTTCTACCTCTTTTTAAATTTCTTCTACATTGACCATATGCAATAAATATATTTTAAATGTTTTTAAATGAAAAACAAACTTTTTAAACATGGCTTAAAACGTAACTCTCAGTCTGACCACAGGTGGAGGTCACATCAATTTTGCCACTGGAATCTTCTATTGTTCATATCCAGCCCAGCCCTCCTTTCCCTAACCTTGGAAAAATGAGGAATTCCCTCTGGGAAGTGAGTCAATTAAAGGATTCTAGACGCTAAGCCCTACAAAGGCAAGGCCCAAGTCCATCTTTTCTCCCTGGTTGCATCAGAGCCTGGGAAACACTTGACGTACAGTGGATGCTGAATAAAAGCTTGGCCTGCCCCATCGTGGAACCACCCAGCTGTAAGCCTTCTGTAGTAATAACTAACATTCATTTGCTGCTCACAATGTACCAAGCACTCCTTTGAAAGCTTGGCTTGAATTCTTGAATTGATTTATTGAATCCTCAGAGCATCCCTAGGTGATAGGAACATGGCGGTCAGGGAACTAACACAAAGCCAAAAAGCTAGTGAGCAGAGCCACTGGGCTCCCCTGCCACACTTCAGGGGCTCCCAGGACCACTGAGATAATTCCATGCGCCCTTAGCTAAGCCCACAGAGTCCTGTGTGATCTGGCCCGTCCCAGCTTTGTGGACTTGTTCTCTCTGCTCCTGCTCACAAAACATTTGCTATTGCCCAAATAGCTCTGCACCTCGGCACCTGCCTACCCTTGTCTTCCTGAAAGTAGAGACCTTGTCATGTCTACCTGTGCATCCCTCAGTGCTTAACCCAGCAACTGGCACATGACAGGCCCCCCAGGAAATGTTTGTTGAATGGATAGATGGGTGGACGGATGGATGGATGGACGGACGGATAGGTGGGTGGTGGGTGGGTAGATGGATGGGTGTGTGGATGGATGGATGGATGGGTGGATAGGTGGGTGATGGGTGGGTAGGTGGATGGGTGGATGGATGGGTAGATAGGTGGGTGATGGGTGGGTGGATGGATGGGTGTGTGGATGGGTGGAGGAATGGATGAGCAGTGAAATGGACAGGTGGATGGACGACTGGACAACAGATGGACAGGGAGATAGGTGCTTACAGAGAAGTCTGGGTGGAAGACAGAGACTGTGATTTGATGGGAAGAAATGGAAGTCATGCTCTGAGCCAGTGTCCTCCTGTCTCACCCCACTTCCCACAGCTATTCCTGAACCCTCTGAGTATGGATGGGGCTCTTTTACTGATTCTGGCCATCAAGAGGAATGCCAAATCCAGAATGGAAGAGCTTGACATTTCCGTAAGTGACCAGATGGTGGTGGCTGGCAGCAGGGAACAAGCCAGTTGCCATGGCCGTTCTGTGTCAGGCACCTACAGCTCTGTCCTTCACAGACCCGCACACAAATGCTCCATGAAAAGGCCACCTCTTTGGAAGTACAACCCGCCCTCCCCAGGGGCCTTCAGTAGGAGTAGCCATTTGGTCAGTGACATCATGATGGGAAGTCACTTACCAGAGCCTGGGAACTCAGAATCTGAACACCTGAGCAGGCCTGAGCATACAGAGCAGGAGCCGCCAGAGGCAAAGGCGGGAGTTTGCTCGCATCCACCAGTGGGTAGTCCTGAGGCCCAGAACCGTCCCGGAGTCACAGGATTTTTAGAATCTGACTATTAAAAACATGTCCAAACCTGTATTTTCTTTTCATGACTTGGCCTACTTAGAGTAGTATTTGAGGGTAAACATCCCGATTGTGGAGGAAAGCCTGAGAAGGTAATTTCCCTCTGCCAGGTACCCTTGCCTGAATGATCACAGAGAGGGCAACGGGTAATAATGATATTCTGTACTTGCCCACTATTTTATACCTTTTTCCCCAAAGTGAATTTATATATGCCACCTCATTTGATGCTACCCTGTATGCCAGCTCATGTGATCCTACTCTGGAAGGCAGGTAGAGCACATTCGTGTTCTAGGGCCGCTGTTAACGAAGTAGCACAAACCGGGTCGCTTAAACAATAGAAACTTATCATCTCAGTGTTCTAGAAACTAGAAGTCCAAGATCAAAGTGTCAGAAAGGTTGGGTCATCTAAGGGCTGTGAGAGAGAAGGTGTCCCAGGCCTCTGTCTCGGCTCCTGGGGGTTGCTGGCCATCTCTGGCGTCGCTTGGCCGCCCCTTCAGCCGGAGATGGCATGTCCCCTTTGTGCGTTTTTGTCTCTCTATCCAAACATCCCCTTTTTGTAAGGGACACCAGTCATATCAGATTAGGGCTCATCCTATGATTTCATTTTAATGTGACCATCTGAAAAGGCTATTTCCAAATAAAGTCACGTTCACAGGTACTAGAGGTTAAGGACTTCATCATCTTTTTGTTGGGAACACAATTTAACCCAAAACAAGAACATTTCCTCATTTACCCATTTTATAAAGAAGGAAACTGAAACAGAGAGGTTAACTCACTTGTCCAGGCTCACACAGCAAGTGAGAAACACAGCAAGGAGTAATCCCAGGGCCCCTGCCTCCTAATCCATAGAGTTCTATGAAGGTACTATGTTAAAATCCTGTTACATTCTTTTAATGCCACACAAATGTGATGTTTTGCTAAGATTTTAATGACTTGCAATTATATCAGCAATGATATTTTGAATGTTTAAACCCAAGCGCCTTGGAACTGAATAAGTAAAATTTGGATTTACGTTTGCTACAGATTATAAAACATTATGAAAACATACCTGCTTTTGTTTTTGCTGTGTTCCCTCACTCCTTCCTCCCTGCCCCAGGTACCCTTTCATGGGTGCTCATGGGTCTTTCTCCCCAGAGGTCGTTTTCTTCCCCTCCATCCAACAGCTCAGAACTTGCATCCCCTCTGCCCTGCCTCTGAGCCTCAGTGACAGGCTCAGTTTATGATGGCATTTGTTCCCCTCTCCCACTAATATAGGCTGGGAGGCAGGGACCCAGGCACTGCCTTGGTGTGTCTGAGGGAATGTTAAAAACGGTGCCGTTTCGGCCGCCAGTGACATAATTCCCCTTGGGCTGGGATCACGCTGCCACTTAAGAAGCCTGCCAGAGGGGTCAGGATTAGCCTTCTCCCTGCCTTTTGCCATCCATCCTGCCACAACTCTAAATGGTGTTGGAATTCCTTCATTGTAGATGGGTCTAGAACTTTCTCTAGAGTATCTACAGAGGGGAGGGAGTGTGTCTTCAGACCTTACAGTGGGTTTAATTCTTAGAAAAGGTGAAAGATACTCAGAACCACATCTGAGGAGTGAAGCAGGTGGACCAAACACTGCCTCACAGAACATGTTTTCTCCTGTGGCCCATGGGCCCCGCTCTGTGGGCACTTCCTGAAGTGGAGGTCCCAGTGTGTCTGAGCCATGACAAGGTGGTTGGGACAAGGGATCCTCTTCCAGGGCACCAGCTGTGAAGGCCAACACTGGTGTTGAAATGGACATTTCAGGCCATTTGTTTTGGGACCAGTCTGGGAACCCCACAGCTGTGTCTCGTCTGTCCTACACAGACCCTATGCTCACCGTTTGAGAGCAGAGGAGAGCTGACCATGTGTGACAGGCCACCAGCGCCCCACTAGAGTCTCTGATCACAGTCACATGGGAAACTTACAAGTCAAATCACAAACTCTGTAAGGGGTGACCCATCCCAGCCTAGGAGCAGTACTGCAGAACAAACTGGAAAAGACAAACATTCTGATGTTGGCCTGGGTGGGCCTGCTGGTCTGGGCAGGGAGATGGTACGACAGGGGTGGCCTCCTGTGATGGGTCCCCTCTCCCCCTGCCTCAGAATGTGCTGGTGTCTGAGCAGTTCACAAAAATATTGGATGGGGTGTACGCCATCCACCCCCAGCTGGACGTGGTGTACAAGGCCGTGCAAGGCCTCTCTTCCAGGAAAACGCTCTTCATGTGGACGAACCCGATTAAAATGATCCAGGTGAGCCTCTGCTCTCCTCTCTGAGATCCCAGAGACCCAGAGTCTCCCCTCCCCCAAAGGGTCTGCGCAATACTCTCTGGCAAAGAATGTCTCAGACCTGGAATGTTCCTCGTGGGGATTGGCTCCCTTGGCAGTGCTTCCTGGAGGGAGGGAAGAGCTGAGCATGGGCTGCAGTGGGAGGCACTTGAATAGGACGGTTTCTACCAGCCAGGCTCCTCCACTTGCTAGTGTAGGCCACAGGCAAGCCACTGTGCTCTGTGCCTCAGTATTTTCACCTGTAAAATGGGCATAGTAGCACCCCCTCACCAGTAGGGCTGCTGTGAAGATTAAGATCCATAATACACAAGAAGTACTCAGAGCAATGCCTGGCATAATATGCATCCAGCAAACATGGGACACCCTAGGTGGGTGTCCTTGGGTGGCCCTTCTCAGATCCCCTCTTCAGGGGTAAACGGCCTTGCCACGTGCTCCCGAGGCCTCCCACTTTACCCTTTCACTGCATGACTCCGAACTCCTCTGTTGGGTCTCACCAATGGCACCTACCACAGCAACAGCCCTTGTCAGTTTGTGGTTCTTACAGCTGACCACACAATCCGCTCTAGCTGGGTTTGGCATGGGTACATGTCTCCAGAGACAGGCACAGGCATGTTGGAGGGCTAGAGAAACAGACAGTGGGTTTAGATTCTGGAAATGGCTCCCCACAGTCCGAATGGGTTGCCAGGATGCTGCTGTTTCTGCCTCCCCCACAGCTGCTCGCGGCCTGCTGCCTCCACATCAGACTGAGTGTTTGGTGAAACCATTCCATCCCAACCCCTAGCTGCATGGGGATTTGGGGAACACTGCTTTTTCTCGGCTCTCTGGCCTCTGCATGATGCAGCGGTGTGCTTTGAGGAATGGGAGTGGGTGTCAGGGCTCCCCCACGGGGCCACCACAGCACTCAGTGATGCGGAGGTAGCTGACCGGGTCACTTCCAGTGTGCTGGACTGAGGTGCCGGCGGGGGCGGGGGATGTCAGCATGGACTTGCGAGCAGCTGCTGAGCATGCAGGACTGAAGTCACCCCAGCGGGGAGAGGCCCTGCACACCAGAGAAGGGAGTGCGGGGCACAAAGGGCAGGGGCTGAGGACTGGTCCCTGAGGAATTCCTGGGTGAGCAGGATGTCTGCAGGAATGCCTCAGTAAGCTGGGCTTTGCTTGGGGCCTTTTGAAGTAGGAGGGGAAGAGAAACAAAAACGATATAAGGATTTCAGAAGGATATTTAATGATATTGCAAAGGTGTTCACAATGTATTGGTTCAGTGCATTTTATAAAACTATGTTCAGTGAAAGGTGATGGGTGGGTAGGTGGATGGATATAGATTAAAGATAGATGGATAGATAGATAGATAGATAATTAAATGAAAGGATGCATCAAGATGTTACCTCTGGATGGTGAGATTGGATTTATGTTATTTTTCATTCTCTTCTTTCTCCTAATCTAAAATCACCTTACAATGTGAGTAGGTAATATTTTTTAAATGAAATTGATGAAATATTATTTTTAAAATGCTCTGTGCTGTCCTGCACATGGGTGTTTTGGTGCTGAGCTAACGGCCTGCCTGCATCCCAGGGCACCACCTACACTAGTCTTAGCAGAGGCAGTTTCAAAACTGAGTTAACTGGAAATGTGATCACCCACCCTGTTCCCTTCAATGCTGCGGGACCTTAACTGCGTAGGCTCCAATCCTTCCGCCTTTGGCGGCCCTGGAGATTCTGCTCAGTGTGTGTGTGTGCTGGGGGCGAGGGGAGCAGGGTTGAGACGGGGGGTGGGGAGGGGGCAGCTCCTTGGACCTGGGCAGATGCACAAGCGGGTCGTGAGCACTTCGCACCTCAGTCTGCAGCAGCTCTTGATCTTAGGTAACTACTCACAAAGGAGACTCAAGCTGCTGAATCGGCCTTCTTACACCTCCCCTGCACCTGCTGGTTCTGGGAGCTTGGGCCAAAGGGAGGGGAAGGGGAGAGGGGTGTCATAGATGTTATAAGGCCCAGTGCCTGCGCCTGGTGTCTCCTGTTCCCTCAGAGCTACGTAGACCAGCAAAAAATCACCATCATGGACTTCTTCAAGAGCTTGAACCCTAATGGGACAATGACGATGCCTGTGGGCGAGTTCCGGAAAGCTATGACACAGGTGTGCTGATCCCTGGTGACCGTGGCCCTGCGTGTGTGTGTGTGTGTGTGTGTGAAAGACAGACAACACAAAGCATGAACACTTCATAGAGTTTCCTGGGATTGGCTGTGAGAAGCCAAGTGATCTCCCTCATTTACCTAGACCCTGAGGGAAACCTATAGCCTCCCTCAGTCTCCTGTGGAAGTCTCTCTATGCTGTGAGGCCTGATGACCCCAAGAAGCCATCTGAAGACACACATTCTTTGTCCTCTAGGTCTTTTTCAAGGCTGTGTTTGACGCTAGGCAGATAAAAAAGGGAGCGGGAGAAGAGACCATATCCCAAAGCCCCAGTATTTCCACCTTTGGCCCTCTGGTCTTGCTGGAAATATGATATTGCCCCACTGTGATGAAGGTGCTAAAGGCCCCCTGGCGGGCAAGCTGGAAGAGGCCCATCGCCAGCGCAGCCCCAGGAAGGGCCTGGGTCTGGTGAGATAGGACTCGGCAGAGGCGGCTCCATCGGGGCGCAGGCACGGATGCATAAGACACTTGGTGGCGGACCGGTGCTGGAGGGGGCTGGCCAGAACTTGGTGGCTGGGTAGTGAGAATGAGCTTTGCCTGCTGCAAAGGGGAGTTCCTGTCCACCTACAGGACTGTCCAGTTCACCTGGGCCATGATCTCCTTCACCCCTCTTGCTTCCCAGCAAAAGGAGGCCCTCTGAAGTCTGAGTGATGACCCATTGGCCAGGGGCTTCCTCTTGCCTGTTGTGGGTCCCGTATCCTCTGAGCCCTCAGTTGTCAGCTGTGGTCCCATGGTGTGTGTCCGGAGCAGGGGTGAGGGAAAGCCTGGGTGGGGTGAGCAGAGAACTCCATTAACCTTGAATGTTCCCTCTGCCTCCTCAGCAGAACAAGGTCCCTGTAAATCGGTACCAAGTCAGGGAGCTGATAAAGAGGATGGATGCGAAGACAGGCATGGTGGACTTCAGGTCAGTCCAGGCCTCATCTGGCTTCTGCCCCGGACAGACCCCCACCTCTCCATAAGGCACCCTGCCTGGGTTGAGCTGAGCTCCAGGGACCACCCTGTCTGTATTTTATTAGGTGGCACCTCCCCACCTCCCCACCCGCAGCAGCCAGGCCGCCCCACTGTGTACCCTCCTCATCTTCAGCTCATTCTCTAGACAGAACTTCCTTCTCAGCCACGCGCTACTGACCACAGGGCCAGATTCCAGGGACACAGGGCTCACAGCTGAATAGGAGGTGACACAAGGGAGCAAATGGCTAGGCCCCAGCACGAGGGTGTGTACCAGGTACCACAGTAGCCAGGAGGTATCGCTCAGGCAGGGGGTGTCCCGTAGAGACAAGAGGACAGAGGGACAGCAAGTACCACACAGTGGGGTGTGAGCACACGTGCACTGGGGGGGTGCCCATCCCCCAACCCTGCTGTAGCTTTGGGAGTGACACGGGCTGTGGCTTTGGCTGGATTCCTTGGGACTCCCAACCATCAGGCCCTGAGCTTCATGTCTTGCGTGTCCATAAGGAGCTCCATGACAGGAGGCCCCATCTGGTCCTGCCCCACAAGCTTTTGCCTAATACCTCTGCCCTCTGCCTTGACTGGCATCTCCATGGGGCGCAGCCATGGTGCAGATGGGAAGAGCAGACTGACCCATCTGCAAACCTGTTTTCAGCAACAGTGTGGCCATGCGCAGGACTGTCAGTCCCCAAGTCTTTAGAATGGGGTAATAACCACAGCATGCAAGAGGGTTTTGTAAGGATGAGGTGGGGATGGTGCCCATAAAGGGCAGGCACAGGTCACCCAGCAAGAGACCTCCCCCACCAAGGACGGCTCCGGCTCACCCCACCACCCACTGTCGCGAACACCCTCACCTGCCCTCCCTAAAGTGGTGCCTCTTGTCCCTTGGGACACTGGTGGGAAGAGCCCCAGGAGGAGGTCGAGAGATCAGGCTCCAGGTTCAGAAAACCCTTCAGCTTTGCAGATGAGGTCATGTGGCCTTTCAGAGGCAGTACTGGAGCTCAGGTTCCAGAATCTCAGGAACTGAGTGGGGGGTGGGGGGTGTCTTGTGGACCCCTCAGACTGTCTCTTAGATCACACACTGAAGCTCTAATAGTTGTGAGAGCAGAGCTATCGTTCTTATTGTTGATTTAATTTTTCATGTTCATTTTTTGTTACAAGTTACATCTACTTGGAAAAATTCTAAAAACACAGAACTATAGCAACCCCCAGAGTTCACTCAGCCTCCCAGAGTGCACCCATGAACGTCAGGTGTGGGTTTTCATACCTTGCCCCATGTACTTGCAATCCAGTATTTAGTGTGTGTGTGTGTGTGTGTGTGTGTGTGTGTGTGTGTATGTGTATGTGTGATATAATGGTTAGAAACATGGGCTCTGAGGCCAGGCCACCTGACTCCCAATCCTGGCTCCACACCTGCAGAATCTTGGACAAGTTACCCAATCGCCCCATGCCTCAGTTTCTCCATCTATGTTATGAGGCTAATAAAAGTTCCTGTGGCATTGAAGTTTTTAAGTATTAAACGAATTAATGCCTGTACAGCATTCAGAACATTATCTGGCAGGTACTGGACTCGGAGTACATGTGTTTTATTATTTGTTATTTTACACACACACAGGGGGTCTCATTTATCATTAGTAGAATCAAACTAGCACATTCTTCTGAACTTGCTTTGCCTTGCAGTATGTCTTGGAGATCTTTCCATGTCAGTACATTTAAATCCATCTCCATCTTTTTAACTATTGCATGGTATTTCCTAACATGAAAATCTCATAATTCTCATTTTCATGAGCATTTAAGTTATTTCCAATGTTTTGCTGCCACAAATCATACTGTCCCGAACATCCTTTGGTATATAATGTTTGCACACATGAGTTTCTCTAACATGGGCTCACTGGAGCAAACCCAGTTGTTATCTCCTTACCTTCCAAATCAGTTTCTTGAAGCCATAGTGACAAGTACGGTCTGGAAAGAAGTCTCAGCAACAGAGAAGTCCTGGCAAGTCGGATGGTAGAAAAGAGGAGGTGGAGAGCCAGCTGAAACCTCGGTGGACGAACGCCAAGGCCAGGACTGTAAGAGAGCCAATAAAGTCAGGCTTGGTCTTGGTGCCTCTGGGCTGCTGGTGGGGTAAGGGGCACCCTCTGGTTTTAGTGAACACCAGAAGACACATCCTTGCCAGCCTCGTTGAGAACCAGGAAGACAAACTGGGAATGCCATGGAGTTGCTAGGCAGCAGGAAAAGAGCAGTGGGGAGAAGGACAGTTCACAAAAGCTGTCGTCATGGTAATTATAAACTGCGTCAAGGGGGAAGATTTCTGACTTGGGGGAGGCAGTGGCAGAGGGCACAGGAAATGAGATGCTCAGGAAATGACGGCAGGGGCCTTTAGGAGCAAATGCTGAGGGGTCACAGGGAGAGAGCAGGAAACCAGGGCAGAAGACCTGGCATCTAGTTGTGGTCGGCATTACCTGGCCACCTAACCTGGGGGCCGCATGCTTCCACCAGAAAGGTGGAAATAAGACTTCCCACCAGAAAGGTGAAATAAGGGCTTCCCAGTCTGTTCTAAGGACTCTACCAATCTGCATTTCTTTTTAAAATTCCTTGGGAATCTGGTGAGACATGAAGAACTTAGCATAAGAAGAGCAGGAATAGCCAAGAACAATAGCAAACATGGGGATGGGGACTTGGATTAACCTTGCCAGTGCTTATGGACCAACGAGGGCAGGAATTGTCTCGTGCACGTCTGTAGCACACACAACCCATGGCATGTATATAGCAGACGTTCAGTAAATACCTGTGGAATAAACCAACGCATTCACCTGGCAATGGCAATTATTTGGGCAAATGGTGGAAAACTGGAAAAGTTTGGGGCTATTCAGGAACTGACACTTCAGAGCACCAGCAGAATGCTGACACCGCATCTAGACATCAGGCCCCAGCCCTTGGGTTTCACTTTGCTTCACTAAGGATGGAGTTGATGCCGAGGCCTCTCTGCACACATAGCGGAATCATTATTTGAAATAACTTAGTCTCCCTCCCTGCTGTATATTTTCCCCTTTCCCTTCCTTATTCAAATTCTTAATCTAAAGATGAATTTCCATTAATTGGGTGGTAAAGAGGCTCAGAGTCGAAATAAAGACGATGAAAAGGAAAAAAAAAGAAATGCAATAAGGAGTTAGTGGGCTGAAACTCAAGCTGCCATGCCCACCAGGGTATTTAGATGTCTTTGCTCCAACTCCCCAAATAAATCTAATCCCCTTGAAGGTCAGGGACCATGTCTTTTCTATTATAATCCATAAAATTCTCCATCAAGTCCTCTGCCTGTAACTGAGCAACCAGTAACTGCTGGTGTCTGCATGGAACACTGAGGATTATGAGGCCATGAAGTATCAAAACAGGTACAGATCAATAAAAACAGCAATGTTTTCTCAAGAGGCTTTTTCATTCATCGTTTGCTTAAAAAATGAAAAGAAAAATTTTCTTTTCTAATTTTTTTGTTTGTGTAGACTTTTGGAAATGACAGAGATATGGGAGAACCAAAACTCCTCCCCAGCACCTCCCTGGACCCTCCAGGCCACCTCTTGACACTGGCACGCTCACGTAAGTGAAGGCTGGCCAAGTCAAAAACCTTCCTGCGACAACCCTGGAACCTTCCCACTGGCAGAGTAATTCCTGCCTGTTACCACTAGGTGTCAGGTCAGCTCCAAAAGTCCTGAGGGCTGGGCTCCAGGCTCTTACAGACCAGTCATTGCCATTCACTTTCTCTGGTCTCCCAAACTTCTGCCCCTGAAGAGACCAGTTTGAAATCTGGGCCCCTCAGGGTCCAGTAGACTGGACGGACCTGGACAGACCTCTCCAAGTTTCCATGTCCTCATTTTCTAACACCAGCTTGTGCCCTTGCTGTGAGGAAGAAAATCAGGCGGCAGGTAAAAGCTCCATAAAAATTCAGCCCCCTTCCTGAGTCAGCCCACCCTGGAGTGCGCAAGACCACCAGAGGAGACGTGCTCCACTTAGGCGGGACCCCCCGAGGAACGCCCCTCTGACAACAGGCGGACTCGCACTGGACCAGCTTGACAAGTCAGGAGGCTGGCAGGTAGGAGCACCAGCCCCAGCAGCAAGACCGAGGTGGCGTGAGGGAGCTTGCAGGAATAGGAGAGGCCATCAGGTCAAAGATGCTGGGAGGCGCTGGCCCACCAGACCAGCACTGAGGAGGGTTAGGCTGCAGCCTGGGGAAGAGGCACCTTGGGGTGCCCCTTCCATGCCCAACTCAATTTGGCTTCACATACTCACCGCATCCCCATTTTACAGCTGGGGACATGGAGACGTGGAGAAGTTAATCATCTTGCCCCAGGTCTCCTGCTAGTAAGTGGCAAGGCTGAGATTCAGACCCTGGTAATATGGCTCCCTGAGGTCTTAACCATGGAGATTCACTGCCCCATGTGGCTTCCAGGCAGCTTCCTATCAACATGGGGAAGTTGAAATGCACTTGTTCTGTTTACATCCTTTCTGCAACAAGAATAACTGACTTGATGAGCAAGCATGAGCTCCAGGGTGGGCTGGACTGGCCCATGGGGGGGAAGCAAAGGCAGATGGTGCTTCATTGTGGTTAATTTCTCAAGGCCAGGATGATATGTCCTCCCTGCCCCCTGCGTTGCTCAGAAATTGCCCCAGGAGAGGTAGAGTGGGAGCAAAGAGAGAAGAGTGTGGAATATCTGTGTGCCAGAATCATAAAGAGGCTAAGCATGTAAATTCTGGCATTTGACAATGCTGGGTTTGAATTCGACCTGGTTTCACCAATTACCAGCTGTGCAACATTGAGAAAATCACTCAGCCTGATGAGTGTTGAGTGTTCCTCATCAGTAAACAGAGATAATAATGGTGCCCTGTCCTTCATGGGGCTGCTGGGAAGATTTAATGAAATCATGCATGTGGAACACTGAGCCCAAGGCCTGGCACACAACAAGTGTTTCATGTTAAGTGTGACCTCATTACAGTGGACTGCCACTCCTCGGGGGAGGGGTGCGGGGAGCTGTGGGTCCAGCAGGGCACATTAGGGGCCAATGAACAGCCATCTTTGGAGAATATTCAAGTACTGGGCCTTAGAGCCACCATGGGAAGCATTCTAATCTCAGGCTTTGGTTTAAGGCTTGCCTGAAGTCAAAGGAATGTGCCCGGAACCTTCAGGATGGAAGGAGGTGGGAAGGCCCGGGACCGGCAGCACCGAGTGGGCAGCGCAGGGATGCGGTAGACAGCTGGCATCTTTCTTGGCTGCTGGACTCTGAACCACATTCCTGAGCCGGGAATGCCCACCTTACAAGCCTCGGGAGGAGCAGCCGGGATGTAGGTTCATGCCTACACCAGACACTCTCTGAGATAGGCTCAGGAGCTGGCATCCTGAAGAACTGGGGACCACAGAGAATTCCCTCTATTAGCTGCCCCAGGACAGCTAGCTGGAGTCCTTGGAGCAGGTGTGGTGGCTATACTGGTGGGGTTATTCAGAGTCCAGACCCTGCTGGTCCGTGGTGCAAGCTGTTAGGGGACAAGCCTCTCTTGCCAAGGGGGGGCTTGGGTTGGTTTTGCTTTGCTTTATTTTCAACAAAAGAAAACAATGATTGGCAAGGCAAGCCTGTGTCCTAAACACAGGCTGCTGACCAGTGGCCTTGAACTAGAGGAAAGGAGCAGTTCTTCAGGAAGCAGACATCCTGCAAGGGAAGGGAAACCGAGAGTAGCTGGGGTAGGGCACCTTGAGGCCAGTGCTGCCCTTTAGGGAGGGTCGGTGGTGTAGCCCCTGGAGGGATGTCTTGTTGTTTCGCCACCAGCTGAAGGAGTCTGTGGATGAACCTGAAAGGGGCTAACTGGCTGGCTGCTGCGGTGACCAGGATGAGTGAGCGCTAACTCTGGTGGGTGTGCACGCATGTCATGGCATGATCAGGAACAGGACAGGGTCTTTTTCCCAGTTCTTGGCACCAAGTGTCAAAAACCCTTGGAATTTCCTGAGCAGCAGGTGTGTCTGTTATGTTAATGAGTGACCCAGGGTGGGCCCCTAAAGCTTCTGGATGGGGCTAATCACTGGAAAGGCCAACCTCCTAAGCAGAGCTCGGGACTTTCAGCCAGCAGGCAGACGGCCCGAACACTGAGTTCAAACCCCAGCCAGTCAGTGTTCAATCAGTCACTCCTTCCTAATGAAAGTTCAGGGGAAACTCTGGACACTGAGGCTCAGGAGCTTCCTGAGAGACAAACACATACATGGATGTCCTGGGAGGGTGACACATCCCGACTCCACAGGGAGAGGGTGTGTGGTCTCTGCTCTCCGTTTCAGATCCAACATGTCTCTTCACTTGCAGCTCCAGAGTCATATCCTTTATAACAGAACTGTAACCCTAATAAGTATAGATAGCACTTTCCATGAGTTCTGTGAGTAGTTCCAGTGAATTATCAAACCCGAGGGTGTCATGGGCAGCTGATCAGAAGTGCAGGTGTCCTGGGGACCCCCTTGCAGCTGGCATCTGAAGTGGGAGAGGCTGTAAGTCACTGCGCCCTTAACCTGTGGAATCTGCCACTACCTCCGGGTGGTGAGTGTCAGAACTGAATTGCAGTACACTCCAGGTGGTGTTACCCCAGGTGTGGTGGAAATGTAAAATGTACATACACAAAGCAAGCTCACATTTGAATTTTGGAGACATGATGTGTGCTCTTGAATATGTCTATGCCCAACAAGAGGGTGTCTATGCCCAACCAGAGAGTCTTGCCTGTAGGCTAACCACAGACCCACCTGCCTCCCTGCCAGCATCGTTAACAGCTAAACTTGGAAGTAGCTGCTGGGGTTTTTGTCTCCCTCCTGGCTGTGCCTTATTTACCAGCAGAGGGCGCTCCGAACCCGCAAATCCTCCAACTCCGCCAAGCTTCTTGAGCTTTCCAAGACAGGGTTGAGAGAAGCACAGAAAAAGAAAGTAGGACCCCAAATTGGCTCAGGGAAATCAAATTTTTATTAGGTGTCTGTAAAAAGCAGCAATGCATCTGGCTTCAGAGACGCAGATCACACTGGGGGACTGTGGGCCAGTGTGCCTGGGAAGCAGGTTCTGTGGGAGCTAAGTTTATACAATTAGGGGACTCTCTTTAAAAAATACAAATTTACAAATACAAGGTTAGGTGTAGAAAATTGGGTGTTTTTTAGGATGACATAACAAATGACAGTGTTTCTAAAAGCTGAGAATGGTATAAACATCAAAACCTCCCAGGGCCTTAGTAGATGGCCTCATTGACTTAGGGTCCCTCAGCTCAGCCTCTTTGGCTTCTTGGTAACTACACCCCTGCCCACATCTCCCCCAGCAGTGACCAAACATCTTCCCGACGTGGAGTCATTTGCTTCTGAGCCTGCCCTGCCATGAAAACAAGCTGGACTCCACTGGGAGGGTGCTGCCTCGTGCACCCTCGTCTAGCTCTCCAGGTGTCTCTCCGAGCAGCTCTCCTCCGAGCAGCCAGTTGGAGTCACACCATGAACGTGTGTGGGACACTGGGCCTTCCCCCTCTGCTATGTCCGGGAGGCTGCCACCTCTATCTCCGCTGCTTTTTGGGAAGCATGAGGCACCTCTTGGGCTTCTCTTTCCTTGAGTCCTGGCTCCACAGTGGGTCCTCAATCCATTCTGTGTAAAACAGCCCCCAAAATATCTTTCCTGAGCCAAAAAATATCATCCCAAAGCCCTTCCCAAGAATGGGGCAGGTGGGTGGCAGGTTGAGGAGGACACAGGTGGGCCAAGGGCAAAAGGGACAGGGGAAGAAAGGGAAGAGGAGGCACTACATACCCATCTCCCAGCAGGGCCCCACTGCTCTCTAAGCTTACTGCCACCACACCAGCAGCCCACGGCGCTCAGGCTGGGAGATCAGAGACAAGGGGTGCATGCCTCAGTCTCTGTGACTGGGGTAGCTGCTCCCACAACACCTCCCTCCAATCTGTGCCCACGTTGTCTGGAAACCAGCCCAAGCCGGAGCAGCTACCCACAGTCACACAGACATACCACTGTCTATCCCATCTCAGCTGTGGCAGAACCCGGGTTTGAAGAACTGGGTTCAAAGCTTTCTCCCACTGCTCTCCGGCCATGTGGTAATCTGAGCCTCAGTTTCCTTATCTGTAAGTGGGATACTTGCACCTACTTCTCAGGAGTGTGGGGAGGAATAAGTAAGACGATGTAAACAAAAACACAGTGGAAATCTTAAGCTGTATAAAAATGTGAGGGAGCATCAGTATGTGTTTGCAGAAAGACTGACACATGTAAGGAAGGAGAGGAGGTCCTTCTCCTTCCTCAGCTATGTACCTGCTCATTCTCCACATCTCAGCTCAGCCAGCACCTGTTCCAGGGAAACCTTCCCGACTCCTCATTATGGCCTAAGGAAGACCCTAGATCAGTGGTTCTCAGCTAGGGGTGATCTCCACTCTCCCAAAGGACATCTGGCAATGTCTAGAGACATTTTGGGTTGTCATGGCTCAGGGGAGGGGTGCAGAGGCCAAGGATACTGCTGATCACCTGGTGATGCACAGAAGAGCCCTACTGTTGATGGAATGTTTGTGTCCCCCACACAAACCCATGTTTAAATCCTAACCCCTAAAGGGATAGTATTAGGAGATGGGCTTTGGGGAGATGACTAGGTCATAAAGTAGAGCCCTTATGAATGGGCTCAGTGCCCTTATAAAAGAGACCCTAGGGAGCTCCCTTGCCCTTTGCACCATGTGAGGACACAGCAAGAAGATAGCTGTCTATGAACCAAGAAGGGAGCCTCACAATACCCCAAATCTGCTGGCACCTTGATCTTGGAGTTGCAGCCTCCAGAACTGGCAGAAATATAACTTGCTGTTGTTTATAAGCCACCCAGTCAATGGTATTCTATTATATGGACTGAGACAAGCCCCCACTGTAAAGAATTAGCCAGTCCAGATGCCAAGTGCCGTGGATGAGAAGACCTGCTCTAGATGGAACGGGGGCAAGTGACCTCTTTCCCACTGGACAGCCGGTGCTCCTCTCCTGTCTTCCGGGCAGAGCTGAAGATGACTGGTACTCAGCTTCCCAGCCTCCTTTGCAGCTATTCATGCCCATGTGACCCAAGTGGGCCAATTAGAAGTAAGGGGAAGCCCCCCAGAGGCTTCTGGGGAAAATTTCACTCCTTGATAAAAGGAACAGGCACAGGAACACCCACCGTTCCACCCTGATTCTGGAGGCGGTTGTGTGAGGATGTGACTCTTGGTGCCGTGGCATCCACCCTGTGGACTGGAGATGGCACCACCAAAAATGCTGAGGATGGCAGGACAGAGAGAAGGGATGAGCCCATCTTCAATGACATCACCGAGTAGCTGGGCAGCCCCACCCTACACTCTCCCTATGAAGTGAGCCAATAAATGTCCTTCTCTCTAGGCTTCTTTGAGTCGAGTTCTCTGGTGCTTGCAACCAAAAGCATCCTAGGAGATACAGAGCACGCCCTCCGTGCTCCCTGTACATACCATCATTGTGTGTCCACTGGCTGGTGACACATGGCCCTCCCCTGCTGGACTGTGGATCCCCTGAGTCTGTGGCTGTGCCCCCATCTGTAAATCTGCAGGCTTAGCAGCATGCCTGGGACAAAGTAGGGACTCAGAGATGTGTGATGAATACATTTAAAAGACGGAAGGAGTGAATGGCTCCGTGCTCTCAGTAACCCAGCTGTGGGGTTTCCTGAGAGCTGCTCCAGCAGACACCACCCCGGCAGCCTGGCAGTGCCTGGGTGTAAACACATCTCGGGTGAACACCCACAGATGCCTGAGATGACCGAGGTATTGGCACAGAGGCTGAGGCTCCAGCAGAACTCTGAAAGCCGGCCTTCTGAATGCGCTGGGAGAGCTGAGGACAGAACTGCTCCACGAGGCAGGATTGGAAGCATGCTGTAAGCACTCCCTGTGGACACCCTTCCTGATACGCAGCCACACCGAGACAGATTTCCAGCTGCTAAGACCCCTGCCTCACAATCGGGATGGAAGGGCTGGTGAGGGCAGCATACCACAGGGTTGGCGGGGGAATAAGTCAGCCAGGGACCAGCTGGTCCGGCGGGGGCTCCTGTGGAGGAGGGGCCTCCCTGAAGCTTCAGCGGGGGTGGGGGAGGGTGACACGGCCTCATCCCTCTCTCCCCCGAGGTCCCACCATGATGTCAAGACCAGTCCTGCCCCCTTTACAGCCTGGGCTGCATGCAGAGCCCCATTTGGGTTTGCTCCAAGGACCCTCACTAGCCTGGCAAGAGTATGTCAAGGGAGCCCTCAGTGAGAGGGAGGTAGTGCTTCCCAGTAGTTAGAGACACAGGCTTGGCATCAGGCTGGCCTAGGTTGGAATCCTGACTCAACCTCCTCCTCCCGCCCTCCCTTCTCTTGTTATTTATGGAGGTTCTACTATGTACTGGGCACTGTGTGTGGCACCAGGGTTATAGCCCTGAGCATTGCCATTGACCAGATGTGAATTCAAACCACAACTCCACTCAATGGCATGGAGCTTAAGCCCTGATCAGGGTGGCATACATAAAAAATTAGCCAGCCACACATTACCATTGTAATGACGACTGCGAAGGAAAAGCAGCACAGGGGACAATGTGGGAGCCATGTAGCCTGGAACCAGTTGTTCAGTTAATCTGCCTCTCATTACTGTAATAATGGGACCCACCTCCTATGGCTTTTGGAAGAATAAACAGGACACTGCACACAGACCACTTAGTCCATCACCAGGCCCTGACTAATGGGAGGGGAGGTGGGCCTTATTGCCCCTGAGGCTGGTGGCAGGCCTCGGCACCTAAGGAGGAGGCTGCAGAAAAGAGCATCTCATACTGGCTGTGGCTTGAGGGGCTTGCCAGGGCAGAGCAGCAGCTGGTTTCTGGTTCCCATCAGGCCCATCTTCCCTCCGGCCTGGGATCTCCCTGCAACCAGGGAGCCCTTTCCAGTCCCCAGGCAGGGCCTGCCTGCTCCCCCTGACCTCAGCCAGCTGCTGCTACTAGAGTCAGGCAAAATCCCCAAGTCAGGACCCTCCTTGGCCCAGGCTTCTGCCTTCCCTTGGCTCACGGGACTGAGCAGCCCCAAGGGCAGTCACCCTGCCAGGTGTCAATTGAGTCAGCTGCTATGCAGCAGGGGACAAAGAACAAAGCAAGCAGGCGTGGCAGCGTGGAGGCCTGGTCTGGAGCTGGCAAAGCAGCCCAGGCCTCCCTGTTCCCTCCCTTGGGGAGAATGACACTTTGGGGAACAGGAGGCTGGGGTGGGAACTTCTCCACTGCCTCATCCCCTACCCAAAGCCGTGGGGTTGGCACACTGAACCCAAGGGAGTTGGGGGGCCCCTGAACCCAGCCGCCAGCACACCTACCCTCCCCTTATTGTCTGAGATGGATAATACTGCATGGGATCATGAGGCCCCAGGCCCCCCTGCTGCCTCAGTTTCCCTGGGAGGAAGGTCAGGATGGGGCATCAAGCACTACTACTGAGGAGAGAGTAAGACAAGGCGGGAACAGAGCGGGTACATATCTGTTCAGGCCAACCTTCCAGTCAAGGCCTCGAAGACATTCTATAGTCTAGGAGAAAGGTGGGGTGGAGCTGAGGAGGGCCAGTGGTTTTCTGGAAGCAGGTCTGGTTTTCTGGGTGCCACCTGTAGAGTCACACAGGGCCCCACACTTTGAAGGGCTTGGGGCTTGGTGTCATGATCTCATGTCACTGTCTTAAAACTCTTAATTTTTAACAAATAGCCCCACAAATTACATATCCAGTCCTCTCTAAAGGAGAGGACACTTATATACAAGGTGCACAATTAGGGGGAAGCTCTGTTTGTGCAGGGCCTTCCAGCCTGAGAAACAGAACTGAAGGGTGTTAGAGCTGCCAAGCCATTATCCTTCCCCAGCGACTCCAGGGAAGGAAGAACTGGAGAGGCCTCCTCCTGACTTTGGCCAGATGGGATTTGTGATTCCGGAAGAGAGGAGAGCTAAGGAACAGCCCTGACCTCAGCAGGTTGCAGGTAAGGCCCAGAGAGAGACAGGCATGGCCAGGGGAGGACAGTGCCCTCTCTCTTAGGCCCTGGGTCACCTTGTCCACGAGTGGGGTAGTGGGGAGCACTGATGACCCCTTCAGCTGGAACTTACCATTAGAGGAGCCTGCAGTTCGGAGCAGGCAGGCGGAGAGGAGTGGGGAGAGCAAACAAGAGGCGGTGGGGCCTCGGAGCCAGGAGAAATGCTCTCGGGCCTCAGCCAGCAGGGCCAGCCCAGGCCCGCTCTGGCCTCTGGTCTCCAGCCAGTAAGTAATTCAGAAATTCCTCCAGAATGCTGCTGGGGCCTGCTTGCCTTCCTCCCCCAGCCCGAGCCTGCCTGCATGGGCCCAGCTGACTCCTAGATTCTACCTCGCTGCTCCTGTGGCTGACCCCTCACTCACAGCTGGTCTGGGGTCAGAGGGTGTCGGGAAAAGAGCTGGCAGGAGGGGAGCTGGCTCTGGGTCCCCAGCCAGGGCTGGGGAGGATCCAGGCTCCACAGAAAAGGGTGGGAAGATGCCCATCCCTGTGTGCTTAGCGGAAAAGAGAGGAGACTTAGCCTCAGGGATCTGCCTGAGGCCCAGCCTGGAGTCTGGCCCAGGTCTCAGAAGCCGGCCCAGCATAGTCGGCCATCCCTGACAGAGACCCGCCAGGCCGGACTGGAGCCAGGAGCCCGCGGGGCCTTCTCAGCACCCCTACCTTCTGTCCCCAAGGCTAAGAATGCGTCACCTGAGACTCCCTCCTCCACACCCCCTGGGTCCCAGGCTGCTAATGCCCTCTCCATCAAAAGGCCCCAAAAGGCAGGTTTCATGTCAGGCTCTCATTCTTCACACTTGTGGGAAGTTTGTGGCCAGCCAGCCTTGAGTAAAACCCAAAGAAAGGGGCAAGGGAAGGGATTCGGTGAAGTTGGCAGTGAAATGTTGCTTCTGCAAGGGGAAATGAAGCAGTGGACTAACTTACCAGTTTGAGAATTGTGCCCCAGCAGGCTTCCCTGCTCTGACGCGGCTCACCACCTCGCGCCAGCCTCCACCTCCCGTCCCTGCCTGCCTTCCCTTCCTCCTTCTCCCAGCTCAGCCTGGCCATCATGGCCCTCTGTGACCCCTTACACTTCTAAGGCCTCTCATGGTTTTCAAAGATTTCCCAGGGCTGCTTCTCTTTTGCTGCCATCCTTCCATGTACCCTCCCATTTCTGCAGACAGAGAGACAGAGGCAGTGGCTAACTGAGGTCAACAGCTAAGTGACAGAGTCATAACCAAAAGGCAACTCTGCTGACAGCTTCTCAGGAGCCCTCCCTGGACAGGGCTGTAACGGCACCAAGTGGAGAAGAGCTCTGGAGTAAGAGCCCAACTTTGCCTCTTACTGGCTGCAGGACTTGGCCGAACACCTGACATCTCCCAGCTGCAGCCTTCTCACCTGTAAAGGGGGGATCTAACAACCCTCTTGCAGGTCACTGTGAATGCAGGCTTCACTAGGATTAGCAGGGGCCTGGCGCTCTGCCTCATTGAAAGGAAGCACTCAATCAGCTGACAGCGTCCACCTTTGTGTGCTGTAACTGCTCACCCCTAACCCAAGTGGCATCCCCCACATTCCCACTGCCCAGTGCAGTCCCAGGCCTGGTTCTCAAGCTCAGAGTGTTAACAGGCTATCAGGGATCTGGACACATCCTTGGAAGAGCCCCTCAGGCCCCAGCTGGAGCTCTGGCCCCAACACAGTGCAACCAGTGCTTTCCTCCCTTACTTTCCCGAGTAGCTAGTCCAGCCACCCGAGATGAAAGGTGAACTGGCCCTGAAGGCCCTGATTCCAGTCGCCTTCCATTGTGAAAGAATCTAAAAGTACCCTGACTCACCTCCAGGTCCACCAAATCTAAAAAAGGTACAGAACACAAATCTCCATTCACCTCCTCAGAATAAAAGAGGGTCCCCTGTGGGCCTCTACATCCATGGGGCCCTGAGGGTCTCAAAGCAAGGCATGGTGCCTTCTACTGCCCGTGCAGGACAGCACTGCCTGCTGCTCCCACCTGAGCAGGCCTCCGCTGCATGGCCCCGGCTGGCCTCCACCACTCAAACCACTGCCCGCTTCTCAGGAGCCCTAGCTAGCTCCCTGACTCAGTTTCCCCTAAACAGAGCTTCCCCCTAATTGTGCACCTGTCATGTTTTGACCTCTGTTCCTGCCTGAAGACTGACCCTTGGCCCCAGACCTCTAGCCATGAGGCTCCACCCATCTGACCCCATACAGGAACCTGCTGCCCACTCCCACCTGTCACCTGGTCTCCCTGATGCTCACCTCTGGTCACTAACACAGGACCCAAGTCCTCTGCAAAGTGCCCCAAGCCTCATCAAGAACTTCTGGACACCTTGGGGTGTCTCAGATGCGCTCACAGACTAGGCCAGGTTATCACCATGCGGCACCTGTGGGTAACTCCTCCTGCCCCCCTGTGGGCACCACTGAAACTTGTTCCGTCCTATCCTGAGGGGCACTGCCCCACCCAGTCGTGCTGATGTCTGTGCATGCTGTTGGCGGGTGGAAAATGTCTCTCCCTTCTGTGTCTCACTGTTAGAGACCCCAGGCAGGGCTGTTTGGCTCCCAGGGATACAGACAATCTTAATGACAGAATTCTTCCCACTGAGATTCACCACATCCCTCCCACATTTGCCTCTAGTGTCCACAGGGCTCCTGGGAGCTGAAGTGGGAGGGGAATCCCGATGGCTCTCCCTGAGGACATTCAGATTCACCCCTCCTGGCAAATGCCTCAAGTCCCAGCATATGGGGCCTGATCCCCTCCCTGGGGTTGGGGCACAGCCCACACACCCCTCTACTGATCCTACAAAGCATTTCTAGCATGCCTGTCCTCCCTGGCATAGACAGGTCTTGGGCTTACACTGGGACCCACAACCCGTCCATCAGCTCAGCCTGGCTCCTGGGCTGTGCTCTCCCTTCACCAAACTCCTTCTCCACCTGCCTGGGACTCGCACTGCCTCCATCCATTCCCTCCTGGCAAGTGTTCCAGACCTTGCTTCTTCAGTGTCTGAGATATTTCCTATTTCTCCCCCATCTCAAACACGACCCAGATCTGGATGCGCACGTGACAGATCCTGCACCTCCCAGAACTCCTCTTTGCCCTTTCTGCCCATCTTTCTGCCTGCCCCATATGTTATTTCGTTCTACATCCAGAAGCTTCTGGAAATGATAGCCTACATTCCTGTGCAAAATGAAAAGCGATGCAGAATGGTATGGTTTGGTTGGCAGCTGTCTCTCTCTTTCTGCTGGGGGCTGGGGGCTGGGGTATGATCTCTTTCTTGTCCAATTGCTGCACACCCCTCCTATCTTGGGGGAAGAACATACTAGTGCCAAGCCCACGTGGGGTCCTCCAGATGACTTAGAGACACTTTGAAACAGACAAGTACTGTTCTCTTCTTACCATGGAGACAATACCTCCTCTGCTGCCACATCCAGAAGGCAGAAACCATCACCCCTCACCAGAAACAGCCCCCGTGAAGATCATGTTTACATGTGTCCTGTGCAGAGCTCCACGACAGGGGCACCTCAGGAAACATGAAGATGTCTAAGATAAAGTCCCTGTCCTTAAAGGGTATCTTAAGCAGTTTTAGGCCACGAGAATCTGATGAAAGTTATGGACTTGCCCCAGGAAAATGTACCCCCCCCAGTTCTGAGTACTATTTCAGGGGATTTTCTGACCCTCTGCATCCCACCCCTGGACTCCTAGGTGTCCATGCCCCAGTTTAGGAATCCTTCCTCAAAAGAAGCCTTTTGAGGAACATCAGGCCACCGACTTCAAAGGAACATGGACGTAAAGCCTGGCCTACAATAAGAAGCCAGAATATGCTATAGGGTCACGGTGGAAGGACAGAGAGGCCGCCACCGACAGGATTGGGGAGCTCCTCCTGCAGAGGCTGGGGCGGGCTGGCCCTGAAGGACTCAGCACCACGCAGGGAGAGGCCTGGAGCTCCGACGCAGCGCTGCTGAGTATCTGGGGTCCATTCCCAGCTGAGAGAAGCAGGAGGAAACAGGCCCTGGAGACTGTGGGACTAGAGAATTCTAGATTGCATCTGCAAAGAAAGACATCTCCACCCGAATGTCCTTGGGGAGAAGGCTGGAAAGCTTATTAGAGCATTACGTTAGCTTTATCCACAGGGGAGAGAGGCATGTTAAAAATGCAGAAATAAGCCCCTCCCATCCTAGGACCCAGGAAGTGACACAGCTAATATGCAGACCACACGTATGTGGCCTTTGAGTGGGGGAAGAGCTCCCACATCCAGAGGGATTCATCTGTCAGGATTTTCCTTCTTTTTGGGTGTACATCACAAATCTGCCACCTGACATAGCACAGACATAATCTTGTCACCTCTTCGCATTGGGAGAGCCCATGGTCTCCAGGCCTGTGGGATTTGGGGCTCCTGCTAGAAAGGTGAAGGCAGGAGATTCCAGTTTGCCCCGCCCTCAGGGAATAAAGGAAGCTAGCAGTTCCTTCTGACAGTCCTGCAGGGCAGCCCACACAGCAGGGCCAGGGGAGGGGCTGCCTGCTCCCCTCCAACTTCCCTTTTCCTCCAGGTCTGACAGCACCACCTGTGGGTCAGGCCTCTCTCTCCCACCCCCATCTAAGCCTGTACTTGCAGAACATTCAGTCTCTGTGCTCACTGGGGGCTCCCAGGCAGGGATCTGGCAGGGCTGAGCTGGGACTAGGGTTGGGGAGGAAGGTAGATGACAATGAGGAGGGTGATGGGCTCAGAGCAAGCAGCCCTGCCCAGCTCTGCCTGGGGAAGCCGCTGGGCAGACACAGGGTCTGAGGTCCAGGCTGCTGTGAATTGCCCAGGGCTGAAGTGGGGAAGGCACACAGAGAGGAGCTCAGAGCAGTGGCTCCAGGCCTCACAGGCTCACAGACCACTGGGCATTTGCCCTGGACCAGGGGTCACCTCGTTTCGCAGTCTGAAGGCATGGGAGGCAGCAAGTCTTGTCACTCTGGAGATGGGCCTCAGTGGCAATGAAACTGGATTTGTGCCCCCCACCGCCCTCCCCACCACACACACACATGCACACGCACACATGCATCCATGCGCACAGGCACACACCGGCTTTGGAGAGAGGATGCAATCACATGGTTCTATCAAAGCCTTTAGAGCTCACCTGGCCTGGTGCCCTAATTTTACACTTAAAAAACTGAGGCCCAAAGAGGAGAAGGACTGTTTATCCAAGGCCACATGGCTTATTGGTGACAGAGTTCCAACCCAGAGTCCCTAAATTCCCCCAAAAAGTCTTTCCTCAGCACTAACACAATAGGTCTTGTCAGGGGTGATATTCAAATATTTTAACTACAGGAAGAGCACAACCTTAGCGATCAGACTGGACATTGGCCTTAGCAATGGGCCAGGGAACTCTAAGGCCTCAGATTCCCCTGTAGTTGCTGGATCTCCCATGGGGGATATCTGGGGGACTTGGGGCAACTATTTACCAGCTAGAATGGAAGTATTTCAATATCTCCACAACGCTGCACCAGTTAAACGTCAGCCAGGGTGAGACAGCCCTCTTTCCCATTTAGAGCGGCTGTCTTGGGAGTGCAGGCTCTGAGCTTCCTGCCTGTCTGTGAACTGCTAAACGCAGACCTGCCAGGTACAGTGGGGGCCCGTGTATGTGGGGTGGGGTGGGGGGAGAGAACACAGTGAAAAGCAAGTGGCAGGGACCTGCCTTTAGCTTCAGGAACCTGGCCAGGTCACCAAGTAACAGACGGCCCAAGCGCCAGCCTGCCTGTCCCTGTGGCCATCACAGGGGCTTTGTGTGTTAAGCTTGGAAACAGCTGACAAAATGGGTGCGTCATCCTTTTGGAGGTCACAGTATCCAGGTTTGGCTGCTGAAGGGGCACAAAGTGAGCTGGTGCTGGCTCTTCTGCTTCCCTGGCTCTGTAGGGAGCCCAGAGGCTGGGCTGAGGGGTGGACCAGCCCAGCGTCCAGAGGTCCCTTCAGGTTCTGTGGTTCAGCAGAGCGCAGACACCCTGGAGGTTGTCTACACCTTCTTCCCCAACCCTGGAGGGTCCTACAGAGGCTGGGGACTCTGACACTCGGTGAATGAGTTGAAAGGGACAGGTCGCTGGCTTTGGTGTCAGACCAGCCAGGTCCGAATCCTGGCTCAGCCATTCCCTCGTTTCCGTGATATTCACCTCCCTGAGTTTGTTTCTTCATCTGTAAAATGGAAGCATTTATACTGACCTTGCAGGTGTGGTGAGGAGTAAATGCTGCATGTAGTCCTCAGGTGAGATGGTGAGTTCACACGTGGTCATGTGTCAATTATGCTTCATAACTTTTATATGTACATGACGTGTTTCCTTTGTGGGTATTGAGCTGATGTGTGTGTGTGTCTGACAAAATTCTGAAATATAGTAGGTGCTCAATACATGTCAGGGTTCTCCCCACTGGGTGCCCTGAGGTATGTATCTCGGAAGGATGGGTTACTGCAGCACCCCTGTGGGCTTGTCACTCTCTCCTTCCCCATAGTGACCAGAAAGAGCCCCTGTGGAGCTGCCCAGGTCCTCATACAGCTGTCATTAACTTTCTGGTGCTGGCTGCCCTCCCAGAGCTACAGTCAGAAAGTAGAGCCCTGGTCCCTCTACTCTTGGTCATCCAAACATAACTGGGGTTTCCCGTGTCCAACCTCCCTAAGGATTCAGGGCAAGGTGAGAGGGTCCGGGTATAGCTTCCCACCCCCCACACAATCCGGAAGTTAGCCTTCTGACTTCTGCTGCCTTCTCCCTCCCTGACCTGAAGAGCTTCTCTCCCCGGAGGCGGGAAATGGAAGGGGGTAATTAAATAGTCTTGCCTGAACCTCTCTGCCATACATTCCATCTTCAACTTTTAAAAATTATAAAAGCCCCAAGTGTGACATCCTTATTCATCATCTTGTAGCTAGATGGCCGAGGAGTGCCCTAGGATTAAATCATCAGCTAGTACTTGCCTGGCACTTCCTAACCCCAGTGAGAGGCTGAGTGGGAGGCTGCCAGAAGAGTGAGTGCGGAGCGGCCGGGGCCCCCGCCAGTGCCCCCGCCAGTGCCCTCTGCTGTGGGCTGGGCCCAGAGCCAAAGTGTGAACTGTGGTGGGAGAGGCTGAGGGCGGTGTCCTTCCTCTTCCCAGGAGAGGGAGGAGATGGTGGTGGCCCCGCCCCCTCCCCGAGACCAGGCAGAGTCCCCGCCGCCTCGGCCTCAGTAGTCTGGCTGTCTGTATGTCTGTACCCCCCATGGCCCCGGCTCCTTCCAGAGAAACTCACCGAGATCCTGCTCTGGGCTCTTCTGCCTGCCCACTCACTCAAGGCCTCCGTGCCCTGGGCCAGATTATGAGCTTAGAGCGGATAGAGGCTTTGCTTGCCTCTACCACTGACCACCTCAGCAGTGTGTGACCCCAGCAGGTTGCTCAGAACTTCGAGCCGCTGGAGTTTGCTTGCCTGTAAGATGGGAGCTCTACTAACCTCTCCCTCCCAGGGCTGTGAGAATTAGCTGAGATGGTGCACATAAGGCGCTGAGCACAGTGCCTGGCTCAGACTCAGTAGAGGGCAGTAACCTTTGTTCATATTATCCCTGTCCCCATCACAGCAGGGAAACAAGAATAAACTGCTCCCTGGCAGAGCCAGTAAACGGAGGCCTCCTGAGTAGCTGTCTACATATTCACCCAAGCGGAGGCTCAAACACTGGGTGCTGAAATGTCACTAGTCCTGAAACAAGACTGAGAAAGCCACATTCTCCAGCACTGTCCGGGAAAACGACACACTTTGACAAGCTTCCTGGGAGAGGGGAAAGACTCTCACCAAGGAATATGCTCAACACAAGAGCTATTTACCTAACCTAGCTGCCTTCCGGAGAGGATGGTGAGGCCAAGCAATAGTTGGTGGGGAGGGGTCAGCAACTCAGGGCAGGGCAAAATTGCCAAGGGGAGTAAAGGAGAAACTGAAGCTGCTGCCAGCCTCCCCACTTACCCCAAACTCCCATGCAGGGCTCAGCCTCTCCTGTGGACAAATGCTGAACAAACACTTAAATCACACAAAGTGAAGGCCTTCTGATCTATGGACATGCCAAGGCACCACATGTCCATCCTGGCCCCAGGGGCTTCTTCTAGCAGGAGTGTAGTCAGATACTGAGGAGGGGGAGCCTGGAAGTGGGGGCACATGGCAGGGGTGGGAAGCAATGTTTTCAAGGCCCCACCCTTCTGCTGTCATCTCTGAATGTTTCCCGGCTGTCTGAGGCTCGCGCTGGAATAGGGCTACTCAAAGTGCTGTCTAGCGCCCTTCTGCCGACTGCTTGCACAGATCCAGGATAAGACAAGCACAAAAATTGCCAGCAAGCTTTTAGATACTTTCATAGCAATTCAGTAGTCATTTTACGTCAGTTGAATTAAAAAAATTTTTTTGATTGGCTGTATTTTGTATGTTTCCTGTTCATTTCATTTTTTCCAGCAATTCTTTTGTGTTACATTCTACAAAAGAAATGACCAGTCATTGATTAGAAATTTAAAAGAGAACCATTGGTCCTTGACCACGGAGCTGGGGAAGTTCTGCTCAGATGTCTTTTCATCTTGGTTTTAGCAACTGGCATGTCAACATTTATTACCTGAAAACGTGCCGCTTAAGGAGGCATGTACAGGAGGGGCAAAAGGTCCCACTTCCTGGACCCCAGCAACCCACCTGACCCTGGTCAGCTCCCCACGCACACACACCCCACCCCAGACAGAGCCCTCCCTGCCAGCCAGTCCACAGCCCTCTCTCCTCCCCTGGAGCCCATAGGACTTTTGTCTCTACCACTCATTTGGTAGCTTAGCTAATAAAAAAAATAATAATAATTGAGTGCATGGCTTTGTGCTGTGAAACGACATGTGTCTTCTTGAACAGGTCTCTGGGTGTTGCCTCCTGTAGCTGCTTTGCAGCCTCCACTGCCTGTTTGCAGAACCTCCCCTCGCAGCCCACTGCCCACCCCTCTCGGCCCCCGCGCCCTGTGAGCAAGGGCGCTGCAGGAGCAGATGGACAGCGCAGGGTTGGACCCAACAGCAAACAGCAGAACTGCAGCGGTGCTGGCAGAAAGGCAGAAGCCAAGAAACCCCTTTCCCTTTCTTTCATGTTTATTTCCAAGCACCAGGGCTTTTTTCTTTTTCTTTTAAAACACACTGATTTTTTTTTTTAAGTCATGCATGCACAAGGTAAAAAATTGAAAACCTACAGGGAGTAGACAGTACACAGGGTATGTGCAACCTACCAGCCCCAGGGCCCCCCTCAGAGACAACCACTCCTGTCCTCCCGTCAAAGGGGCCCCGTGGGCAGAGATGGGCACTTCTGTGTGGATCTGCCCACTGCTTTCACACCGGTGACAACACGCCACCTGCCCCTTCTGTACTAACGTTTTCTGTTTTAACAGTAGATCTTGTAGCCAGCTGTCCATTCTCACCTGCTCCTCTCAAAATCTTCTTTCTCATTAGCTCTAGAGCTGGAAATTTCCTCAGAAACTTGCTCTTCCAGGGCTGCCAGAACGGGCCTCACGTGTGGGTGCCTGTATGTCAATCACCTGAGACAATATGGGGCACCACCCTGTCAGGGGCTAGTGGAGGGCGCCTGGGAATGTCAGGTGAGCCTCCGGCCTTGCCAGATTTAGGACCAGCAGATTGTCCACCTTCTCTAGTTACAAGCGAGGAAACTGAGTCTCAGGAAGGGGACATGATTGCCCGGGTCACATAGAAGGTCGTGGCAGAGAGACTTGCAGCCTGGGGTGATGTGCTGTCCACTCCCAGGGGCCTCAGGGCCCATATTGGAACATCAGGACAAGAGAAATGTATTCCCTCACTGCTCAGGAAGCCTCAGTCACATCAGGTTGCTGGCAGGGCCACCCTCCTCCTGAGACTCCAGGGGAGGAGCTTCCTCTGCCTCTTCCAGCTGCCGGTGGCTCCTAGAATTCCTTGCCTCGCACACACATCACTCCAGCTCTGTTGTCACGGGACCTTCTTCCCTGTGTGTCCCTGTGTGCCCTCTCCACGTCTTATAAGGAGACCCTAAATCCAGGATGATAATACCTCAAGATCATTAACTTACTACATCTGCCAAGACCCTATTTCTAAATAAGGTCACGTTCTAAGGTTCCAAGTGGATGTGAATTTGGGGACCACATTTTTTAACCAACTACAAAAACAGTTCCACAGGCAGACTGGATGGCTGTTTTGGGCTCCCAATCCCCAGCCCCACAAGTTTCTCACAGCTTTAAACCTTGGATGCTAGGGGACCGAGAGGGGCAGCTTCAGGCCAGGAGCTATGCATCCAAGCTGCTAGGTACGGCTCCCCAGATCCCTGTGCCGGCTGGTGCCCCCAGTCCCAGCTGCTGGGTGCTACTGCTCACAGCTGCTGCCTCCTGAGGATTGCCCCAGCCTACTGGAGCTGCCTGGCTGGAAATGCTGGTTGCTTCCAGACGGAAGCAATGAGCGAATGACACTGGAGCGCACAAGGCCAGTCTCCTCGCCCCAGGAAGGGATACACTTTGAAGGGCCACTCCTACTCCAGAGCTGCCAGGCCCAGCTGAGGTGAGACCTGAGTTGAACCCATGTGTTTGTGAGCATCTTCCCTGCTTCCCTCACTGCCTCACAGTTTCACCTGAGAGTCCTCCTTCAAACACTCACCTGCACAAGAATCTCCACCTCAGACTCTGCTTCTAGGCAACTTGACCTCAGATAGCGGGGAGGGCCAGGTATGGCAGGTCAGGGAACAGGGGCAGTGGCTCTCCCTGAGTCAGCAAACCACCCAGCGACCTCTCAATCGGCCCTCCCTTTGCATTCACCCTGGGCACTAGGCACCAGGGAAGAGAAGGTGGAGAGGGCACAGCAGAGGAAGAGTAAAATAAATAGGTATCTCCATGGAGCTTGTATCATGGAAATAAGAGGCACAGACATGAGCTGACTTGAGAGCAATTACAGAACAATGTGGCCACGGGCCCAAACCAACCAGCATCTCTTGGTTATCTGAGGATGAGTCACAAAGGGTCCCTGAGCATGAATTCACTTCTAGGCACCCTCACCACACTTGCTCTGTTGTCATATGTTCTTGGTTCAAATACCAGGAGGCAAGAATAGATGGCTAACTAGAGTACATCTGCCACAGACCCCAAGGGTTGGCAGAGCCTAGGGTCCACCAGTGTCTAAGCCATTCTTATTAGGTAATTGGTTGGTTGGTTGGTTAGTTAGTTAGTTGGTTAGTTAGTTAGTTAACTGATAATTAGTTAAAGAAAGAGGAGAATTTGGGCCAAGCCAGGCAGAGAGAACATGGACAAGGGCCCAAAGACAGCACGGCCTGGTTAAGGGAGTGCCAGTAGTTGTCTGTGGGAGTGTGAAGCAGGCAGTTAGATCTCACGGGATCAGGAGAGCCTTGGGTGCTCAGCAAAGGAGTTAGGACTTCACCTTGAAAGTTGTGGGCAGTCACAGAAGGATTTTAGAAAGAAAATTGCATGGTCAGATTTTCATTTTACAAAGATTACTTTGGTGGTGGCTTGAAGGGTAATTTGGAAAGTGGTGTATTAGTTATTTATGGCTGTATAACTTGTTACTCTAAAATTTAACAGCTTAAAGCAATGAATATTTATTATCTGACATAGTTTCTAAGGGTCAGGAATCTGGGAGAAGCCTAATGGGGTGGTTTTGGATCAGGGTCTTCCTGTCTGCAGGCTTGCCAAGGGCTGGAACATCTGCTTCAAGATGGTTCACTCGCATGCTGTTGGCAGAAGGCCTTAGGTCCTCACCGTGTCGGCCTCTCCATAGGGCTGCTCACAATACAGCAGCTAACATCAGAGCCAGCGATCCAAGAGAAAACAGGAAGGAAGCCATAGGCTTTTAGGGCCTAATCACATACAGTCACTTCTGCCATATTCTATTTCTTAGAAATGAATCACTAAGTCCAGCCTACACTAAAGGGAGAGGAATTAACCTCTATCTTTTGGAAGGAGGAGTATCAAAGATTTGCAGTCACGTTTTAAAACTGCCACAGGTGGTTGGTTAGCCTGTAGCCAAGAGACCAGTTAGGAAACTATAGGAATGTTCTAAGAAAGAGACGTCATGGCCTGAACCAAGGCAGGGGCAGTGGGAATGGAAAGGAGGGGAAATCTTAACGAGTTGTTAGTACAGGGATGGCTTATGTAGCACGGGAAACTGTGATGGGCTGGGAGCGCATTGGCAGGGGCAGAGTTTGGAGCATTGGACACAGGACCCTTGGCATGCAGGGGTGGCCTGAACCGCCTCTACCTACAAATAGAAAGAAGGTGTCAGGTAACCAACAGCCTCTAGGAGGGTTTGGATTACAGTGGGTTTCTACAGCAGCTTGGGGGATAAAACCATCACTAATCAAACTGAAAGCTTCTGGGAGCCCAGTAGTGAGAACCTTTTAGATCTATCCCTCTAGAATAAGGTTAAGGTGAGAGCAGCCCCACCCCTTACAGAAGACAGAAACCACAGGTAGACAATGATAATTGTGAGCAACATGCTCTGAGTGAGGATGTCATGTCCTACAGCTTTGCCACCTATCCTGGATGTGGTAAGCATGTATGTATTCACTCACTCATTCAACAAATGTTTGCTAAACAATACCATGCCCCAGGCATTCAGCTAGGCCCTGGAGAGAAAAAACAGGAATTAAAATGGCATCAGACTTCTCAACAGTGATACTGGAAGCTAGAAGGCAATGGAGCAATGCTTTTGAAGTTCTGAGAGAAAATTATTTCTAACCTATAAATCTATACCCAGCCAAACTATCAATCAATGTGAGGGGAGCATGCTAATGTTTCACACAAGCAAGGCTTCAAAATGTTTACTTCTGTGCACACTTTCTCAGGAAGATATGGAAGATTTGAGCAACTGAAGAGTGAGAGAGACAGAAAGAATTCCTAGGATGATGGAGGTGGGAACACTCCAGAGTGATAGCCTAGTCAACTAGTCCAATTTAAAGCAGAAGCAGGACAGGACTCCAGGGGAGAGGCCTTAAAAAAAAAAAAGAGCTAACTCCAAGTTATATAAGAGAGGAAATGTAATCATAGTACACTACAAGGCTCATCTGTGAACAAGTTTTACATGCACATAATAATATATACACTAAATAATGGTTTAACCAAAAATGTCATAGGAGGACAGGTGTAGAGAAGTGGGTTGGGCCAAGGAGTAGGGTGTGTGGTTAGAGGGCTAAATCCTAAAATCCCACTATATAAAATCAATTAATAAACTCTAAATTATATATATAATACATAATTTATATTTCTTATTTTATATATATATTTAAAACTGGAAGTAAATAGCATAAGAAATAGCTTAAAAGTCAAATATGTTTGCCTCTGGGGAGGAGAACTCAAGAGCAGAAAGGTGTCATTATAAGGTTCTAGTATATTTGATTTTTTAAACATGTACAGCTATTACTTTGGTTAAAGCAATAAAAATAAATAAATAAAAACACAATAGTTAGTTGGTGAGGGAGTCGAGGCATCACACGTAGACAACCGCTTCCTTTTGCATGAAGTGGGGAGAGAGGTGGTGGTCTCCAGAGCCTGGTGAGCAGGCTTCAGGTGAGCAGCAGACTTAGAAGGCTTCTTGGCTGAGTCACAGGTCCAGGTGTTGGAAGGTTTAGCTCCTTTAATTGGGGAAATTACATCAGTGCCCTCCAAGTAGTGGCAGATGAAGAACAAGGAGCAAAGGAAGCTAGCTAAGTTTCTGGAAAGCAGTATCTAGGCCCCAGTTGAACTGAATATTGAAGTCATAAACTTTTACTTGGTAAGCCAAACTGGGTTTTTGTTTCCTAAAGAGTCTCTGACTGGTTTTCCTTTTCTCCCTTAGATGGTCTTGGAAAGACCCAGGAAGTTTTGACCATGTAAGTGGGTACCAGGTCGGGGCCTAGCCTTAGCCAGAGTGTGAAAGGGAGAGCAGCACCCCAGAGCAGAGACATCTGTTGTGGCTTAGGCCCACCCAGCATCTAATTCTTCTTCCTGATGGGACTCTGTCCCTCCTGCACTCTCAGTCCACATAGAGCTGACCCTCACTCCAGGCTCCATGGGGAGCACATGACCCAGGCCTAACCAATGAGAGCACTGTGTGTCCTTGACTGCCATGATTGGTCTGAAGTGGGCATGTGACCTAAGCTGGGCCAATGACAGCCCTTGTCAGCGTTTTTGCTGAATGATTAGAGAAAAAGTGCTGCCTCACTGCTGAGGTTGCTGTGTTCCAAGTCTGCAGCTGCCTAAGGCCCTCCGGCCACCACAAGGTGAAAAACTGCCTGAGAAGGAAGCCTACCCAGGGAAAGGCAGCACAGGGAGTTGGAAGGAAAGAGGTTCCTGATGATATCATATGTGCATCTGGATCCAGCCATGCCTGAAAACAACATCCTAAGACTTTTAGTTAATTAAGTTGATAAATTCCCTTTTGAGGATTTTATGCCACTTATAACTGAAAGACTTTTGAGTGAGACACTTTCCAGGAGACAACATGACAGAAGTGGGAGACTCCAATGGGAAGGTAAAACACAAAGTCATAATAACTAGGTTATCTAATCCAGCCATGCTCTCCCAACTTCTGTGATTCCCCTTCCAGGGCTAACCTAGTGCTGGAAGTTGTTTTTATCAAGGGATGTTTATTCTCTTACGTATGCATATGGAAAAAGGCCCACTGCACAATTCTGCAGACTCTTGATTAGCAGGGTCACCTGATGACATAGCTGAGCCTCTCATACACTCAGATACTTAGTCGGTCCTTATCTGATCCAAACACTGTGTCTTCATGTGGCCCCACATAGGACCATCCAAATTCTGCTCAAACTCTCCCATATCAAATTTTTCACTGAGCCAAGAACCAAAAGCAGAGCTAAAATGTTCTTCATCTATCTGACTGAGCCAGTTTCTGTTTCCCTGACCCATCCACAGTACCTAACAACATAGGAAAGTCCAAAACCATTCCCAGAGACAGTCCTTCAGGTGTTTAAGGAGAGCTGTTGTGTCCCATTTTACTAATAGGGATTGAGTTCAAGTGCATGAATCAAAAAACAGACTACACACGCTTTACCAAATGCAGAGTGAGATCTCGTCACATTACTAGAGGGCTGCTTGGGCAGCTCAGAGCTGGTTTAACGACTCTATGAGAACTTTAATGTCTCTGTTCCTTTTCATCTTTCTCCTGCATCATCCTTATAGGTAGCTTTTAGCTTCATGGCTGCCTCACAGTCACAAGGTGGCTGCCCCACCTCCAGACTCTAATTCACACTCCAAGCAGGAAGGGAAAGAGGAAAGCATCAAGGAAACAACTTTCCCAGAAATATGCAGCAGACTTCTGTTTATGTCACATAGGACAGAATTGTATTAATGGCTTCCACAAGTTACAGAGTAGTAGAGTATATCTTTTGTTTATTTGTTTAAATCTGGATACATTGCTGCTTCAAATAAAATGATGGTATTATTGGTAGGGAAAAAAGGGAGCATGGACATTGGGTAGGCAACTAACAATTGCATCAAAAGCTTTCTCCAAACAAAATTATTTTACAGAGAGGCAGCATTGGAATACAGCTGAACCTTGACTTGGGTGCGGGGTCCCTAACTCCAAGTCCAGCCCCACCCCTTTTGGGTGACTTTAGGAGATATTCTTAAGCTCTGTGAGCTCCTAAATGCTCGTTTGCTTAGAGACGATAATGTGCTTTTCTCAAGGGTTTCTGGAGCTATTACAGCACACCCATGCAAAGTACCTTAACATTTAGACACTTAACAAATGTGAATTCTTCTCTTCCTATGGTGACTCATCATGGAACGTGTGTCTAGTCCTTTCCTCCTATACATGCTCCCAGGATCTACGCTAATGTCGCTTTTAAAAGGCAGCACTAGGATATAACAACGAACTCCATGCATCTTGCTCTTGGCCTTGTCCTTCCTTGTCACACCACCTGGCTGTGAGCCCACGATTGTGGTGCGTATGGGGAGCTCACCACTCATTTCTCCTTCCTGTGGGCTCTTGGGCTATCAAGAATAGACCGGAAGGAGATAAGCAGGGATCTGCAGCTTTATCAATGTAGAGCTGGATGGAGAATTGTCAGGGCCTCCAACTTCCCTCCTCACACCTGGACCCTGTGCAACCCTGATGAATTCTCCAATCACAGCCAGAGAAACCGGAACTCAGGGAGCGAGGGCCTCACCAGCCCTGGCAGCAGGCAAAGGCCTGCATAGTTTGCTTAATCCAGGGCGGCCAAAGTGGCTCCAGCTGCTCCGCCCACCACATCTGAGCATGCCCATCCCGGAGGGTCATGCTCTCCCGTCAGATCGGTGGTTTTGCCTCCAGCAGGGAGGAAAGTGAGAAGGAGGTGAAGGAGGCTGCAGTGGGCCAGAAAATGGCCCTCCAAAGATGTCTGTAGCCTAATCCCTGGAAACTGACGTGGCAAAAGGGACTTTGCTGATGTGATTTAGAGTCATGGGATGAAATAATCAAGGTGAGGTAGACAAGAAGGTCAAAGCAGAAGAAAGAGATGGGATCGTGGGAGGAGAGACTGGAGTGATGTGTTTTGAAGCTGGAAGAAGGGGCCATGAGCCAAGGGATGCAGGTGGTCTCTAGAAGCTGGAAAAGGCAAGGAAACAGACTGTCTCCTAGCCAAGTGGGTTCTTCCCATGGATGCCACTAAGACTCATTTCAGAACTTCTGGGCTCCAAACTGTTAGAAAATAACTTTGTGTTGTTTTCAGCTACTAAGGTCGTGGTGATTTGCGACAGCAGCAATAGGAAAGTACTACCAGGGCTGAAGGAGAGGAAACTACAGGGAAAGAAATCCTCCCAAGGATACTCCAGGTGGCTCACCTGGGCCCCCAGGGGCCTTCCATGCTCAGGCATGTCCTTCTTCACTCCACCCTTCAAGGCTCAGCTCAAACAGTGCTTCCCTTGTGTGGCTGTCTCTGAGCTAGACTAGGGAGAGTTAACTGTCCCCTTGTCCTGGCACATGCAGGGCACTCTGTCCATACCACTGTTCTGGACACCCCAACTCAGTACTGTAGTTTTCAGTCTGACTCCCTCATCAGAGGGGGAGCCCCTTGGGAATTGGAGCTACAGTCATTTCTCCTGGAAGTGTGTTGAATTGAGCAGAATCAAGCCAGCCCCTCCCAACACAGACTTGTGCTCCTGGTATCTGTTTTCATATTGACCCAGCCCAGCTGTTCACAGCTCCTCACCCCAAATAGGTGTCCTCCCTCTGCATCTTTAACAAGCTCTCTTTCAGTGTCCTGTCTTGGGCATCCGTAGAAATGTCACCATGGAGACCTAGTGCTTGATTTGCATACCTACCATCGTAGTCCTTCCTCAAGACTGAGGAATCAGGACGACAGGGTTCCAGCCCAGGCTGTTTTCTCCTTTGGGTGGAGGATGTATAAACTCAGCTGCTGTTATTTTCATTAGATGTTTTCTACCCCAAGTTCGGTATATCTGAGAGAGCAGTGCTACAGAGAGGGACGGGGAAGCAGAGGGCAGAGAAGGGAGGAGGGTTCTGTGCTCCCACGGTGCCCCTGTCTCCCGTTGCAGTGCCTCCCTAAGGCCTAGCAGCGGGCCTGCCCTAGAATTCTTAAGATACCTCTGGGGTCTTTCCAATAGATTTCCTGTTTGGCCTAGCTGAGCCAGAGTTCGTTTCCCTGACACACAACCAAAGAAGTCCTACAAAATCTGGAATGAGCAAGCCTGAGCCAAAAACAGAGTGCTGGCACATCACATAGATGGTGTGCTCCCAAACCAAATATGGTAAAGCCTCTCTTACCCAGGGATTGTGATAGTGACCCTCTTGCCTATGCACGACACTGCAAAACCCAGAAGGAAGAAAAAGGGCCTTTGTTCTACATGCCTGGCTGCATGGTGGGGGCCAGGAGGAACCAAATCATCGAGCAGAGTGAAGCAGGCAGGATGCTCATGAATTAGAACATTGGGGAGGAGAAGCCAAAGATGCCAAGATCTAATGGCCAAATGGAATAGGCAGAAACCAAAGAAGCAAAGAAGGCCAGGGTCCAATCAGGTGGGAAGAAGCTGCCCTTTGGGCACCAGAGAGCCCTGATGAATTTCTGGGGCCAGGTTTGTTCTGTCTGTATGAGCACCCCTCCTGAAGGCCCAGGACCCCTCATGGCACCCCCCTGCCTTTGCTAGAGCCACGGCATCCTCAGTGCAGTTCCGAGGCCCAATTCAGCCATGTCAGGCTCAAGCTCATGTACTCGACTCACGCATAGACCATGGGCCTGGATTCCACACCTCTTTACTCTCACTGAGGAATCAGTCCTAGTAAGCTTGATTAACCAGTTTCCCAGACCACACTGGGTTGGAAATCCGACACTAGAAATGGGGAGAGACACTAGCAGAGGAACCACACCACTAGCAGCCAGAACGGGTAAGCTGCAGCAGGGCCTCTGCACCTCGGCACCAGCAACGTGCGGGGCCCGCGAATCCTCCACTGGGTGAGCTGTCCTGTGCGTTGCTGGATGTTACCAGCATTTCTCTGCCCACTAGATGCCAGTAGGACCCCCCCTCTATTTGTGTCAACCAAAAATGTCTCTGAAATTGCCACCTGTCCCCGGGGGACAAAAACACCCCACACTGTGCTGCAACGGGAGATTGATCATAGTTAAAAATTACTCACAAGAACCCAAAATGTGCAAGAGCTTAGGGCAGTTAGTCAGGGTCAGGGGCCCCAGCATCTGTCTGTGCCCCTTAAGGGTGAGCAGGTTCCCGGAGAGAGTGGTAACCCCAGCCGCTCTGTGCTTGCCCGTGACCCAGAGCTTCGCTGGCCTGGCTCTCTGGCCCCCTACCCCACTGATGGAAACTCCCCATGAGGCGGAGAGCACTGCTGACCTTTTAAGAAGGCCCTGCCTCCGAGAGACGTGAGGGGACATGTACGCCCAATGGCAGACATCTCATCCCTGGGGAGGTCGGAACACGAGGGAGTTTTCTCTCTCTCTAGCATCCTTTGACAGTACCTAGCACACTGCAGGCCTTCCCTTAATATTTGTCGAATTTAATTCGATTGTAAAGATTTCTACAGTGACTCCACAGGGCTTTGGCCTTTGCCGATGAGAATCTCTCAATACTTCCAGGCCTGTCTGCAAGCCTGCTTACTTCCAAGGGCCACCCCTGCCTCCCTGCCCAGGTCCTCTGCCCCATGACCTTGCTCACCTCTCTCAGCACTTTGTCTCCTACTCTTATCTCGGAGGTCAACACTCTTAGCCCAGTCAGAGTGCTACGTGCGGTGCAGACAGTCAGGTGCATGGGATGTCACCGTGGGCTTGTCACCACCTCATTTCTTGTTGCAGCGTGTGCCCCTTCCCTCTGGCCTCTCAAGGGGTATGGAAGTAGAGCTGTAGTAAGTAAAGAAGTGCTACAGTCTGGCATCTGGAGACTCTCAAATAGCATTTTCCTCTCTTTGTCCTCAGAACATCATGACCAAAAACCCAAGCTGAGTTAGATAAGGAGCCGTCTGGCACCTGCCTAGGGTGGTTGTGTGTGCACTCATGTGTGTGTGAGAATGTGTGGATGGATGTGGGTGGGCTTGAGAGAGTGAGCAAGACCATGTGGAAGGAATGTGAGGGGATGTACGTGTGGGTCTGCGCACAGCTTTCTACTGGGGGTTATTTAGGACCTGTTTTCCAGTTCTTGGAAGCAGATACCTGGGTGAGAGCCTCTTTGCAATAGGAGCATGGACCTGGGCATTTCCTTTTGCAGTAGGAAGGTGTGCTGTGATAAGTCACTCCAGTGGCCGGCTGGAGAAACACGGTTCCCCAAGCTGGTCCAGGGCAGGCACACTCAGCCTGCACGCGGGGACAGCCCCAGAAAGAATGGCCTGTGGTGGGTGTGTGCAGCTCCTGAGCCGTGGCTGCTGTCCAGGAAGCTCACTGCTCTAGGCATCAAGGTGGGAGCCCAGAGCCCAGAACGTGCCCTGGGACCTAAGTAGGACTTTACACTCACCTTGAAAGACGTGGATAGGCAGCCGTTCCTGCTGACCTGGAAAACCCACACCGTGGGAGTTCCCAAAGACTCTATCCTAAGAGATCTGGTCCAAAATCCAAACTCAGCCATGGAAGAAGTTGGTCTGGTCATTTAGTCCAATCTCCACTGGGTGCTAGTTTCCAGTCCAGCATCCCTGACAAGCTCTCATTCCTGCAGCCAGGAGCCAGGAGGCAGACTCATACACTGAGAATGACACAGGAAGACCCTGGGGCAATCTTTCAGGGTGGCAAGCTGAGCGGGGCAACTCCTGAGCAAGTGAAAGAAGGTGCACCGGAGAAAGAGATATAGTCACACTGAGAAAACACTTTGTGGGTCGTGCCCCAGGTACTGTGCCGAGCACTTCATCATACACCAACTTGGAGATCTTCAAAGCAATGACCAAGGGCACAGGGGCATTAGGCGACTCAGTGGAGGGATGGACAAACCAAGGCTCAGAAACAGTAGGTGACCTTCCTGATATCACCCAGCTATTAAGTAGCAGGATTCACACAAGGTCAAGACGAGGTACAAAATGTCTCGCAATCAATAGACTGGTTAAATAAATAATCGTTTATTTATAGAATGATGGGCAGCCATCAACATTTCTTGGTTGAAGAATATTTAATAACCTGGGAAGATGTTCAAGATATATAGTTGGGTGCAGTAAAAAATAGGTTATAAACAGCATATACAGATACAGAGGTATGACTTCCAAGAGAAAAAAATCAAAATATTAGCAGGAGCTTTCTCTGGGTAACAGAAGCAGGTATGATTTCTGTTCTGACTTTGTCCATTATTTCCTTACAGTGATCATTTTATAACCAGGACAAACCCAACAGGAAGAGCCCAGGCTGTGTTTCTGTGGGTGGGTAGGAGAGAGGCCAGGGGCCAAACCGTCACAGGATCCCAGAGCTCAGCAGCTGGAGGGTATGGTGGGAAGCAACACCCTTCCTTAAAACACATCAGGCTTTTTCTAGATAGAGCAGCAGGCAGGCAAGGCTGGGTGCCCACCCCAGCTGTGGTTACCCCCGGCCAGCTCTGAGTACACAGGCAATTCAGATCCACCTTTCTGGGCCCGTATGTGCAGGGCTCCAGCCAGCTGTGCAGTGGGCGAAGGTGGGAGGGGGCAGAGTTGGACCAGGTTTGTCCCGGGTGTGCATGGAAGGGGTGGGAAGAGCTGGTGAGAGATGCTTAATTGTGTGCCTTTGGGCCAAGTCTTCAGTTTGGTGGGGGTGGGATGTGGGGTCCCCTCGTTCAGAGATAACAAGAGTGGCAGTTAGAGTTCAGTCATGTACAACTGTGGTTCTCAGCAATGCTAAGCCCCAGGAACACTCCTTTTAAAACTTATTTAAAAATATTTTGTAACACTAACCTGAAAGTAAACTTGTTGAAAACATAACCTACCTACAGATACATTTTTAAATCAATCTAATGTCCTAACTATATTATAAAGAAAAAAGTTTATAATAAAGCAGCATGTATTTCAATTATAAATGTTTAGGTGTGATATTAGAAGACAACATCTCCCCCTCCCCACCCCACTCCACCACCACCAAAGACCCACAAACATTTCCAAAACTTGCTCTGGAGGAGATTCAGCCCTAAGAACAACTGATTAGAATCAAAATCACTGGTATATTATGAGTGCTTCTTCTAAGCCAGGCACCATTCTAAACTCTTTATATACATACTAAGTCATCTAATCTTCATACTATGAAGTAGGTACTCTTATTAGCCCCCCTTTTACAGATGAGAAACAGAGGCCCAGAGAGGTTGAGTTATTTGCTCAAGGTGGACACAGCCAGTGAGCAGGGGAACTGGAATTTGAGCCTGAGCAACTTGGCTTTCCTGGGGGACGAGGCTCAGCCTGCGGGAAGGGGGCCAAGACCAGTAGCACTGCCTCCAGCATTCTCACCTGCGGTGTTTCCCAATCACAGCATGTGCTGTGAGCTGGAGAACTGCTGAGGGGCTGTCCTGAGCTGTGTCAGAAGTTTAGCAGCAACCCTGGCTCCTATTCATTAGATGCCAGTAGCACCCCCTCCGATGGTGACAACCAGAATGTCGCCAGGCATTATCAGATGTCCCCTGGGGGGGCAAAACTGAAGTTGAGAGCTACGGGGTTAGAATAATCGCGGCGGATTCCGAGAGAAGGCATAACCTGAGCCAGGCCCAGAGATATGGGCAGAGCTTCTGCAGCCAGAGAGAAGTGGGGCGGTGTGCCCTAGGGAGGGGCTGTGAATGGCCTAGGCACAGCAGCAAGTTGATGGTCATGTGGAGGGCATGTGTCAGTGGGTTTGTGTGGCCACAGGCACATGGATAAAGAGAAAAGCTGAGACCACGTGGCCAGAAGGAGCAAGAAGCTGCCTTCCTTCCTGGTTCCTCTCTGGCTTCACATACTGCCCTGGGTGAGGACCCCTGATTAAGACAACATCTGAAAATGATTTGGGTTGAGGATCCTGTGTTGAAAAGAATTTACCAGGCTTTTCCAAGCTGACTCCAGCCCGCTGGGAGGTTAGCATGACTTTCAGACCCTCAGATGAATCACTCCCACACGTGGAGATCCACCTCCCTGTTCTGTAACCTCCCCTCATTCTTAGCCAGTCTCCCAGCCACACCTTCTCGGGGCCTGACAACCATTTGCAGGCTCCTGGCCTTGGCCTCCAGCTGGCAGAGAAGGGGTGAGGGTGTTCTGGCCTACAACCCTGAGAACGCTGAGGAGCTGGGGAGACAAATGTCTTAGCAGAACAGCAAGGAGCCTCCTGCAATGCCCTCTTCACCTCCTGGCATCCGCTGAGAGCCTCTGGGGAAGAGGGGGATTCTCAGACAACCTTTGGCCACTGCACTTGGCTCTTGACTGGAATGATTAGAGATGCAGCCAGGAATGATGTCATGCCTCTGCAGGAGTATGCAGGATGACTTTGAGCAAGGCATTTACCTTGGCCTCAGCTCTCCCCTTTATCAAGTGAGCTGGGGTGGACTTGATAAGTTTTGGCATTCCTGCACTGCTGTTCTGATTTGCAGATGAAAACCTCCTGGGCTAGCCCCTTTGAGAAGAGTGTGGCGGCCATGGCTTTGAATACTCAACTCGCTTCCCCTTCCCCTTCCTCTAGTCTAGCTGCTGAGCTTCTCTGCCTCTCCAGGTGGTAGGACTACAGCTGTCAGTCTTGGTGCTCTGTCCCTTCCAAGAATGTAGGGTTGGGAAAGTGTCCCAGGCTGTCCAGTCAGAGGACCCTCCCTATGTTCATGGGTTCACACTAATGGACATGCTCCCAAGCAAACCAGTTAAGAGTTCTCCCTGGGATATGACAGACAGAAATGATGTCCCCAGGGACTTATTAGGTTGGAAAGATGTGAATCTAAGGCTACCAGCTGTCATCTTCCTGACACAGGAAGAAAGCCCATCTGCAGAATAAAGCCAGTATATACAGTGAGACAAAGCCAAGGGCACAAGAGATTAAAGCCCTGGATCGAACTGTCCCTGAAGGTGACGCCCAGTTGTAAGTTAATAAATTCCCTTTTTGCTTAAGCTGGTTTGATTTGGGACTCTGTGACTTATAATGGAAACAGTCCTAACTAATACAACCCTTCAACAGTAGGACTGAGGGAAGGGACATTCAGCACAGGAAGGGGTAGAATCTGCCAGTTTATACCTCCAGCCTGAGATGACAAACTCCAGAACCCCCATTTTCTTTGACAGTCTCTCAGCTTCAGCCCGTGCAGGGAAGCTCTCCGAAACTTACCCATGGCCAATGCCACTGCACACATTTTTTAAGCTCTAATTTAATAGCACTCTGAAAAAGAAGGTCTTGCCCCCAGCTATGTAACACCCCAGGAAACAAGTGAAATCTGTGATACACAGCCTCCAGCAAACTCTCTCCAGGTTGGAGAGCTGGGGAGCTGGGGTATGCCTCAGCATGGGCTCTACACTCAGTACATGACCCCATCAGGGGAGGTCTGCATCCCCCGACACTGGGGCTAAAGAATAGCCCACAAGCCAGGCTGATGTCTGGCAGGTTGGAAGTGCCCTTCCCACTGCTTCAAGCTGCTGGCCCGGGAACCCGCCCTAGCCACCGGGCCAAGAAGGGCTGGGGTCTCTGTGTCACTGGTTGATACATCTGCAGTCTGGGCTCTTGGAGCAGTGTTCCACTCTGCTCTGGACTCATGTGTCTCACAAAAGTCATGTGTTGAAGTCCTCACCCACAGTGTGACTATATTTGTAGATAGGGTGTTTGGGAGGCAGTCAAGGTTAAATGAGGTCATAAGGGTGGAGTCCTAACCAATAGTCTTGGTGTCTTCATAAGAAGGAAAAGAGAGATCTCTCTCTCTCTCTAAGCTTGCACCACGGAGCGGCCATGTAAGCACACAGCCCAGCTGTCTGCACACCAGGAAGAGGGCCCATGCTGGCATCCCGAGCTCAGACTTGCACCCTCCAGAAATGTGAGAAAATAAATGTCCATTGTTTTAAGCCACCCCATCTATGGTATTTTGTTACGACAGCCTGAGCTGACAAGACACACTCCCGTTCCTCCACAGGCAGGCCACATGGCTCTTCTGTAGGGGTGGGGAAATGGTCCTCAGTCCAGAGTTCTCAGCACTTAGCAGGTGCCAAGCTCAGTTCTAAGCCTTTTCCAGGCACTAGCTCACTGAATCCTCATTACCCCATAGGCAGGTGGCACTACAACCATTATACAGATGAGAAAACTGAGGAGGTTAAGGAACCAGTCACGCAGTAACACTGCAAAATTGGATTCCAACCCTGACGGTCCGAATCCAGCACCGCTAGTGGCTGGGAAACTGAGAAAAGAGATAAGGAAAGGTCTGCACCCCAATCACCTGTACGAATCAGCAGGAATGGAAACCATGGCCACTCAACCCAGCATTTAGACCCCTGGCAATGCTGTGCTGTGGAATGAACATGGATCTCCCAGCCTCCCACAGTCCACAGGAAGTGCCTTCCAGGGAAGTACCCTTAAGGACTGTTTTCCATTCAGTAGCTACATGACCTTGCCTAAGCCACTTGAAAAATAAAGTGGACGACAATGCTGCTCAAAACCCTTCCCATTCATTCTGTTGTTCCTTGGTGTGGGTGGTGCTGTCAGGGAATTGTGCAGAATCCGTTCACCCAGCATGTCCCCATCAGGGTTGTGTACAGCCAGGTCAGGGACTGGCATGGATTCCAACTCCACCCCAAGGAGGGCAGCAGGATCTGTGTTGCATGCAGCATCCCCAGGTGCTGGAGCTGAGGGATCGCCCCAGGCCCAGGCCCTCCCAGACCTTCCTCGTGCAAGCAAGCTTCACCCAACCCAAGTGGCCAAGCGCCATGACTTCACAACCGGGCCAAGACCCCAAAAGTCCTCATGTGATGGGGAACTGAATCCTTCCAAGACTCACTGTCTCTTTGTCCCCAGTACCAGGACTCTGGGATGTGGGAAAATGATGGGTTTTAGCCCGCCTGGGTGAGTGGACTGAGATAGCAGCCCGGGAGCTTAGACTCCCTCCCTATCAGATGCCCATTGGGATGCTGGAACCAGGGGTTGGGCCTGTGAGGGGCCAGTGGCGTCTCCTTGTGACTGTGCCCAAGACCCACCAGGTGTCGCTGTGTAGCCGGCAGGATGAAGGGTTAAGGGGAGGATTTTCTCCAGATCGACCCTAGGGCCTGGGAAGCAGACAGGAGGCCTAGGGGAGCGCAGTGTGGCCCTCTCCTCTTCTCCCCAAGGTCAGCAGACCTACTGTCTGACAGCATGTGTCGTAGTCTACAAGCCTGGGGGCAGCAGAGATCTCCACGCAAGGCCTGAAATGAGATGAAGGTGAGGTGGAGGAACAACTCCCTCCCTGTGGGCTGGGCCCTTCCCATCCCAGCCAGACCCTGGGTAGGACCGGAGGCTCCCTCCACCTCACCACACCTGTCTCCAGGAGCTCAGCTCAGCTTCCTGGGGCCCTGCCTGGGGATCCCCACTCAACACCCCACAGAAGGGGTCAGTGGGCCATGTGGAGCCACAGTGCACAATGACCAGGGAGGCATCTCATCAGCTCTAGACTGCAGAACCCCCACGCCTCACCAACAAACTGGTTCAGAGCTGGGCTGGGAGGCTCAGACTAGTCATTTCCAGCCTAACGCAAGTCCTGAAGGCACGTCACCAAAACCAGCAGTCCCCAACACTGGCTCCCTTCCCATCCTCCTGGGGCCCAGGGAGGGAACGTCACCTGTTCTAGCCTCTAAACCCTGAGGCTCCACATGCAGGAGACTCTGGACATTGCGATGGAAAGACTTGGAGCATTTTACTTCCCTCAGCCACCACACCCCACCTAAAGGCTGACGAGGGCTCCCCTGCAGTGGCCAGAGGTCCAGTTGTCGTTCCTGGCACCTCTGCTGCCCCCCTAGGCCTAAGAAGAAGGATCTTCCAAATTAGGAAGGGCTGGGGGTCTCCCTAGTCTTGGGGCCCAGCCCCCTCTAGCTCCAAGTCTGTCTCTCTCCAAAAGCCACTCGGAGGCCTCCATCTGGCTCTTTCCTGGAAAGGAAAATCAAGGGGTCAAGAAGAGAGGGAGGCAGAGTTCAGTGAGGACACACAGAGCCCATGTGAGAGAGGGAAAAGGAAGGCAGGGGATGGGCAGGGACAAAGAAAAGCAGGGGGTGTGGGGTGCACCCTTCACAGGCATGGGGAGACATGGATGTGACAGCTGACTAAGGGGCTGGCTCAGAGAGGAGGCTGTGGGGTTTGGTCTGGGTGATGGCCACGGAAGGTCCCAGGGGATGGCAGATGCATCTAACCAAACAATCCCATTAACAGAAATCACCCAGTGTCTTTCCTTTATCCATCAATGCACAAATACAAACTGATCACCTGCTAGAGGCTTCTCTTGCCAGGCAATATAGGGGAAACACCAGAAAACATCCTGTTCTCCAAGGCATTATAGTCTAGGTCTAGGCAGGAAGACAAGACTCAAGAAAAAGAACACATGTGTGTGCATTGTACACAACACTGGCTTGAAAGCCCACTGGTAACTGGACGAGTGTGTGAGAGCCCAACTAGGAAATGTTTGCTCATCACTGCTCTCTGATTATTCCTAACATAAAAAACACAGCAAACATACAAGACTCTCAAAAGCCCTGCCTAGTTCCATAGAGTGGCTGCAACTCTGTTCAAGATTTTACAACCGTGTTTGTGTGTGTGTGTGTGTGCATGCCTGCGTGTGTTATGTGTGACCAGGCATATCAGAGCATCTGTAACTTTGTGCTTGGGGGCCCTGGAAGAAAGGAATTTCTAAGAATTGTTGCATGTCAGAGCAGCAAAAGAATGGAGGAGTCCCATAGGCCTCTCTCACTGTACGAGAGGGGAGAAGAAAAGGTTGAAGGGGTCGAATCAACGCCTCAGGTCATTCAGCAGAGAACAAGTTAATAAAATTGGCCATGAGGCTTGTTTCAGCTGATATGTGAGCTCACTGGAGGTCAGAGGCAGAGCCAGTTCTGGAAATGGAATACCGGAACGTTTGTATTCTCTTCTGCCTATGACAACAGTGGGGGAGGTGGTGGTACCTGCTGTCAGCCATGCCAACCTGGAGCGTGACAGTCAGTGGGAGACAAAGAAGGGAAGTGGCTGGGCTCTGGAGACAGACTTTCGTGGCTGGAATCCTGGCCTTATTCCTACTAGATGCTTACCATCTCTGTGCTGGTTTCCTCATTTGGAAAACAGGGACAATGACACTACCTCCTTCATGAGGTTGTTGTGAATATTTAGATGGACAGAAAATGCAACAAATTTAGAAAGGTTCCTGGCATGCAGGAAAAGCTGAGTAGAGATGTGCTGCTCTGATTATTTTCTGCTTGCATGCTGGCCAGCAGGCTTCCAGCAAGCCTACCTCAGCCAGAGACCACTGCTAGGAACCAGAGCCCACCCTTTGAGCTTTCCAGCTCACAGGCTTCCTTTATTACTAATTTCCTTCTAATTTCCAAAACCTGACCAGCAGGCAATTCATATAGAAGCTCTAGCCACCTCTTGGTGAAAATAGGGACAGCAGGCCAGCTGCTTGGTGCTGGCTTTGTCCTGTGGCTGGAGTTGGGGGCATAGGTCAGCTGACAGACCAAATCATCCCAAGCAAGGAGGCTGGTGGGCTGTATTTTCTCCTGCCCTGGGATTGCTTACTCTTTGCCAGACTTTTGTGGCACCAGACGAAATATGCATCCAGTAGAGAGTTCCTGTGGTCTGGAGCTTACATTGGCCTGTTGGCATTCACAGAGAGCGGTCTCTTTGTGCAGCTCATTTTTATTTTGTCACTTGCTTTTTACTCTCTTAATTTCACCCCCACCCTACATCACTGCATGTCAAAACCAACAGGATCCGTGGAGCTGGGCTTGTCTTCATTTTAGGACTGAGCACCCTGAGCACCCTGAGCACCCTGAGACGGACACTTTTCTTGTGTCTGGCATGAGCCTTGTTGAGCCCGTGAACCTGGCTGGCCACAGCTCTCCCCTCGAGGCCAGGTACCGGGCCTTCCTTAGCAACCGCCACTGAATCACCACAGAGAGAGCCCATGGGATCAGGCCCCTGGGGTGGGTCCATTTGAAGCCTGAGCCCAGCAGAGCTGGCAAGCGGAGGGGCGTGGGCTCCATGCTGGCATGGGGCTGTCTGCCCCTCCGCCCCTTCAAGAACCTGTGACAAACAACCTCGCCTGGTGCCCAGGAGCCTGCCAAGCCCTGTCACAGTGAAACCCTGGCAGGCTCAGCAGGGAGTCCAATTTCAGCCCAGTGGGTGGGGAAATCAAGGCAGCAAGAGCCCAGCGTGTCCAAGGTCACACATGGGGCTGACAGCCAGCAGTCGGGCATCCAGGGCTGCATGCTGAGCCCTGAGCACTCAGGCCCACTCCTGGCCAAGACCCCGGGCCTGACAGACATTTCCTGAATCCCATTAGCAGCAAAGCCCAGAGAAAGGCCAGCACTTTCCATTCAGGGGTCCTCACAGGGGTCCCCTCTTTCCAGAGGAAGCAGAAGCCCCGAGGCTCCCCAGGAGCTCCCTTAGGGCATCAGATCCAGGCCAGGAATCTGGCTCTAGAAGATTCCAGCTTCCAGCTGAGTGCCTGGAACACCAGACATCAAAGCCCTGGCAGGCCAAGGGAGAAAGGAAGATTAGATCATTACAGCAGAATGAAGGAAACCAAGCAAGCGAGGGAAGGGGGAGGGACAGGATCCAAGAATGTTTCAAGGCAACCTGGAAACTTCAGAATAAAGCAAGCCCAGACACTGGCCGCTCCCCACTGCCTGAGTTACTTGGCCTGTGGGAAACCTGGCGCATCTCCACCCCTCCTGGGGAGGCGGGGGCTGGTCTATACGTGTGCATGTGTATTCGTACCTAAGTGA